>ML677336.1:1232355-1654955 GCA_007922305.1 Dermatemys mawii | reverse complement strand
ATGAAATATTTTTAAAGAAATTTTTAAACTAAAGTCCTGTAGACTAACATGTTCTGAGTAAATATTATAGTAATGCACAACTGTTCTTGTCAGTAAATTCAGAAACTGGCAGTATATACCTGGGGGTTGGCAAATGCCTGTTAAATGGCTTCATTACCACTCGAATAGCTCTTTACCAGTTTCAATGTTGTGCTAATAGTTCTGGCAGACGTTTTCACTTTTAAGTACTAGATCCCTTCCTGAGGAAGATTCACCAGGCTGTGGCAGCCAGCTGTGGTTTGCCTGCAGGAAGAGTCAGAACAGGCATAGGAAGAGGCAGAAGGGTAGACACTAAGACCCAGGGGTGCTCCAAACTTTTGGGTGCTCTGTGCAGCCATGTATGCTGCATATGCCTAAGAACAGCCCTGAGAGGGGGGTATGGAATCTGCCTGCAAATCTGTCTCCTTCAAAATAAGGGCAGAAACATATATAACTCCCAGGGCAAACTGAACACAAAGACAGCCAGCTCATTCAAACCATGTGAGGTGAAACAGAGCAACCAGTACATTAATACTATATCCATTTTAATTCTATCACCCCAAGATTACATACTTAAATAACTCAAGTCTTGGAGTTCCAGCTTTCCTATTTAAGGTCCCCAAATGAGATCAAGGAAGTGAAATTTAAACCTCACATTTACAGCTTAGTCATCCTTTACCCATCACTAAACAAATCAAGGAGCACCATCCTCCACCATGATTCCCACCTATTCCCAGACCTCCAATAGGAGAATCAACCCTTTTGGTTGCCATAGAATGGTCACAGAAAGGGTGCAGCAGCAGCTGCCACAACTGAGTTTATTAGAAAGAATTTCCAGGGCAGGTTGCAGATGCCATGTAAAAGTGAAAACAAAGACAAAACAAACTAGAAACCCACCTCCCAAACTTCCACAGAAACACAAAAACATAAAGAGACCACCAAAGGACCCTGCCCTCCTCAAACCCTAGCTGTCTCCAACCCACAGAAAGTCACTCTTCCTCCTATCAATTTTCTCAATAACCCCAAAGAGTTCCTCATTCACAATCCCTCTCCCACTTTGTCCACCTAACAATTCCTTGCCCAAACCTCATGAGATCCTCAGCCATGTTGGACAGGTGCCACCACTGACCAGGTTGATGGAAACAAGGCAAAAAGAAGCAAAATGCATAAAAAGAGGGGTCTACCGCAAAAACAAGATCATTCCTTTTCCTACTGCAAGCAAAAGCAACCCAAAAATAAAATCATATCTCCCTGCCATATCACTCTTTCTTCCAGTCTAACTACAGCCAGTTCTAGAACATAAACCTGTCTAATTCACAGCATGCATAGATCCCTCAAAAACACAGACAAGTTTTGCAAAGAAGAATGTCTCGAGCTATGCGGAATCAGCAATGTCTTCTGTCAGATACTGATAACAATGCTACTTGAGGAAGGTTAGATTCAGACACACACTGGAAAGCGGGCACCAAATTAGTAGCATGAACTGTACTATTGTTGGCAACATTTTACATTATAGAATACAGATATCTCGCAGCTAATTGTATGATAACAGACTGTGTTTACCACAGTAAATCCTACAAACTGCATGGTAATTGCAGGTTTCTGCAAGTGAAGCAGCACGTTCAGCCCCTTTGTGTGCTAACTGGAATACACACATGATGGTGTAGATTGACTGTTACTGTGTACAGATCTGCTAATGAGATGTGTAGGAGCCCAGATTTGAAGCTTTCCATGGGGCCCTCAGAGATCTTGGCATGGTGCGAAGGAGACAAGTGTATTCAAAATTGATGACATTTTGATATTAGTCTCCTTCTAAAAGGGCATTAATAAATGGAGACCTTTTCTAGCTCTGTCATGGAATGTCAGTATAATGCTTAAGGGGCTCACTAAATTCCACTTGTCATCGAACTTTTGACCTTTATTGATCTAAAATTCTTGTCCGGAGGGAAAAAAACCAAAACTTTTCTTCTTTCCATGAGAGAACCTTTCAAGGAGAATCTGAGACACAGAGGCATAAATTATTGATCTGACCCTCTTTTAAAATGGAGTAAAACGCTGTATGCAATAGCTGCATCCTGATTGCTTTTTATATTATTTCCCTCTCAATGCCGTCTCAAATTACCATATCAATCACAATTCAGCTAGTGATTCCTAGTCAGGAATTTTAGGCTGCCCACAGAAAGAGGCTGTCTTGCATTCCTGAGATGCCAAGAATCTTAAAAATTATTTTAAAAGAACTATAAAGCATCTGGCTGTGACACTTACCAGGTGCCCAGGGTAGTGAGGCACCTCACTACCACCTGCCCTTAGTGTGAAGAACTAGCACACTACTACCTGCCTTTAGTGTCTGTGCCTGACAGGGACCAGCTCCCCAATTCCACAGACCACAGGCAACACAAGACTCTCCTCTAGGCCTACACAGGCCTTGCTCTCTCTCGCACGCTCTCTCTCACTCTCTCTTGGTGAACAACAGACACACTCCAGCCCTCAAGTTCTCTGAGCATCTCCCTGGAATGTCCATCCCTTGCTATACTGGACACAGTCAGCGTTCACAGATTCAGTGCACCTGAAGAGCACCCCAGCTTCAGATCACTTCTACATCAACACACAGCACTTAAATATGCTTATAGTGAAATCAAATACAAGTTCATTTAACAAAGCATAAAGCTTCATCCTGGCCTGTGTGCCATAGGATATGCATCTCTTGGGAGACACCAGGATGATGACCATTGGCAATGATGATCTGATGATAAGGATGATGACTAACACTTTGTGTCCTTTTGCAAGAGATGCTGAGAGTGTATGGATGCTCAGAAGCACATTTTGTTTTAGCTCTAGCTTCTTTGCTGGTTGGAGTGTTTGTGATTTTACTAATTGTGTTAATAAAACTATTATAAATACAGAAGGTTTGCCAAAGGGTGAGTGTTGCAACCATACACAGCGGGGTTCCCAGCTGAACAGTGATTGAGACAAGAACCTACCAGATCTCAGAATGTTAATGGAGAATTCTAAAGTAATCAATATAATTAATACACAGTCAATAGCTCAGACAACACCTTAGCTTTGAAACATGTTCTCCCATCCTCTTTGGTCTAAAATAGTCCTAATTTCTCAGCACTCAGGGCACACTAAAAGATCCATTTGTTTCTCTAGCTATGAGGGGTTCTGATGACTGTGGTGAGAAATTATAAAGTCTTAAATACGTTTTCAGCTGCTGGGTTATTATATATGTTAATTATCATTCAAGCGGGGGTTAGAGGAATAGTTATTTTTAAAATCTGTCAAGGAGTACTGTAATGGGTTCTACAAACCCCATACTTAGCTCAGACAGAGGTCTAGCACAGACAGAGAGTCTCTCCTGTTTACAATCAAGCAGCTTGAGCACAACCTGATGCAATTGCCAGAGCTGCCAATCATAATAGCAGGCACCCATTGCTGCAAGCTACAGAGGAATCAAGGCCTGTTACAAAGGGATGTAGAAGGGCCTGAGATAGTAAAGTGGTGAAAGCCCTGCACCAGGCTGCTTCCAAGAAAACACCCTTAAGACTGAAACAGATGGCAAGCCCCAAAAGTGAAGAGCAACAGGTTTCATTGGAGGTGAGGGTCCAAGAACTGACCTGTATGAGAGTACACTAAAGAGGGCCAGTCAGCAGAAGCTGAAGCTCCTTGAGAGACTACCCCAAGAGGCAATGACAAGCATCTGTAGCAAAGCCTAGATGCTCCATATTATTGAATGAGTGTGGAAAAACAAAGAAAACAGATCAATGAAAATAAATACTTATTACTTGTATTACAATAACTTCTAGAAGCTCTGGTCTGAAATTAGGATCCCTTGGCACTATGTGCTGTACCAAGATGTAGGTGGAGATTTTCAAAGCCCAAAAGGAAAGTAATGTGCCCAACTCCCATTTAAAACCAGTGGGTAGTACAAACGTGTTTTTGGTTAAATTAGCTGAAGGCACAATATTGCTTGTCACCTGTCTGTATATGTCACATTACCACTTGAGTAAACTGAATGGATAAATTAGGGATATATACGTGTGAGCACTTGGAAAAATATCAAGAGATGCAGTCCATGGGATAATTTACATAAAAAGGTCAGACAAACAGAGGAGTTATAGTGAGCTTTATACACTGACTCTCTCTCCTTGTCTCCCATTCTGACATTTATTCTAGAATTTCTTATACAAAAGGAAACTATATCCACTTCCTTGCTCCAGCCTTCATCACTATAATATAATGCAAAGCCTACATCCCTCTCCATTTCTTTGAGAGACTCTACAGCAACATTTTCCACTTTTCTAGTCCATTTAGACCTTTTCTAAATCTCCTGAGATTGTCTGGATGTCATGTCAGCGATGTCATGTAAATACAACGTGTCAAGAAAAATCAGGGACCTGTCTCAGATTATTTTGTAGTATACCATTAGAAATCCAATACCTGGTACCCTGATGATTGTGTAATAAAAGTGGTCATAGCATATATCATTACAGCTGGATTTACTTCAAATTGGCATTTTGTGTGCCATTGCACTGGAATAGATGGATGGTTCAGCTCTGAATGAGAATATCTCCCCAATGGGACCTTTCCTCTTTCTCTTTATTATGAATGGTCATGGCTGTTTGTAGTTAAAATCCAATGGGGCTGAAATGAGCTAGGAAAGGTTTTATTTCTTCTTGACCTTTAGTGGCTCATACAGTACTCCACATCCCCTTATTACATAATAAAAGTATTGGCTCTCTATGGAAGAGTGTACTCAGAGACTGAAGGTGATACATTAACTTATTGTCAAGGCAAAGGGAAGTTCCAAGCTATTATCAATGCCTACATACTTCTGGTAGGTGCAACCAAGAAAGACTCTAGACTGTGTTCATATGAGAATTAAGCAAGACAACTATTCTTTTCAGAGAACTTTTGTTTAACATAGAAATAAAAGAAAAATACATACTGTATGCAGGAAATACATGTAGTACATTGGTCCTGGTAATTAATCATGTGGCACACAAATTGATGAATTTTTAATAATGCTGAGACCAGTAACTTCTTGTTTGACTTGATACAAAGAATTCTGGCATGCAATATTCATGAGAAGGTATGTGTGAAATTCAACTTCTCTGGATTGTAAAGATACTGAAGCTTTTCTGGTTTGGGGGAATTGCTTTGCTCTTCCCCAGTTGAGATGGGAAGATGGCTATATATGAAGAATTTCATTAACCCTAAGACATACGAGGAGCCTGCCAAAGTCAAACTAAATGTGCTACTGACTGTATTGAGTTAGACAACAGCATTTTATGTCATTCTCCATTTTTTTAGCCAAAGCCTGCTAATTTATTTCAGCGATATAGATTAGTAATCTTCACTAGTCGTATTATAGAACATTACCCATAAACATACTTGTTATAGAATTGGCAGGCATAGAATTCTTCACAGTATAATTCTCTTGTTGATTCATTCCATTAATCATAAATTCTTTGATTTGAAAGTCAAGACCTAGCAAGACTGTTCTTTTGTCAAGCTGAAACAGTGTTGCAAAGTCCGTATGTGCTGTAATTGGGATGAGACTCACACTTCACCTGAAGTACACAGCCACAAAGAGGCTAACAGTGTTCTCCATAGTAAATGGTAAGAGTTTTTCAGTTTAAAAACATATCAGAGATATTTATTGCCTGGGTACTATCCAGGGAGCTTGCAACAAATACAGATGTGCAATTCCAACCACTTTAAAAATAAAAAATAAAATGTATTTAAAAGGTAAATGTATAAATATACAGACAGATGACTTAGAGGGAAAAAACTCACTGCTTCCCGCTTTAGGACAATGAGGAAAACATAATGAATGAAAGGCTTCATGTACATAAATTATAATTTTACTTACACATAGTTTGTTCTGATTGTATGACTGATAATATAGGTTGCTGATGTAACTGTATTCATGAAGAGTAAATGCAAGATATACCCTGTAGAAAGTTGGTCAGCCTGAGCTGTTAGGATGTGGACTCTGGCTAGGTAGGGAACCTAAATTTAAGAACAAGTCATGAGGCGCTTGTCCAAGGGACTAGGAGCTCTGCCAGAAAGTGACTTTATGGGACCTGTGTAGGTCAGCAACAAAGCTGATCTTGCAGAACCAGACCAGGTAGCAGCAAAGTGGATGGCGCTGACTTTGCTGAGCTGGACCATGCAGTAGCAGGACCTATTGATGGGGGCTTTACCAGACTGGAGTGGAAAGGTGGAGGAGAGCAACACCCTGGGGCTAACTTGATCACTGGTGAGTATATCTGGATTTGTGAGTCAGGTTTTAGGGGAAGGGAGGAGGAATTGTTCTGTGCATAAAAGTTCCTGGACAAAGCAAGTCAGGCAATTATTAACTAAGGCTGTGGGATCAGCCATATCCCTAACATAGGGTTGGGTTTTGCTCATTTTTTTTAAATAAATATACAGTTTTCTTTTTCCCAAATAGAAGGTATTTGTGGTTTCATAGGGCCAAAGTTTCCTAAGTGATAAGTGCACAAAATTTAAAATTTTACATTTCTAAAATCAAAGAGAAAGTAAAGTTTCTAGTGGAGGCTTGAACCATATGTTTTATTTGTTTTAAATAGCGTCCTCCAACCATGTTATTGAAGCCAGCCCTAATTAATGCCACTGCCACTGGGAAGAGGAGATACATCATCATAAAAGGGTGAGTCCTAATGGCAAGTTTGCAGGACCAGCTAAAATTGCATTTTTATTCTTCCCCCTCCCACCTTCCCAAGAAAAGGTTTTCTTAGCAGCATAACATCTTGTTACATCTGTAGTTCTTGCTGAACAAACTTTAACATCTGACTTTAATGTCATAAAATAAACTAATATAAGATTTATGTCCTTGTAACCCCGTCTGCCAAAATAGATTGCTAAATTTTAAGGGGAGGAATCGAATCTGAAGAGATTATAGTGTGGCTACAAAGAGTCTTTATTAATATGGCAGTATTACAGTAATTATCTATCGCCTAGGAGCCAGCAGATTATAAGGACATTGCCAAGGTTCTGGCCTTCAACTTATTCTCACTCTTTGAGACCCATTCACAGACTAGGCAGTTAAAGGATTTCATGCAAGCATACTAAAGTTACGTATATTGTAGTATACTTTGATTTCAGCACGCTCTATATATACTCACTTGAATTATTGCAAATTACAAAGTCAAAGTTATGAGCCCTGATCCTGTATGTTAGAAGATGGGCTGAAGATAGGGGCAGACTGAAGGCTCATGTTTGGGAATGAGGATGGTGTTGGAATGCTGTATTAACTGAAACATTCCTGATTATTTTTAGGTTTGAATTCTGAACTCTAATTTCACATTAATGAAGCTTCACCACAGGAAATTTGTAATTTCTCTCTCTCTTAGATACTTAAGGAGCCTACCTTGCTATAATGTCTGAAAGACTCAATCTTTAATGTAGTTCTCCTTACACCATGGCTGAGAAGTAGGCAATTACTACTATCTCCATTTTACATTTGCGACCTGAGACACAGAGAGTATGGGACTGGACCAAGGCCACACAGGAAGCCTGTGACAAGTAGGAAATTGAACACAAATAGTGCTAGTGTAACCCACACACCTTCCGGGTGTGATGTTCTGTCTGATCTAGTGGCACCGAGAGGTCTTAAAAGACAGAGATAAAATGAGTCTGCTCTATAACCTTAGCTAACAGCCAACTGGCTTTTAGCTCATGCGGTAGAGGCTCATGCACTAAACTCCAAAAGTCCCCAGATCAATCCCACCTGTCAACAGCTGGGGTCTGTCAGAGTTAAACCAGGGTAGCCCCCTAACTATTGTACCATCCTCTCTCTGTGTATTATAATAGCTCCTAGAAGCCCCAATGAAGAACGAGGCTTGTTATGCCTATATGCAGCAAGAACCAGTCCCTGCCCCAAAGAACTTAAGTTCTAAATAGACAAGATAAATAGAAGGCAGTGAAAGGAAATATTATCATCTGCATTTATGAAAGGAAAACTGAAGCACAAATTAAACAAATTTCCTCTAGGTCACATAGGAAGTTTGTGGCAGAGCTGAGAATCCATCCCATGTCTCTTGAATCCTAATCCAGTGCCTTCCACAAAACCATCATTGGCTGTTGTCACAGCTACATGGCAAGCTGCATCTTAAACCCTTTTTAGTGCCTTTCAAGCATTAGGACTCTATGGGTGCTCCAGGGCAATAAAAGCCAGGGCTAGAGTACCCATGGGGAAAAACTGCGGGGGGGCTGAGCACCCACTAGCAGCTCTCCAATCAGATCCCCCCCGCCACCCCGTTTCCCCGCTGTTTGCTGCCTGCCTGCAGGCCCCATTAATCAGTGCCTCTACTTCCTTCCCTGCGCCACCTGCCTGCCACAATCAGTTGTTTCGCGGCATACAGGAGTCTTTGTGGGGGAGGAGGAGGAGCGAGGGTGCAGCATGCTTGGAGGGAGAGGCAGGAAAAGGCAGGCTGGGGTGGAGTGGGGGCAGGAAGAGGCTGGGCAGAGACAGGGCCTTGAAGGAAGGGGTGGACTGGGGGCGGGATCTGGGGCACAGCTGGGGGTTGAGCCCCCCCACTGCAAGAACATTAGAAAATCCATGCCTGTGCTTTCAAGTACACCCAACAGATGACACGGCTGGCTTCGTGCACGTCATGTTGGGTGGAATGATGTGATCCAGCCACTCTCAGACAAGATCTCTGGGCTGTGCCTCTCCATGCCTGTGGTTTTAAGTTTTAATGATACAAGTTGAACATTGTTTTCTCCCCAGAGATAGAAAGAACATAGAGCATATAGTAAAAGCAATAAAAGCCCTGCACATATTGGTATTACTTACACTTTGGTATGTGCCCCTCAGCTCAGCTAACTCTATTTCTGGCAGGGAGAAACAGACTGTCCTTGCTTCAGTTTCTGTCTGTCAGTTTTTCAATGACACCCTGGTCAGAGTCTAGTATTTCAAACTTTTCTAGGGTTTTTGAGGGTTAGAGTCACCTTTGATCCCAGGCTTTAGCCTTAGGGAGAGTAAACCATTCTAGCCTGGGTAAAGCCAGACAGGTACTGTTTTCTCCAATAAACAGCTTTTCTGTTGTTTCCTCCAGGATGCTCCTCTGTGTTATTGTTTCATTTCTTGTTGGTTACTCCCTTTTCCTCTGATGTTACTCCTGGCACTCAGGCAGATAAATACCAAATACTAAGGAGTGGCTCTAATAATCAAAGTGTAAAACTATTGCATGTGGCTTCCTGGTAGCTCAATAAGTTGTATATATTCACTGCAGACAGATGTGTTCAATCTTAGCCTTGGTGACAATTTAAAATAACTTCTTGTGTGTTCCAGGACTAAACCTCTATCCTTTTGTCAGTGTTGCTCATTTTGTTTGTCTGCCACTCTTGCACATGATAAGCAATATCTTAAAATAAGTGGGTCTATTCACAGCATAACAAGTAAAAGGGACAGACTCAGCCTCCCCCGCAATTAAAGCATTAATAAAGGTTCCATAAATAAAGTGATTTTATATAAAAGTTGAGATAGCGTTAAACATTTGATGGAATTTCACCAAGTACTGGTGATAATGCAATCTGTATTTTTTTCCATTGTAATGGAAAATTAGATCATTAAGCTGTTTTTCACTAATAGCTATTCCTAAACTTTGAAAATGTCCACATATGAACAAGATATATTGGGGTTTTTTTTATTTTTTGGTTCAACTGGCTATTTCATGAGCTATTTAAGAGTCAATGTTCAAACATACATAAATTATGGTAGAAACATTTTCCTTATCAAATTAATCTTTTGATTGTCAACAAAAATGGTTACCTGGGAGACTTTTAAAATTCATTTTAATTTCACTATTATGGTTGGTTTTAATTCTGGAGTCATTCTTGGGTGTGTCATTGCACAGAAAGTTTTGAGGTTCTCAAAAAAATATCTACATTTCTTTTGGTGACATATTTTAAACACCATTATTCTGGAATCAGCAATATATTTTGCAAGCTATTCAAAGTGTTCAAAAAATGTGGAGCCCTGACAGATTAATAATAAAACATTAGAAATAGTGGCTGGACTATCAACTGGTATAAACTGCTAGAGCTACATTAACTTCCTTTTCAGAGGTAAGTTAGAAGCCATTTATTCCCCTTCCCACCGCCCCTGTTACAGGAATGCTTTATAAAAGACTTTTCATGCAGTTCTTCACAACTCCCAAATGATTAGTACAAAGAGTGTAGGTCTCTGAACCTTAAAAGAGCTGGTGGATGTTGTTTCTGGCTTAGAGTTTCTGTATTTTTAACTCAAAACATTTTTTGGTTATCAAGGCATCGGTTACCTACTAACTTAATGGCCTTGCACACCCAGACCTTTTATTCATTTGATTTTCCTGCAAAGAGGGACTACTGTGATGACATCCATAAAAAACAAACTTGCTGCTGCTAAAGTGAAGTGTTCTAGGCAAATATATTTTACAGCAGTGTGTTGCATTTCATAAGGATTAATGGCTGTAACAATAACAAATTCACAATGTAGATTGCGAACTCTCTAAGGACCTGATCAAATGCTGAAGGTTGTAAATAACAGACTTTCCAGTGACTTAAATTCTGAGCTTTGGAGGAAGCCCTATGCAAGTGATGTTATGCAAACTGAACACAGACTGCTTTCCCAGACCCTTTCTCGGCAAAAGGTATGGCTGTCTCCCACTATAATGCTCATTCCTTCAGATACCTCCTGTGTCTAGCTTCCTCATTTGTCCATTGTTAGGGTGCCCATAAATTCTGTTTTGGCTGGGACAGTCCCTTTTTTAAGCTCATCTCAGCCATCCCAACTCTTTTGGCAAATTGGGCATTTGTCCCATTTTCTCTTGCCAACTCAATCAGTTGCCCACTTTTTTGCCCACTTTTTTCCCCCCCAAAATGGCATGTGCGGGGAAGTGGTGATACCAACCCCGTGCAGGGAGCAATGCAGGGACCAGGTTGGGGGCAGTCAGAGTCTGGGTGAGCAGCAACGCCAGCCCCACAGGGGAGGGAGCATAGATCCTGGAACTAGGTTTGCCTAGGTGCTGCCACACTCCCTGGCTTGAAATGGCTTCCATTATATATAAGGTTTACAGTTTGGTTCAATTTGGTTCAGCAACCCCATTGTACAAATTGCTCCAGTACCCCTGGGAGGCAGGACAGGGCTCAAGTGAGCAGCGCCACCAGCCTTGTGTGCAGGGACTCAGACCAGCCCCATACACGGGGCAGAGAGGGGGCCTTGGGTAGGGCCCACAAGGGCAGGAGACAAGGAGGGCTCGGGCCAGACCTGTGCATGGGGAAAGGGTGGTGAAGAGCCTTGGGCTTGCTCTGTGCGGTGTCTCGTTTTCCCTTGGGAAAATATGGTCACCTTATCATTGCTATCCCCACTGAGGAAGTGGAAATTAATCTAATTTTTCTTTGAATTAAGAAACTGGTTTTCAAATTTAGTTTAGATTCTACTCTGAATACATGCTTCTGAACCAGACACCAATCTCTGCCACATTGTCTAGTGCTGGAGAAGCAGAGAGCAATGTACTTCAAATCAAGGAGTGGACACTAGCTAGAGCTCCTGTATTTGTTTATAACATTATAATATCAAAAAGCACCACTGAATGCTTCAACACCAGTGCATGCTGGCAAACTGCCTGGGGAGAAGTGGGAGCAGCCAGTAGACTAGGATGAAGTCTGAATATACATTAAACTAAATTGTTAATGTCTCCACCTAGAGGTCAAATACAATAAATTTGAAATGAGATTAAGGCATTGGGAATATTTGCAAATGACAAGTGTCGCGGAGATGCAAAAGTCAAGCTGTGATGCTGATGAATTACTATGAATAGAAACTAAAGATTCACATTTATAATAAGAAAATAAAGTTAAAATTCCATAAGGCAGCACGTATAAGTAGAAATTTTGTAGTGCTGCTTGCTGCTGGTAAAATGAAGAAATGAAAGTCAAAGAGGGATTTAAATAGATCTTTTAAAAACAAGAAGAAAATAAAACAAACAATAAGAGATTCCGTTCCAAGGAAAAGGGATGACTGTGCTCCTCTTGTGATGTCATAGCAACAACCAACACCACACATATGGGGAGGGCCCTTGACACTCAAAAACAACACAACTGACTCGTGAGATTCATTATTTCTTATAAAGTATGTGTCTAGAATCATTCACAGCAGCAGCAGGGTTGTTTTATTTATGTTTGTCATGATTTTTTTTATATATGCTTAAATTGTGGTTCTACTATGAAAAGGCATCTCTGGATAATTGTATATTGGATTGCTATGTTCAAATGTGTCGCTGACTTCCAGATAAAAATCTTCTCTGTCTACAAGTAAAGATAGATGTTTTCTAACATCCAGCCCTGCAAACTCATCATGGGATTTTAGTGGCTCACACATCACCAACTGTAAAGATTCTGAAATTAGGAATATGTTAATAATTTTGCTGATGGTGCGCAAACTGGAAGAGGGTCCAAGTCACTCTGCTAGATATCCTGATGTGCTTACAAGAGTAAACACTAATAAATTGTGTTTTGCTCAGTAAAGTAAGTAGATGTGGCTGACTAGCTAAATGCAAAAGTGGAGTTAATCAATGGAATAAAAGGTGTCATTTTTACATAGTCACATTTCTGATTAGCACTGGACTTTAAAGTTTTAGATGTTACTTCTCTTTCTTTTGGTTACTTGATGTCCATCAAATCCCTGGCATCTTATAAGGGGGTGCAGAAAGCATGTTAATTTTTGTAAGCCTACTCACGTACCTTGACACAATCAGAAACTGCATATTTCATTACTTCCAATTTTTCCTTCAACTGAGTTTTATAAATTTTTAAAATCACTTATATCCATAAATAGATATGTTACAGACCCAAGAGGTTCAGAATGGTGTGAATTTTTGAATGCTTATTCAAACCAATCCCTGATTCATCCAGCTCTAGTACATTTTTAGATACCTACTTCATTATTTGGGATAAGAATCATTCAACACCCAAAGTAGATCCAGAATGTAAAATTCAGCTACACATTTCAAATACCCAAAGTTCAGTGCATCATAAAAATCACTGTCAGATGTGAAATTTGGATCTAGGTCTGTGTAAGGCAGTTGTGGCTCTCTCCCCATCCATCAGGATGGGAGACCACGCCCCTTTGCTATGACACTTGCAACGGTGTGGTTCAGGGGAAAATTAGTCCACAGTTAGTGTCCCAGTTCTGCAATCAGGCCGATCAGCAATAAGTCTATAGGCCCGGAGCCCTCAATCACAGTGGTGTAACACACAGTTAATGGCTCTGGCATGTGGTCTGGGAGAGCAGCATGGAATCTATCTGTCTGGGCCCTCAATCAGGGTAGGGGCAGCCATCAGATCAAGTAAGGGGCTCTGGCCGGCAGTCAGTCACAGCAACTATAGGGTTTATTTGCTCAGGGCCCTCCATCAGGGCAGGACAGAACAGCAGTAGTCAAGGGGCGATTAGCTCTCTAATGTGAGTCAGCAAATCATCTGGCACCCTAGTTCAGACAGATGCCAGACCAATGCAGACCTCCTGACCACAAAGTGAGGAGGCTGCCACCCTTCATGATGGCATAGCAAGATATAAGGGGATGCAGGTCCTCCCCCTCCATTGCGTTCCAGCCCAAGGCCCTAACAGAGGCAGTGTGGTCTGCTACTGGGTCAGCGGGGAAATCCGACTGCAACGTGCTGGCCATCTTGCAATCAGTCACACAGCTGAACCCTATTCGGATTCCCTGGGCTCCTTCCTTCAGTCCCAGTCTAGTAGTACCTGAGTTCTAGGGCTGTCGTTGGCCTTGCTCAGGTAAACAGCAAGCAGCAGCTCCAACAGCTCCTCGGCATCCCTGGTGTCTGGCAGCTCCAGCAGTCCTTCTGGGTCTCTGGCCCTGTAGCAGCAACTGTCAGGTCCAGGCTCCAGCAGGAGAAGGGAGACATCCTTCTCCTCTGGCAGCTCTGCTCCAACTCAGCTAGAGGGCCAGCCTTTTATAGTTCCTGTTCTGACCCCACCCCTCTGCTTCCAGCAGGGTGGCTCCGAGTATCCCGGTTCTGCCCACCAACGGGAAGTCGCAGCTCTCTTCCCGTCCTTTAGGGTGGGAGGCCATGCCCCCTTGCTACAGTCTGCATTCTGAACTGCTGTCCCAAATTATTAGGTGTTCAAATTCAGCATTGTTTTTACCTTATATTTAGGGACACCTGCAGAGTTAAAAAAAACAGCAATCTGACAAATGTTCTAGGAAAGCCACAGAATAAAAGTTTAAAGATTATTGTTTCTTTGTTCTTCAAGTATTCCCTCCCTCCTCCTCCCCCTCCATACACATGCACTTCTGATTTTCTTTACCGATCTCCCTTACCATTTTTGGAATTTTATGTAAAATTAAGTCCAGTCCTTTTATTTTAATATTTGTTGTAATACTATTGCATTTACCAGATTCAGATGCTGAGGTTTCATATAGCACGTAGAAAATCTCCCCCAGAAGGTAGCAGTCAAATAGACAAGATCATTCTAGCATTTCACAATTAGTTAGGAAACTTATGATGCATCTCATTTATTTTGCTCTCTGAACAAAACATTTTAGAAATATATTGCTAATGTCAAAGGCCACGTTTAGCATAATCATCTAGCCAAATTTTCATATAACAAAACCTCCAAATCCCCACAAGGTTCAAATATTTCTATTCCTTACAGTATGAGCACAGGAGGCTGAATCACAACCTACTGAACACAGAAAATTTGTTGGAGAAGTGACCTTGGCCTATTTATAAAGAAGACATAGCACAGCTTGACAAGATAAAAAAATATAGTTGGGGCAGGATGGAGAGTTGAAGGAGTGCTGCAGAATTATTTGATGTAGTGATGGGGGGTAGGGTCAGATGTGGACACAAGCAAGCACATAACTAAGTGATGGGGTGGAGCAGAGGTAGGGCTGAGGGGATGAAGAATGAATGGATGTGGGTTTGTTGAAAGTGTAGAATTAATTAGTTGACATACATGTTTTGGGCACTCTTCCAAACTAAGGAAGAGAAGTAGAAAGTCCCCATGCCATCAGACAATACTATATGCAAATTTATGTAAAAACACATATAAGCAAATTTAAGATATACTGTTTTTGTCTCAGAAAGCTAACACAATATGGGAATATAATATTCAAAGAAGATTAGTAGTTAGTCTTTCAGTGGTCAAAGCACACAGGATATAATTGCTAACACTTCTGAGTAAGGGAAGGAGGAGATCTCTTTTAAAACTTTTGTTTTCCAAGTTAGTAATATAGTTTGAGGACACAGCTAGCTTAAATTCAAATGATTTTAAGTTTTATAGAATACATTTGGCAATAAATGTATCAATTATTGGAAGGTAAGGTACCTCCAGATTTTTTCCTCTGAAATGCCAATTCATTTTGCTCCCATGCTTTGCTCTGTGCTAGTTTTAAATAAAAACACAAAGGTTTAATTGTCTCATTTAATGTTTGCAAGCATTTTGCCATCACCACCCTTTCCGTCATTTGCAGCCACCTCATCATTGTTTGGTCATAATAATTTTAAAAAATAGCAAGAGTCCAGACTGGGAGTAGTCAATTATTTTTCTTGTTGTCAAGGTCCAAATTTCTTGGTCCAGATATAGTTAATGTCCAAACTCTAGAGAAATATTTTTAAAAATGATAATAAGTAAATAATAAGATTTCACAGTCTGTTCAAAAGCAACCACTGGTCTGGATTTGGCCCGTGGTCCTCCTGTTGACTACCCCAACCTAGATCTTCATTCCACTTTGCTTAACAAAAGGGATACATCAGGAATACCTCTTAGTCTTGTCTCTCTGACACCCACCTCCACTCTTACCACCTATTATCTCTCTGTTGCTGTGCTTCCAGCAGTTCATGTATATCTGCTTTCTCCCTCACTTCCTCTACATCCAGGCCTCTGTCCCTTTACATACTCCCATTGTACTCTAAACCACAATGCAAGCCAGTCTGTGTATCTCCCGCGCACCCATCTCAAGACAGCAAGCCTCTCCCTCTTGCAGGCATTTTTGTACCCCAAGACCGCTCTCCTTCATCTTACTCTCTCTCTACACCTTGGCTTCCCTATCCCTTTAAGGACTCTCTTCTTTAATTAATTTTCAGCTCTCAAGCCTCTCTCTCATGCTTCAAGAACACTTCCTACATTCTACCTGCTTCCCACTGCTGTCCCTAGAGCTTTTCCTTGCACTTCCCCAACATTTTGATGCCATTATTGCTCAAGCATCTGCATACCAATCCTCTGTATCTTGTATCTGACCCCCACATCCCTTTCCTACCCCAAGTAATGACTCATGTGCTACAGTGTAATTAGCCTGCTAAAAGTGTGAGGGGAAATCTCATGTTCATGCTGAAAGTTTGTATAAGGGTTTGAATTTTTTTAAATGAATTATTCAAGCCACAGTTCCTAGAATGAAGGTTTTCCCTCTAAATGTATCGTGTGTCTAATATATTTCTATTTTAAACAAAAACCTTGCTAAATACTTATTGTTGGATATATAACCAAATGCATTCCAGATTCCACATTTCTACTCTGGCATTCACATCAGTTTCAAATGTTTTCTGATTGTATTTAGTTCATTAAAGAGCAATTTAATATAGGCATGCCCATAATTCCACTATAATTCGTTAGAAGGATATGAATGACAGTGATTTTTAACTCATTCAGTGCCAACTGAATGAGATTGTACTGCTCTAATTATCACCATTGATTTGAATAAAGCATGACTGAATAGAACCCACAAAGGGAACTAAAGAGAGTTGAGAGGCTGCCTTTCTACCCACACTATCTTTACCCTTCAATTTGCAACATGCATATTCTTTTTTCCCCTCATGTATCATTAGAAAAATTACTGGCTAAATTCTTATTCTGAATATGTATTGTTGCAGAAAATGTATAGTGTGGCACTCAGCTTGATATTTGCAATACTGGGTTGAGCTTACAATGCGGACTGTTAGAAAACTCTACCTTTGATTTGTAAAAGAAGCAAATGTTATGAAAGTTATTGATGATGAAAAATATAGAACATTTTCAAATAGACAACCAGAATATCATGTTTAAAGTCCTTTTTCTGACCCGTACTGCCCTGGAACTGTTCAATTAGCGTGAAGATATTTTTATATACTTATTTTTCGGTATGATATCAGAATCATATATTCTCTACTGGTAGAGCCACCCCAAGTTGAATAGGTCCCGAGAGAAACAAACAATTGTCTCATGATATTCTTACATATCAGAGAGGTAGCTGTGCTAGACTGTATCCACAAAAACAACGAGGAGTCCAGTGGCAGCTTATGCCCAAAAAAATGTTAGCCTTTAGGGTACCACCAGATTTCTCATTGCTTTTGATATTCTTACACAGAGTCGATGAGAGATAATGTGTCATGTCATCATGTGCCATACTGTGAATTCAATAACACAGGGATTTGCAACTCATCATCGAGAGATCTGTAATATTTTTCCTGCATGGTAGGCTTGAAAGAAGTGGGAAACACCAGTTAAAATGGTAACATCCTACAAGTTTGGGGACCATTTCAAATGTGATAGTTATAACTCCTCTAGTTTCCTAGGCCTTCCAAACAACCGAGGAAAGATGGTCCTAAAGAAGCCAGGGCAGGTCTTACACTGAGCCAAGTACATGCTGAGTTATCTCTTTTTCATAGATTCCAAAGCCAGAAGGGACCATTGTGATCAGGTAGTTTGACGTCTTATATACAGGCCATAGAACTTCCCCAAAATAATTCCTAGACCATTTTTTTAAGAAAAGACATACAGCTTGGGTATTTTGTCATTACTGTGTGACTACTCATGCAATGATGGCATGATCAGAATAGCTCATGGTGATTGTAACGGTATTGGTTTTGGCGGGACCCAACTGAGAGTGCCAGTCCAGGACAAATTGCTTCAAGCAAGGCAGTTACAGCCCAAGACTGGCGTTCTTCCACCTCTAAGGGAAACCAAACCAGCAAGATAGAGAAGACTTTGGTTTTACCCCACTGGCTAACCACAAGTCACACAAGCAATCCCCTTAGTCACTCCAGTTTCCCAGTATCACCACCCACCGTCTTTTGTTATGGGGACAACTGGTTATGAAAACCAATACTCCAGTAAAAGAAAAAGGTTCTCACGATCCCAAAGGACCCAGGTCAATATACAAATCCGATCTTACCCACAAATCACACTGTTGCCAGTCCTTTAGAATCTAAAATCTAAAGGTTTATTCATAAAAGGAATAAGATATAGGTGAGAGCTAGAATTGGTTAAATTGAATCAATTACATATAGTAATGGCAAAGTTCTTGGTTCAGGCTTGTAGCAGTGGTAGAATAAACTGCAGATTCAAATCAAGTCTCTGATAGGGTGACCAGACAGCAAGTGTGAAAAATCAGGACAAGAGGTAGGGGGTAATAGGAGTCTATATAATAAAAAGACCTAAAAATCGGGACTGTTCCTATAAAATTGGGACATCTGGTCACCCTCTCTCTGGAGTACAAACATCCACAGCTGGGATGGGTCCTTCAGTCCTTTGTGGAAAGCTTCTGTTTGTAGCAAAAGTCACTCCAGAGGTAAGAAGCAGGATTGAAGACAAGATGGTGATGAGACATTAGCCTTTATTGTCTTCCAAATGCAAGAACACCTCTTTGTTCTTGCTGTGGAAAATTACAGCAAAATGGAGTTTTGGAGTCACATGGGCAAGTCATGTCCATGAATGACTCAGAACTTGCAGGTAGCAGCCATTACTCACATGCTACCTTGCAGGTTCTCATGTAGACTTCTTATGTGGCTTGGAGCCTTACAAGCTCTTTTGTCTGTTAAACGCTTCCTGATTGAGCAGTTAACTTGCACATTCCTTTCCCAGCAAGAGGACTAAATGTTCTTACTAAGGCTCCTTAGAAACCAAGCAAATATACAGCCAATATTCATAACTTTGACTATACAAATGACACCTGCATACAGGCAGCATAATCATAATCAGCAAATCATAAACTGGTCGTAGACACCTTATATGGTCCCCTTTACATAAGATTTAGTGACACTACAGGACCGTGGTTGCAACATTGATCTATACAGTCCCAGCTTATGTCAATAATGTCACAGTGATGCATTTCAATATCAAGTTTCAATTCCTCTTGGTAATCAGGAACAAAAAGAGTGGCAACCCTAAGTGCTGAAATAGAGTTGATAAAGTAACCTTTAGAGCTGAGTGAAATTTGCAAAATGAAAACAAACTCAGGCAAAACACCTCTACTTGAATATTCCATTACAAGTATGGAATTTGTGCTAAGTTCAACACATTTTTGGTGAGCAAAGGATGTTCTATGGTTTTGGGTGGAAAGGATGTTAGACCTGGATATTTTGCATTGTTTCAATCCCAAATGCAGTTTCAGATTAATTTTACTTTAAACTTTTGAGTTTGGGTTTGTCTGAATCCAAACCTCAAAGTGAACTGTGATGGGGCGGACCAGCCCCGCACTGGGACAGACAGGGTTAACCCTGCACTTGTAGCAAAGGAAGCCCTGCCCCGGAAGCGCTACTGGGCATGCTCAAGCTGTCAAGGCAATATAAAAGCCTGCCACACAGCTCAGTCTGGGCTGACAGCTGAAGAGGAAGGACGCTCTTCAGAGGCTCCAGCCCCGGACCAGTTACAGCCCTTACCAGGGAGAACCGAACAGCCCGGATTGCGGAGCAGAGGCCCACGGCGACTGCAACCCCAGCCAGCGACTGCTGAAGAACCCAGAAACAGTGGAGCTACTAGGATGATGCAGACTGGAGAACCAGTGGGAAGTGACCCAGGGAAGGTAAGGGAGTGGTACCTCCCACTGCTGTGAGGTCGGCATGTTGCAGCCAGGACTCCCCGCTGACCTCGGGACAGACCACTCACCCCTGACAGGGCCCTGGGTTGGAGCCCTGTGAAGGTGGGAAGTCCCGGGCTCCCCCACCAGGGGTTGCAACCCCCCTCCTTTATTGTTGCGACTCAGCTCCTACTCCAGGCATTATAGAGACTTTGTATCTAGAGACTCTGACCATTGGGCTGCACTGCTATAGAGGCTTTGCACCTAGAGACTCAGGCCATTGGGCCACACTGCTATAGAGACTTAGGTTAAAGGGGCTTTGGGCCACGCTTTCCCACAAGTGGGTAGGGTTATAAGGACGCTGGCCCTCAAACCCCGAGACCTATACCTCAAAGGGGTAGTAGGACAGGCGGAGGTGTAGAAGAGGTGGGGATCCCTCACCCCCTTTGACCTCAAAAGGGGCTGATGAGATACCATCCCCGCTACATGAACCCAAGCTTTTTGAACCCACACAAATAGAAACCAAGACCAAAAAATACTTCACATAAATCCCTGGGAAATGAAGCTACTGCCTTTCAGATAAGTGAGGCCATATCTACACTATAAAGCTTTGTTTATACAGCCATGAGAGTTCATATATCATTTGGATCTGTGCTTAAGTGGCTCCTTGCATCAATGCAGCATGTACTCATCAGGACTGTTTGTCTCAATGGTGTGGTGCACCATGGATTGATATCCCATTGTGCAGTCCATCAGTGTTCAGTGCACTACCTTTGGAGTAGTTTTGGCAATGCATGGTGGGACACAAATGAGTTGTGCAGGGGTGGGAGAAGGGGTCAACATTTTATAAGGCAATGTTCTCCATACCATGATCTCTATCCCATAATTTTTGTGCCCATTTTCAATTTCCCACCAACACATGTAGGACTTGTCACTCTCCCCATCTCTGACAGAAGCACAGAACCTGACAAAGTTGCACAGCTCTGCATATCATAATTGTTGCAAATATAGGACATACAATCCTCCAGTATCCATAGAATTCAAGAAGAACCATGAGGAATGTGACTTTTTAAAGGCAGTTTGCTGTGGGACATAGGAGAATCAATTCAACTTGCTGGTGATGTTCATGAAGCAGCTGCAAATGGTGGAGTGCTGCTTCTGAGCCTAACAAACAAGCACTGAGTGATGGGATCCCATCATAAAGTATTCCAGGGATTACAAGCAACTACTGCAGAATTTTCAGATGTGCAAGGCAACATTTTGGGATCTGTGTGCAGAGTTTGCCTCAAACATACAGTGCAGGGGAACCAAACTGAGATCTGTACTGACAGTGAAGGAGAGCGGTGATCACACTGTGGAAACTTGTAATGCCAGATTGCTACCGGTCAGTGGGATGTCATTTGGAAGTGGGAAAATCCATTGTGGGGGCCATTGTCATGCAGGTGTGCATGGCCATTAATAGCTTCCTCCTGTGCAGGACTGTGACTCTCCTCAATGGCAAGATACAGTGAATGTCTTTGCAACCTATGGGATTGCCAAACTGTGGTGGAGCAATACAGCATGCACATCTCCATTTTGGCCCAAGAGCACCTTGCCACAGAGTACACCAACAGAAAGAGCTACTTTTCTATGATTATGCCAGTGCTGGTGGTCACTGGTGACACTTCATTGACATCAGTGTTGGCTGGTCAGGGAAGGCACACCTCCTCCTCTTTGCTGTTCATCACAGGGGCCTATGACTCAGGCGCCTTGGAGATATCCACTGTGGTGCATGGGTTCTCCTCCAAATATGGCATGCAGTTCTTTGTAAAAGTGGCAGGTCCGCAGCTCTGCCACTCAATCAGTTGTTAGCCTCCCTGAACTTCCAGTAGACTTGCTGCAGTTCCTTGGCTTTCATGTGACTCTGCTACTTATCACACACTCTCTTGCATGCCCCAAGCAATCTTCCGGGAAATATCGGCAGTTCAATGGAAGGTTCAAAGCCAGTATATCCTCTCTACTCCATACAGGAGCACATGTGGAGCATGTAGCCTGCATGGTCAGGTAGGCAGTCACACACAATGGACTGCTGCTAGGTGTGCTTGCTCAGCTGGACAATCAGGAAAAGTCATTTCAAAAATGTGTGAGGTTTTAAGGCAGGGAGGGGGTTTCTGGTCTGCACGACACCTGGGCAGTGTCAGCATTGGGGGACAGCTACTGGAGGACTGCTAGGGTTGACATAAGTAAAGGAATGTGTGCACTCACACTGCATTGTCCTCTGTATATCAACCATGGTTCTACACCTCTTAGGGAGATGGTTTTACTATGCTGGAGTAACAGGGCACTTACACTGTTGGGAAACAAATTTGAGTGTAGACACATACAGAGGACTGGACTAGAAGACCTCTCAAGGTCCATTCCAGTCGTATACTTCTATATCTAGGTCACAGCAAAGTTGCTTATGTTGACCTAAATCTGTAGTGTATCATTCATTTGTGATCCAGTATCAAATAGTTTCTGGTAAAAAGGGACAGTAAATTTTACTGGAAGATTTGTTTATTATTTAATCAAAAAGAGATCACATGAGAAGTAATTATCTGATTTCTGAAGGCAGCCTGATAGAACAATACATAATTAGAAGATGTACATGAAAAATATAAGAAATAATATTAATGTGAGTATAAAGTTATTGAATGTGTCACATTAAAAATAGAAGGAAGCATTTTAATAGGTAGGTACATCAATTACTTCCACAGAAACTGCTCTAAAAACAAATGTAAAATGATCAGTTACATGTTTTGAAATATTTCACCTTAGAAATAAAAGATTCTTTAAAGTCCCAAGGAAAAAATGGCATAGAACAAAGTAGGATAGGTGGTAGTGGTGCTATAAATACACAACTTGGGTGCACATTGAAATTCAGGGTCAAAGGCCAATATTCCTCATCACCCAAAAAGTATATATTATCACTATTTTATTGTATTGATGTTCTTTTAACACCCTCATCAGAACAGAGTAGATGGTTATATGTACTACTTGGGAGGTGAGGCTATCATACTCTCTGAGGGTGCCCTGAACTGGTAAGCCACTGTGTTACCCCTCTGCTTCAGCAGGAGAGCTTTTCTGGAGCTTAAACTGAACATCAGTGCCCTGCCACACCAGTCTGTCCACCTCATCAGCAAATGTCTCAAGGTCCCACCTCTCTAAACCTTGCCTTGCAGGTAACATTCATCGAACCTCAAGTGACACTTCCCAGCATGCAATCTGAACTGTTGAACAGCTGTCTCCCCTCAAATCTCCTACCTGGGATGCCTTTTATACTGCTTCTCTATAAGAGTAGCCACTCCTGTTCTGCTAACACACAGGACTCTAACATCATTCCCAGCTGAATTACATGAATGCACTGGCCAGCCATTCATGAATTAAATACAGGGCAACACCGGCAAACTCTGTCCCAGACCTTCCCCAAGAAGTGTGTGTGTGTTGTACTGCCCACCACCCTGCTGGACAATACAAGCTCATAAAAAGTCCATCATTTCATCAATGGAAAATGATATACACAGACAGTTATTTCAAGAAGAGGCTCACAAACATGTTACTCCAAACACACTGATTTAGATAAAACAAATGTATTAACTACAGAAAGATAGATTAAGTGATTACAAGTAATGAGGCAAAAAAGTTGGAACTGGTTACAAAGAAAATAAAAGATAAAAACACTGACTAGTATTTAATTTAGGAAGCTAAATGGACTCAAAGCAAAGATTTTCCCACCATATGCTCTTTACAGTCTTTACTGTCTGGAAGCCTCCAAGATCCCTCCACCAGTTCAGTCCTTCAGGCATTGCTCCTGTGAGCAGCAATGAGGGGAAAGAGGTGATTTGGAAGCCTTCATTTCTCATTCTTATACCCTTCTCCCCTCTCTGAGGATTATGTCCACCTGGGGTTCAGGCGACAATCAATACAATAGCCCCAGCTATTCCATTGTTAATATGTAAAGTTCTTGCTCACACCTGTCTTCCTGCCAAAGAAAGGCCCCTTAACCAGGTGATGGACTATCATGGACAATTTGATTATGCTGATACCTGGACAGGGCATCAGTATGCCTTTTGTCCCAGAAAAAAATGGTTTGGGCCTGTTTTTCTAACTTGAGAACATGTCAACAGAAATGTTATACAATAGAATCTTTTAACTTTACATACAGTGTTGACACACATTTTACCAGGACAATGATGTTCAGCAGATTATGCATTTTCAACTGATACTCACAAGGCATACTTTGTACAAATTTTTTTTTTTTTTTTATTTTTTTTTTTAAAAAAAGGAAAAACATAAGTTTACAGTCTGTCACATCCAGTTCACAAGTTCCCCAGAGGCATCTCTCTTCAATATCCAGTCCCTGTCACGTAACCCTCACAGAAATTACCAAGTCAGCTGTCTCCAACGAGACAGAACACATACCCCAGCCTATTGGCTCACTGAGGACATTGCATTTAAATTAATGCACAGCACTGAAATGGTTTATAGTAAAACTAAGAACAGATTTAAAGTGATACTAACCAAGAGAAAAAGATATGGTTACAAACAAATAATATACTTTCAAATGTCTAGTTTACAATCCTGTTCTCAAGCAATTTCTCACCTGAAGTCCATTCTTAGCATCATTGAACCACATGGCTGAAGGAACCTCTTTTCCACAGATTTCAAGAGTGATGGCCTCTTGTGTCTCCTCAGTGATGAATAGCTAAGGGGTTCTTTCTCCTCCTTTCCCCTGTAAACCTTTGAAATATATTCTTTTGAAGTGTGTCCCTAGATAAACTCTTTCTCCCCTGGTTGGTGTGGAAATGCCATGCTGTCTTCCTCACCCTTGGGCCAATTTGTTTTTTTCAATTGTCTTAATCACTTTAAATACCTTAGATGTAATCATACTTTCATCATCCTTTGCTTGTAATCAAGCCTTGTAGATGAGTGAATTCACACTCCTTTGTCTCAGGCAGGCTTATTTGTTTTGTAGGCAGTTGATAAAAACAACATACGTACATAACTTTTTACATACAACCCAAACATACACCACACAATTATATTAATGACCTGTGTGTTACCTGTTTTGACATGACACTGTTTAGCTAAATATTCTAACAGTGTGTTGGGTGTGTCCTTTGCCAGTTGGCATAAAGGGAATCTTAGGGTCACAAATGGTTGTTGGCCAAGGGGTCATGACTAGCTATTATTATTTAATTCCTATTATAGAAGTGCCCAGCAGCTGTGAAGACAATTGGTATCTGTCCATGCTAGGTATTTTAAAAGTCACAGTCCCTGCCACAGAGTTTACAAGCTATCATGTTTAACTAATTATCCTGTCTACCTACTATATTTCTTTATTTATCTATCATTAGATACTACTGTGGCTGGTGCTCTGTGATAATTATCTGCGTACCAACTACAGTCTACTATTTTTAATAGGCAGATCCTGCAGTCCTATTCAGGCAATGTTCCCATTAAGAGATTTTGCTGAACCCTGTAAACACTTTGTATCTGTATTGCATTTGACATGGTCAACGTACTGTATTGAATGCTAAAACTGCTGTGCTATCAGTCTGAGCTGCAGTCAGCAATCCATAAGGGACTGGCAGAGACCCTGAACACCATAATCCTAGAAAAAAAATTCAGCATATAATTTGCTGAATGCCATCCTTATTTTGAGGGATCATCACAAACCCACAAAATTGCTTTTAAAACATATTTGCTATTCCCTTGCAATAATATTTATCTCTACTATGTCCCTCTTTTCTAGATTGATTTATGTGAAAGATGGTGATATAGTAAAATAAAACTGAAATGCACAATTGAAAAGATTTTTTTGCATATGATACAGAGCTAAGATTTTTTTTTCTCTCTCTTTATATTACTATTTTCTTGCTTCATATTTTACTTGACCTGTTTTGATCAATAGGATTCTCATTAGCACTTGTAAATCTATCTTTAACTTTGCATTATAAAAAAGTGTTGGTGACACATTATATTTTAACTATGCATGTAGAAATTCACCTTTGCAGATCAAATATGGAGGAACAAATCACAAATCATGAGTGAAGTGGGACTATAAAAATCAATATACTCCCTTCACTTAAAAAGCATGAAAATAGCCCCGTGAATAAGGTAAATAAGGTAGTTGATTAAATCTTACAAATATCAGGATGTTAACAATAGGGTTCACTTGTGACATATTAATGTAGTACCACAGTAGCCCTTTCAAGTTTAATTCATTAATATCTGCACTGGCAAATACCAGAAGCGATTGCTGGTTAAGTATCCATGTAACAGATGTAATAGTTAGACACTTCAAAAATATCATCCAACACTGAACAAATCAATATTGATAAAGAGGTCCAGGACAAACACACTAATCTAGTACCTTACATTGCAGAGTAAGCAGATAATCCCTAGAGTTTTAGGAATCCTTTTTTAAACAAGCAGCATTCTTGTGAACATAACAAGTATTTCTTATTCCATCCAAGAGTTTGATTCATGGGATATTATTAAAGCACAGCTCTCATTGGCACCAATGGCAGTTTGGTCTGGGGCAAGTCAGCAGGAACTTTAAGAGAAACCACTGTAATCAGTGGATACTGACTCTTGCTACATAGAAGTGGAATGTTGCACATATATCATGATTCATGATTGTTGCAATCTTATATTCTTCTCAAGCTTCATGCAGGGTAAGAATGTAGGCCACAGTGGTTTCATTAAGGGGGAAGTAAGTGAAACAAACTAACTTCCACCAGGCCTAGTGCCACCTTTCAAAATCTGTAGTGGCATTATCCCAAAGAGCTTTTCCCATTTCAGCAGGAATTAAGCCATTGGGCCCATTCCTGATAATATCTTTTGCCACATTTAAAACCCATTCCTGAGCTTGAACACAAGACATAGCCATAGAGTTATTAGACTGAAGTATATGCAGTGCCCCTATCAGGTTAAGATGATCTGTCAACTGTAATTGGAGCCTTCCCAGCAGTATACTGGCTATTTTTTTACTCTATCACACTTAACTGTGATGTTGTAAGTGACTTGGATAATGATGCTGGGTCATGTCCTAATGCTCTAATCTTCTTGGCAAGGACTTGCTGGTCTATTGTATTTAATATGCCAAGTCCAGCTCCTATGCCCCCTAATAGAGATGCTACAGTATCTCATTTCTGCTTTTGACTGGGAGCTACCTGGGTTAACAGTGTACTGACTAAGGTATGCCATCCAGAAATAAGGGGCATGACACAAGGCACACAGTCCCTTCTCACCTGTTTTAAAGACATTTGGAGAGGTGTGACAAAGCTCCAAGTTTCTACTTGTGGGTCCTGCGCTTCCTGGCAGATTTAGGGGCCTCAGAAACTCATCTAGGCCCCAGAGTGACCTCTCTTTCTCAGTATAATTGGCAAGAGTCACCGCCTAGTGAGTTACCTTCATCACAGGCCAGTATGGAAGGTGAAAAAGAGGGAATACCCCACAGTCTTTGTTGCTCCATAGAGCTCAGTAAGCACAGTTCGGCCTCCTGTATGAACTGAGTCTCACTTCTCCTCTCAAGAGGATTTCTATAGCGTATGGAGGGAGATGGGGGAGGGGGAACCCAGGCCCGCCCTCTACTCCGGGTTCCAGCCCGGGACCCTAATGGTAGCAGCTGTTGGTGTCTTTCCCTGCACCACTAATGCTGCTTTGATTCCCTGGGCCACTTCCCCAAGATTCCCCCTTCCTAGCTTCACCCTTACCTCAGGTTGCAGCAAAACTTCCTCTCTTCCAGCTCCTTTCTCCTTAGCCTCCCCCACCTAACTGGGAGGTTTAAACTGGTTTCAGCCAGCCCCTGATTGGCTTCAGGTGTCCCAGTCAAGCTAGCTATTTCTAGAAGGTTCTTAATTGGCCCCAGGTGTCTTGACTAGCCTGGAGTAGCCTTTGTTTGGCTATCCAGGGAACAGGGACCTGCACATCCTGAGGCTAATATACCTGCCTTCCAGCCCTCTTATATCCTTCTGATCTGACTCCGTCACAGGGGCATGATTATTCTTTGAAGTGTGTAGGTTGGGTTAATCATTAATAGGCATTTAACTCCCCTTTTTATCATGACTTGTCCAATATTGCTTACATATGGCTTAGGAGCAATTGCTTGCTTTCATGTAACCCAAATAGACTCCTTATATGCCAGTCTTCAGACTCATTGAGGTTTACATGAATATTTACAAAGCCGTGACATTTAAACATAAAATATTATCTTTAATACAAAAAATGTATTCACATTAGGATGTGCTACATCATGAGGATTTACACCAACTGCATTTTAATTGTACCAGATGTCTTGACAGTGGAGTGTTTACATGTGTGCTTACGTTCTAACAGTATATTTCAGATTCATATGTATTTTTACGTTCACTTTATCCAATGGCATGATTGAGGAAACATTAGATTGTATGCATGCATACTTGAAAGAATACCATTCCTCTACTCTATCTGTGCATAATTCCAGGAAGCTGGCATTGAATTCCCAGGCACATCCATCTTGCAACTTTTGGACCCAAGAAATCTGATCACTATTATCAAAGATGGCCTCATGAAACCAATGGTCATTTTCAGCAAAAGCCATCAGACTATTAATTTTTTCCTGCTTCCAAGCAACATAGAAGTAACGATTTTGGTCAAATACATACACCATAATTATCCCTTTTTATACCATGCTTGGCAAAGCATAATCATAACCATATAAATAAACCCAGCCATTAACATTTTTGGAACAGTTCATCTTTAGCCTTGCAATACATATGTTCATTCTCCTCCACAATCAGCAGACCATGATATTACCGTTTTTTATGGTTATTGGTTTGTTCATGGCCAAAGTTCCACAGAGAAGGGTAGCCAACATGGCTGCCAAACTACTAGAAACCATTCAAGATGGTGGTTGTTTGTGTTTTTGTTTTGACATTACCATTTCCCAGGTAAATACAAGATACCACATAGACATAAATCAGAATACGCATGTTAAAACAAATACATGAATAATGCTGCACAATGGAACTGTGGCAGTTTACAGCAGCTGAGTATTTGGCCCTGGCTGTCAAGATTTCATCCCTACAACCCCCTTCTACGTTACCTTTTCCTCAAACTTTATTCAGTTGACCAGGATTTCACCCTAAAATGCTATAATATAGATGAACTAGCTATTGTCCTCCCCCAACACCATGGTTACATAGTAACCACTAGCAAAAGTACTCAAAGAAAAAGAGGAATTTCCTTCATTTTATTTACTTAATCATTCATGAAGTCCCCATTAAGGACAGCAGTTTTAAGAAAGTATCATGCACCAGTATGCACTGGTATCATGCACTGCTTTTATAAGATTCTCATTCAAAGACACCAGAACATACAAGGTATTGAGTGGCCAGAAGTATGCTGTGCTTTAAAATTTGATGTCCTGTCATGTTGTTGTGCTGACGTGGCCTTGTAACTGAAAGGAAAATGCAGACTTGTCAACTTCTTTTTAGCTCTAATGAGGGAGAGGGTAACCAAGAACCTTGGGCAGGAGTCACAGCCTAAGCTGTGTGTGAGATGGAGACATCACTAGATTGCAACATTGTTTTCCAGAACCTTGTAAGGACACAAGTCAACCTTAAAAACAAGAGCTGTCATTAGAATTGACAGAAGGCGAGAGCTGCTGGGTACTCTTCTTGGTTGTTTCCTTTTTACAAGGAGGGTTTTAATGAGCCAAGGGATGTATCCTCCCCCTATTATTTTTACAGACAGACACATGCTGACTCTTAAATGTAATCACAATGTGACACAGTGTCGACTCAAAATTAATATAAGTGCATTGAGTTATTGGGTCAGATCCTCCACTTGTGTAACCCAGCATAGCCCCATTAACTTAAAAAAAAGTAATGCCAAATTATAACCTCTGAAGATTTACCCCTTTATATTTTGCTAGGAGTATCTATAATTCTTCAAATGGAAAGTAGTCACGATTTTTATTTTCTTATTTCATTTCCTCAAATTGTGCAGATTTCATTTTTTCCAGCCATTTTATACCCTTTATCATTTATTTTTTTTTGCTATCTTTTAATAAAATATATGTAGGCATGTATTTAATATAAGTGGGACAGTATATGGTTGGCTCTTTGTTTACTGTATGCATGCCATTAATAAAAATAATATATTTTCAGCAATGTACGATTAGCTTATTTACAGCTTTTGAAGGCCTGTGGTGATTTGGATGCTTGCTTTCGATAATATAGCTGAAAATATGCATTCATAACAATAAGGTTGAGTCTATTTCCTCTTTTTAATTATGCAATTTAATGGCAGTTTTTTGCCCTGTGGGACAGAAGACATGATTTTGGAGATGGTCTCACTTCCTGGATAGTTAGAAGTCAGGTATACCATGCAAGTAAAATGATTATGCTTCCCTGCTAACTCCCCACCCAAAGAAGGTGACAGCTGCTCTCTACACCAGCTGCTACATGGAGCAGGTAAACTGTATTGATAGACTTTAGACCAGGCCAGGAACATGCTTTTCCAGAAAAGTAACAAAACTACATTGTTCAGAAAAGTGGTGTTATAAAAGGAGGAGTCAACTAGTGGTGTGTCCCAGAGGTACCTTGATCAGCCATAGCTACATAAGACAATTGCTTAACAAGGGTCTCCCACAAAAATCTTTCTTCTTTCCTACGACAAACCCTGTGCCCCAGGAGTGTGCTGCAGTGAGGAGAAGCAAGGGATTGGGGAATCTGTTTCTTCTTTTCCACTTTAACCTAAAAACCTTAAACACAAATGTACTCACCTGCCTGCTTCCCCAAACCAGGTCACAAAAGGATGAAACAGACAAAGTGCCTGGAAAGAAGATTACCTTGGTAGCTTCATCTGATTAACTGAATCAGCAACAAGAAACCTCACACAGGCTCAAAGCACAAACTGTAACACCTCAGCCTCTTGCTGACCATCAAAAGACTGAATAAATTCTTCCCAATCTATGATCATTTTAACAAGTTCACCTCCCAGGTCTGCATCACAGAAGCTTGTCTATCTGAAATCAGAGGTCAGTGTTCTTAACGTACCGCAACTGTCTATATTCACCCCAAATCTAGAGAAGACAAGCCTGGAGGTAGTATAGCCAATATTATTCCCTTCCACAGGAAAATGTCACTTAGGGTGAGCAGACGGAGGAGCTATTCAGTACATCCCCTTAACCAGCATGACTTCAGATTAGATACAACTAAGACATCCTGCTAATCTGTAGACTTTGACACAGAAGGTTTCCCAGAAGAATTTAAAGAGATGCAAGCTTAATTACTTTGTCGGACTGTAAGGGAGAAGACATCTGATACAATAGTCCAAAACCTCATACCCAAACAGTTAGTCTTGTGCTTCTCATAGATAATTTCCAGACCCCTACACACAACAGGCTAAACACAGGGAAGCTGCATGATGTGTTCTGTGAGCTGCAGGATTAAACTGTTGGTTTTTTCCACAAGCTTCTCATCAGTTATGGCATAAGAGAGGCCAAACTCCCACTGAAGTCAAAGGATGTGATGTGATGCTCCATGTTCTTTATAAAAATATGCTTATAATATGTATGGTATAACTAAGATATATTATGCAAGATGGCTCATGTGAGATAACATTAGAAAGGTTATGATTTACTGGATGGGATTAGCCAGTTTCTAAGCATGTATCATTTCTATATCTGGAATTAGGAATATTAACTCTGTAACCATTACAGTTGTGTGTATATTTGGGAAGTGCTCACCAGACAATAAACAATCAATCAGTTTTGATAGGTGATTAATGACTCATTGTCTTTTTCTAAAGATGTAGATCTCATCTTCCTGGAGTTCCTTCCTGTGGACATCACAAATAAACCTGATTTCATGGTTGCTTCAACCCTGCAAGGCTGGGGATAATATCACATGATGCAAAATACCACCTTGGACACTGCTGGTACTTGTTTCCACTGGAAACAAAGGATTCCTACTTTATATAAATGCTATTTAAGGCTGGGAGGCAAGGCCATCAGGACTCTCCCTTCATTACCATCCCATCCGAAAAGAGAGGCTGCTAAAAGTACCTAAAGAGACAATAGAACTAAGCTAAGGGAAAGGCAAGGGTTTGGACTGAGGGTGTGTTTTCACTATCAACATTAAAGTGCTGCTGTGGCAGTGCTTTAATGTGGCTGTGTAGGTGCAACATCAGCACTGGGAGAGTGCTCTCCCAGCTCTAAAAATTTGAAAACCACCATGAGGGGAGTAGCTATCGGCTCAGGAATATGCAGCACCCAGCCCTGGTGCACTGTCTACACTGTCACTTTGAGGCTAATGCTGAGGTAAGATCTAGATAGGTTAGGGAAGCAAGGTCTTGATTACGTGCAGAGCTAGCATGATCAATATTAAGTATTTTATTACAAGAGACTCCAAATTTTGGTCTAACAATAGTTGTCTAACAATAGTGTTGAAAACTATTGAAGATAAACCATTCATAAGGTTTCATAGTTGCTTCACAGGCTAATTCTTTGTTAGCTTCCTAACACCTTTGCTCAGTGCTTCTGAGAGTATTCAATCCAGCACTGACTAATATTCAAAGCTGCATCAAGCCTTTGAAGAACTTTGTGTACTCCCTTAAGGCCTGAATCCAGAGAACCTAAAGTTTCTGGCAGACATTTGCTTTTATCATCTTGGACTCCTGTGGATATATGTAATTACCATCACAGTACAGGGCACTAGAACAAGCATTCTTTCTTCAAAAAGTGTTTTTTACATCCTTCCATTTCAGCTTTCAGACTAGCAGGCCTTTTCTTTGTCATGTGGCTGACATCTCTGGTGACAAAAAAAAAAAGCCTACTCTTACAGGTGCTTTTGCACACTGATCAACAGCAGTCAAAAAATTGTTCTGTGGAGGAGACAGTTTCCAGACCACTGTGGAAACTGAGATGAATAAACAGTCTATTTTTGCCAGTTAAAGGCACAACAGAAGACCTACCGTAGTGTCAACAAGCTTCACTATTACTTTAATTAGAAGAGAAAAAATTCAAACTAAATGCCTTCATTTGTTCCGCTCTTTTTAGCAGTATGGGTAGCACAGAGCTTATCAAGTTAAATCACTCAAACTCTAATCAGTCACGGTGGCAAAAATGCTTTTTGGTTGTAGTATTTTTTCTCCCTACTTCAGGTCTTTAAATACATTTTGAGGCAGTTGTCATGGAATGTTGATCTTGACATGTTTTCTTTTGAATTTGTTCTATTTGAATCAAAGTGTGCCTGTGGGGGTGAATCTTAAAATCAGAAGGAACAATGTGGATAATCAGTATCCAGAATTGCATCTCAAATACTGAAAAATCATCCTTCCAGATTTATAAGGAAAGGAAGCAGGGGAAGATACATCAATTCAAGTTCATTAGCAGTGGCAGCCAGCAGAATTTAGGCTCCATATGAGCAGGTACTTAATATAACATGCGAGTAGCCCCATTGATTTCATTGTTAATACTTATGTGCTTAAAGTTATGCACGTGCTTAACTGTCCTGCTGATTCAGAGAAATGCTATACAAGTTTGCTTGTATTCAAATGGAAATTATTTCAATTTGACAGTTTCCTGTTCTTGGCACAGATCTGATTTGGTGGCAAATCTAGATGTCTTTGGTAATGTAGGCTTTGGGAAACACTAAAATAGTCAAAAGAATAGGGGAAGAGAACAGAAATTGGAATGGAGATGTAGAGCACCAAAAGGGATCATACATTATTCCCTTCGCCTGGGGAAAAGATGCCAAGAACTGGAATTTCTAACATTAATATGTAGCAATAACACTAGAACACAGGGATGTGTCTCAATTTTAATACAAAACCTATTTTGCATATTACAATTTTCTACTTTCAGAGTCAGTGATCTGATTGGCTAGTTCTCTCTTCTCCCCCTTTTAATGCTGTCTAATTTTATGGGTGAAAAATGAAATATCTTCTTTAGCTGACGAAAATAAATGTCCACCCACTGGGACACAAGGATCTCTTGGCAACATTTGGCAGAGAGCTTCATAAGAATTACAGGAACCCCTGGGTCTGGTATTTACATTCTAGTTCAAAGTGTCATGTAAAGTTTCTCCTGAAAGCCCATGTTACAGTGATCATCATAATCTTTTGAAAATGCATGTTATGATAGTGGAATGCAAATGCATGTGGTGATATAGAAGGTGAGCATAAGGAGATGTGTAGATATTGGAAATTGGGTTCTTAAGGCCTTGAAAACAAAAGCAAGTCATTCAGAGGTAGCATGTTCCATTGGAGACATCTCCCTGGCTGGCCATTGTATATTGTGCATCTTAGAATGGAAGTTAATTGCATTAGTGTTTGTCTCAGGCCTTGTCTACGCTATAGGGAAAAGTCAATCTATGCAATTTGAGTTATGTGAATAGTGTAACTTAAGTCGACATACCTTAGATCTACTTACTGCGGGGTCCACACTATGTGATGTTGATTGGAGACACTCTCTGTTAACTCCTTCCTCTTCTTGATCCAGTGAAATATAGAAGTAGATGGGAGAGCAATCTGCGGTCGATTTAGCAGGTCTCCACTAGACTGAGGTCTGCTGTTCTTTTAGGAAAATCAGGTCTGGTAATTGTGTGTGAGTTCCCCAGGACCTCATATCATCCACTCAGCTGCAGGGAAGAAGCCTCTCCCAAGGAACCTGAGGTAGCAAGCCAGGGGCAACAACAGGTCCCGGATAGCTTGTAACATGATTCTGTCAAACCAGGCTGGGAAACTTGCTCTCATGGGCTGTGTAGCTGTACCCTTATAAACACCACATTTTTCCAGGTGAGTAAAGGAGGGAAGACAGTTAGTGTTCATCTTATACTTAGGCTATGTTTACACTGGCAATTGAACAACAAAACTTGTCTTTCAGAGGTGTTAAAAACATCTCAACACGCAAAAGTTTTGCTGACTACAAGCACTGGTGTGAACAATGCTTTGGTGGCAGAAGTGGTCTCCTGCTGATAAAGCTAACCCTGCTTATTGGGAGTGGAAGTTGTGACAGCAGGAAAGCTGACAAACAGCTGCTACACAGCATGACTTTTAGTGCACAGTGTGAGATTATTAATGTTACCCTTATCCTCAGTTTCCCTCTTCCCTCATATTGCTTGTTATTCCTTTTAGCCTTGTTTCAAATTAGATTGAAAGCTCTTTTGGGTAAGGCTTGTTTCTTCCACTGTGCTTGTAAAGTGTCAATGGTACAATGGGCACGCATGGTGTTTGGTGTCTCAGCATTTCTGCTATACAAATGCTACTGTTAAATCATTAACAAAGAGAAATCCTATACCCTGAACTTAATGGAGGAATAAGCAGCTCAACTAATTATAATGTAATGTGGTTGGTTACACTTTATTTCTCCTATAGATCAATAAAAAGGCACCAGAATATTTTTTAAAAAAAAACCAGTAAATTTCAGTACAGGAGTCAACGGTCTTTAAATGTTACTTATGTTTTTCTTTTAATACTTTAAATGTAATTTAAGTTACCACACTTTTACAAAGTTGTGCTTTCAAAAGGTCCAATAAATGGTTTATCATAGTTTCTGTAGATGAAAAACTAAGAGAGCCAAAACTTTTTAGTATTAATTGAATTCATTTTCCTTAGAAAATTCACTATGAACTTTTCAAATTGGATAAGCTTAACCCAAAGAGTAGTGAAATATCTGCTGTATGAAAACTATGGAAATATATAATTTTTCAAAGACAATGTTTGTGATATCAGTATTTTGTTGGGCTCAAAACAAAGATGCACAATCTGTAAGACGCTTCTAATCAGAATGTAATGATTATTGAATGGAGACTACACTAATTTTCTTGACTGGCTATCTGACCGGAAAAGACAAGGGTCCTTTGACTCCAGTTCTTTTCTTAGATTTATCAGCGCCTGGGAGACAGCTGATCACAAAGTAATATTGTCTTACTTGCAGATTCTGGTAGAATGGATAGGCTGTCCTACAGGGGAGGGATACCTCAGTGGTTTGAGCATTGGCCTGCTAAACCTGGGGTTATGAGCTCAGTCCTTGAGGGGGACATTTAGGGATCTGGGGCAAAAAATCTGTCAGGGGACAGTACTTGGTTCTCCTAGTGTAGGGAAGGGCCTGGACTCAATGACTTTTCAAGGTCTTTCCAGCTCTATGAGATTATATATATATATATATATAATATTCTGAGATAAGCCTAAGTGATGTTGGTAAATAAATTCTCCTCCCACGAAGCCCTCTTGTCTGGGATTCTGTTTTATCACCTTTCTGTTAATATGTCCACTAGCATTACAGAATAATAGACATGTAGAGCTGGAAGGGATCTCAAGAAGTCATGTAGTACAGCACCCTGAAGGGAGGCAGGATATAACCCATCACTTCCAAGTGTTTGTCTAACCTGTTCTTAGAACATCCAATGGCAGAGATTCCCCACCATCCCTTAGAGCCCTATTCCAGCATTTATGTATCCTTGTAATTGGAGAGGATTTCTAATACGTAACCTAAATCTTCCTTGCTACAGCTTTTTTCATCCAACCTTCACTGAACAAAGAACAATTGATCACTTTCCTCTTTAGCCCAGCACTCAAAGACTGTTAATAGGTTCTCCACTGTTGTATCCTTGAAAGCTTGTTTCTCTCAACAGGGGTTGGTCCAATTGAAAAAAAAAAAAAAAAAAAATTACCTCAGCCTTCCCTCACAGGTCCTCCCCCAGTCTTATTTTCCCAAGACTCAATATGCCCAGCTTTTTTATGCTTTCCTCATAGGTCAGGGGGTTGTTGGTTTTGGTGCTCTGCTTTGAATTCTCCAGTTTGTTCACATCTTCCTTAAAGCGTGGCACCCAGAGCTGGACACAGGACTTCAATGGAGACCTCATCAGTGCCAAGTAGGGAGGTAATTGTCCCACTCATGTTTACATATGGCATTCCTGTTAATATACCTTTCATGAGGTGTTTGACCTAATTTAACCTTCTCTGCCTTTTTTTGGGTGGGGGGATAATTAACCTAGTAGACTGTACCTGTGGAGAGTCAGACTTGATGAGCCAGCACAGATTACAGATGGAGCCCATCTGAGTAGCAGAAAGCAGGCCTGGTGTAAGGCTAAGCAGTGAGGGCAGAAGAGGGCTGTAGTGTGGAAACCTGCAGGTGCTCTTTAGGATTAGAGAAGAAAAGGAGAAAACCCAGGGGGGAGCAGAAGCCCTGAGATCCAAGCCCTGAGGGAATGGTGTATCTAGAAATGTGTTGCAAAAGGAAGTCTGATAGAGGCAAAGTACAGTTTGCAGGGAAAGACTGATTCTGTGGAAGGAGAAAACCACATAGTGACTTGGATGCAGAGACAAGCCACAAGAGAGCATCCAGAATTACAAAGAGGGAGCAATTGAGTCTAGAGGGGGAGACGCACACACGGCAAACAACCAAAGCAGAAGGTGTCAAACTGTTCATGAGCAAATTCCCAGAGGTAGCCACAAGGAGCACCATAGTATTTTTTTTTTTTTTTTGCACTGCAGCACATTGTTGACTTATAAACAATGTGATCCTCTATGACCCTGGATCTTTGTCTGCAGTACTGCTGCCTTGCCAGTTATTCCCATTTTAGGGGCATTTGATTTTTTTCCTTCATAACTAGAATTTTGCACTTGTCTTTGAATTTCATCATCTTGTTAATTTCAGATCAATTCTCCCATTTGTTAATGTCATTTTGAATTCTAAACCTGTTTTCCAAAGCACTTGCAACCCTTCCAGCTTGGTGTCACTCAGATTTTATAAGCACTCACCACTCTATTATCCAAATCATTAATGAAAATATGGACTAGACACAGGACTGACCCCTGCAAGTCCCCACTAGATTGATCCTCCCAGCTGGACAAAGAACTATTGATAACTACTCTGAGTATGATCATTCAGCCAGACATGTACTCATTATACTGTAATTTCATCTAGGCCACATGTCCCTAATTTGCTTATTAGCATGTCATATGTTACTGTCTAAAGCCTTACTAAATATATTATACATTACATCTGCTTCCCTCCTGTGGAGGAGGCCATTATCATTAGGTTGGTTTGGTGTGATTTGTTCTTTATGAAGCAATGCTGATTATTCCTTAAACTGATTATGCTCTATATGCTTACAAATTGATCAACACTTTCAGTACCTTCCCAGATATCAAAGTTAAGGAAATAAAGAGGACATAAGAACAATAGACCAGTCAGCCTTTTTCACGAGTAGCTGGTTAGAAACTTTCCAATGGAAGCTTTTTCCCCTGGAAAACAGATCAATCAAAACTGATCCCCATTCCCATGGGAATAGGGATTTTTTTACAAAACGTTCCATAGATTTTCATGATTTTCTGCAGACCTGTCCATCCTCCCACCTCCCCACTATCCTGCTGAGATGGGACCTTGGCAACCACATCACCGGGCTTTTGGAATGAGAGATTTCAAAAATGTTCATGCAGAGAAAGACCATTTCATGGCCAGATCTAGTTAGCATGTTGGGGAGGTGGCTCAAACCAGTTTTGGGCTGCAGAGCCACATTGTGGTGACTATACTCAGCTCTGCATCTTATTCAGTAGATACAGGTAGTGTTTTTGCAGTGCCTGACTAGACTAGGTACACAGAGAAGGTGAGCTGGGTGACAGTCAGTCCTGACAAAATTATGATGCTAGGTGATATGAGGAAGACTTTAGCATAGTTGAGGTAGTTTCAGCTGCTCTATTTAGATGTGTATGTAGAAATTTTGGATCCTCATCTGCTCCAAAGAACCCTACATGGGCAGTGGAGGGCCAAAAGTATTTCTCATCATCATTTGACTTATGACATTGTGACCTTCCTTATTTGGATGAAAACCTCACCATGGTTCTCCATGATGATCAGCATGTGGGGCCCCTAAGACTCTTCCACTGAAGGCTCCTAAGACTCCTCATGTTCCTGGAAAGCCAACCAGATCAGTGCTAAGCTGGTCCTAGTGCCACTGGAGGTGGAGCTTTGACTGACAAGCTGGGAAATGCATTTATGTGGTGGGATAGCTCAGATTTGGGGAGCTGAGCCATTTTTAGCCCTAGCCACCCATTGCCTCTGCTACTGGTGTAGATAGATCTTACTTCTTCAAAATCAATAGAACTGCACCAATTTACATTTGCCTGAGAGTTTGGACCTGTACATTTTTGTGTGTGGTTTAAAGCACCAAGATATCTATGTATCAAAAAGATGATTTTTGCTTGTTCCCGTAGGATATCCTGCCCCCCCTCACCAATCACTCTCCTTTTGGCATCCCTTGGTGTGAACTGTCAAACTTAAGCCATGTTCCCACAAGCAATTCTGTGCAGGTAAACCCTGTGTTCATACGGATCAGTTCCCTGCCACCACAAAGCTCTGCATGCACAAGTCAGTTTGGAGGATCTGAGACTTACAATCTTACAGGAGCTTAACGGTCTAAGGCACTGATCTGTCTTTATCTGCCTGTAAAACATCTACAGCACTGTATAAATAACAAATAAGAAGATTGTGACAGTGGTGGTTGGCAATTTGAGAACTGAGTTTTGATAGAGCCGAAATTTGTTATAATTTATGTAACTGATGTGGTTTTCATTGTTGTAAATGTACCCGATGGGACACAAGTTAATACCAGCCTAAATCTAAAATAAATACCATGGGGAACATGAGTAAATTAATTAGACTTGAATGCACTCACCAACATCAACAGAGACAGAGCACAATACATAAAATTTAAGTATTTAAAAAACCCTTGTTTGCGTAGGGTTTTTTTTTATAAATATTAATGAGACCAGTAAGAATCTTATTGTTTCTCCCCCCTCAAAGAGAGAGGCATGTATAATGAACAATTGTGCCTGAAATCCTGATTGCTTCTATTATATACTGAAAATGGGAGGATACAATATGTAGAGCAATGTGTCTCCTTGATAATCCATTTTGTATTAATATAGGGCCACATGTACTTGAGATATTCATGATAAACTCCATTATACATCCATTATTTCTAAGTGGGACAACTGCAACTTCCCAGCAATTAATAGATTGTCTCCAAATCAGGCTCAAGAAATGTCAAGGTTGATTCCCCACTCTGGCACTTTGAGTGCAGAATGTGGGGGTCCACAAGGATTCTAAAAATTAATACTGGCCACTCCAGGCTGGTATTAAATTCCTAAGGTTACAGCTTTTCTTTGACCTTGGGTGGTTAGATGCTGCCACAACAAGTGCAAAAACACCCCACCCCTTTGAGAACCCAGAAAGGAGCAATTGGGAGTTCCTTCCTGTGGGGTACCCTCAAGCCCCATCACCCCTCACTCCCAGGGAAGAACTGATAAAGAAAACCAAGAAAATCAGCTGTTGTCACCATCTAATTAAACATGTGCACAAACACATGTTTAATTAGGACACCAAAAATCCAATGTTGTTCTTAAAGTAAATTTTATTTTAAATAGAATACGTTTGGAACTTAGACTTTTGCTATATTTTAAAAACCCACTTACAAAAATTAAACATCAAGAATAACCTTCTTGAGGTCCAGCTTAAAGGTTACAAGCTAAACAAAAGCATTTGGAGGTTAGCATACACGAGCCCACAAGCCTTACAAGATAAAATAAACCTAATTGTGTCTTGAGACATTCCCTAATTTACTTTCATACCTGGGGTTTCAGATAAGCAATTCCTAGCAATTTTTTATACCTGGTTTAGAGGTTCCTACAGCATAGTTCAGCCCCATTCCTGCTCTGTCTCCTCTCTGCAGAGCAGCCAGACAATAGGAAGTCTTGTTTCAATTTTAAAAAGTTCTAACTCTCCCCTTGGCTCTTTTGACCAGATGCTGACTCACTTCCTTTGACCTATGCATTCAGGTAGATTTTTTTAACCCTTTACAGGTAAAGCAAGTAGAGAACAGCTACCAAGAGGGATTTCATAGCTAACTGCCAATCTGCGTGTCCATAAAAGGGAGCTACCCCTCACTTCATTTATCACAAGGAGTTCATAGCATCTCCTATTATAATCACCCCCTTACTCTTTTGCATCTCAAAGAACTGCAGCAAGGCACTTCCCCCTCTGGCAGTGAGGGAGTGGGGCTTGAATCCACTTTAGATGGTGTTTATTTTGCCAGCTGGAATTTATTTCTCAATATTTTATAGGAATGCGTCAGGGCAGGCCTCATGGAGTATTCCTTCTCTGAAGTAATTCAAGTTCACAAAACAAAGGGGAATACCTTTTTCATACCCACACCGCTAGGGATGTGTGGCTTTGTTACTGGTCCCACAATGCCAGTCCTGCCCCTAAACAAGACATCTGTTATGTAGCTTCCCCTGTAGGGAGATGAGACTTCTCCAGAGTGGAAGATTGCTTTCTCCCTGCTGCCACTAGCCCTGCAGCAACTTCACCTCTTTCTCCCCGTCCTGCCCCCCCCCCCACAATTATGTTTTTAAAAGGTCTCAGGCAGCCCTTAATTTGACACTAGGTGTCCCAAGGTAGCCCCTTTTCAGCTTATAGGAAAACAGCCTTTACCACTGTAGGACTAACATTCTTGCCTTCCTCCACTGCTGCCCAGCCTAACTGTCACAACAATCCAAGAAAAGTACCTCCCCCACACACCAATAATTTGCAGAAGCTTCTTAAAATGAGTTTCACTGAGATAGCTGGAGTGCCTACCAATTACAGTAAAAGAGCTGGTCAACAAGTTGGTCAACAAGTTGGTCAATGTTTCAAAACTGAAATAAAATAAATACTTTGATGAATCAATGCCTAGGCCCAACCCTGCAAAGTGAGCCACATGGGATACTCTTGTGCCCATGCTGATAAACCCTATTGATTTCAGTTGGGCTTTGCCTGCGTAGAGGATGGATGCACAGCCGTGAATTATCGTGTAGAATCAGGATCTTAGTTTGTGGAACCATTGTTGTGGTTCCAGTATTACAACCCCAGGACTGCTCAACACTACAAACTTATGTTGATGTAACTATGTTACTCGGGAATGTGGAAGGCCCACACCCCTAAGCAATGCAGTTATACTAACAGTCTCCAGTGTAGACAGTGCTAGGTTGATGGAAAGGCTTCGCCTGTTGAGACAGCTACTGCCTCTCGGGGAGGTGAGGTACCTATGCCAATGGGAGAAGGTCTTCACTAAGCACAGCAGCTGCACTTTAAGTGTAGACAAGCCCCTAGTATCTTAGGGCCATTTAAGTTGCCCCAATTTACACCAGCAAAGAAGCTGGGTCTTGTGGTGCTCAAGCCAACTACTTCCTTTCAGCTGAAAATGCTCAGTGTTGACCATTGAAATGTTCTTGATGAGCCTTTCTAACTTAGCTGCCATTATGATTTAACAGAGGTATTCGATTAAGATATCTTAACGTGGCAACTTTGGTGACATTTAATTGAAAGCTACAGCAAAATGAGTTTTGGGGAATAAGTATGATAAATAAAGAGAATGAAAATAGCAATAAGACTGTCACCTCCAGCCATTGTTATCCTTAAAGTTAACTAAAAAGGAAAAAAGGGGGTCATCCTAATGCAAACAGCTTAATTAATTAATGATAGTCACATGGTAATAATGAAACTCTGCCATAGCTGTAATCTCTTACTGTGGGCATTTAGTAATAAGTATTACTAGCCTAATAAAATAGAGAAATGAAATAGGACAGTGTTATATTTAAAGCTGACATGAGCTGTTCAGTAATGCATATGTTAGAGTTCATTTCCTTCCTATTATAGGATATCTTGAGGTGCTCAATATCTATTCATGAGAAGATGTCTAATCTTATTAGGTTTCATACTGACTATTCCATGGGCAATCAAATGCCAAAATTCAGACTCTCCCTAGTAAATATCTTTTGAAAGCATGAATAAAGCTATAAAAGTTTAGCAACAATCTTTGCAGATGTGGATAATACTGTACAACACACGAGTCCAAAAGGAGTCTATTCAGATAAAAATAAAGCTACTGTCTTGGGAAATATAAAGGCTGCACCCAAATCTTAGACTTTTAAAGGCAACAGGCCCCCTTCCCCCAAGCAAATGGAGTAAAGAAGGATTTTGGTCTATGGAAGAAGAGCTCCAGAGCAGATTGCCATTTGGGCAGGTGTGCCATTCTGGGAGAAGGGGCAATCACTGCTAACCAGAGGGAAGAGCACCAGTGGCATGGGCCAGGGGTGGCAATGCTGTGAAATGAGAGGACAGGACAATCTTCAGCAGAAGTAGGTGGGACTTGAGGAAATCATGGTGAGCTACTTGAGAGAGCCAAGGAGCAGGCAGTGACAATACATTTCTTTTTCTAAATGGTATCTGGAACAGTGCCTCACCCCAAGTACCACTGACTTTAATTAGACCAAAAGTTTACCTCAGGGCTGATCTGAAACTAGGTGCCCAAATATCACACCCATTGCATTGGATTTGGGTTATCAAATTTAAGATTTGCCCTCTACTTTTTAGATGGTGTTATTCTGCAAGAACATCTTAGAAGCTAGAGAAATAAGACATTTTGTATACTGCTGTGGTTTCCTTTTCAAAAGTTTCCATTTGTAACAGTGTGGGAACCAAAGCCTTTTCATGCAAATACATTATATTGAGTTCCTCAAGGAACTCTTTTGGCAACTGTTCTATTAGGTAGAAAAAGTCTCAGTTTTTGTTGCTTTACATACTTACACTATTTTCCTTTTTCAATTAAATTAACATCTGCTAAAGCAGCAAGACTGAGAGCACTGGAGAAGTGAAATCTGCTTGTGAGAAGAACAAACAGACCATGGATAATGGCAAAGCAGACTTTGCCACAGTACTCTATCTTAAAGAACCCAGAACCAAAAGGGACCATGAGAACACCTGACCTTTAATTACCTATTCTTTGCATTTCCCCCTCTTTGCTAACCAGGTTGTCCTGCTACTCTTCTGATGTCAAAGTATATTTGGATTTTCACCACCCTAAAGAAGTTTAGAAAGAACTATTAAAAATAGTTCACTGTAAAAAGCCTGATAAGGTCAGTAATGTCATTCCAGAGGAACTCCTCCCTGCACTGAAACTGAATTTCTCTCTTCAAGAGTTTCTCAAAAACCCAGGCAAATTCTCATGGTGCTCAATTTCACAAAGAGTTAGGACTCTGCTCTCTTTGGGGTGGTTAACATTTGAATTAATATTCAAGCTAACATGTTAACTAACATGACTCAAAAAAATAATAGACAAAGACACGAGTGTCTTTGATGATCATGGTTAATCATGTGGCCCACCCTGGTATAGCCTATTAACTTTAGAGATCTCCCTAAAGTAACCCCCAGATGTTTCATCTCTATAGAAGACTACATCCATCATTAGGTAACCATTTTTAATTTGTCTTTTGAATGGTTAAGACAGGTTTCATTACTGAAAACTCATGAAAACTTAACATATTGTCTTCAAATGCTTCATGCACTTAAGTGAATATAGACAAGCACTTGGACATGTAAAAAATATTTTATCTGGTTCCATCTGTAATTGAACCCCTGAGCAAATGTACCCATTGATCCAGATGTCAAGTTGGATAAAATATTGCTATCCCATTTAAATACAGCTCAGGCAAAGTGAAACACCAGCTCCCAACCAAGAAAATATGGCTAACAGTTATTATTAGTAGAATTTTAAGAGTGAAAATATACTGAAGACTATTTTGCAAATGGGAGAACAGCTTTTTTTTTATTAACTCCATTAATCCGTCTAGCTCCATTAATCCTTCCTTAATCTAACCAAGTAAACAATGAAAGATTGTGCTGCCCATTTTATCTGCAACATCACCCTATAAGTGAGGAAGACAAGGGTCAGTTACACCTCAAACCATCAACCTAATTGCCATTAGTTACATTTCTGTAAGAAGCGCATGGCCGAGTAGTAATGTTTTTCAGAGCAGCTTCTCACACTTCAATTAAAACAGAAAAGACTTCATGACTGTGGATGAAGAGCTGAATACACAGCACCTCTTCCCTCTCTCTGTCTCTACTAGAGCTGGTCAGGAATTTGACAAAATTTTTGGTCAGAAAATGACAACTCAGACACAAAACATTGAGGGAATTAACCCATTTCCTTCCAGTCCTAGTCTCTCTTTTCCCTCCATGGGGTAGGCTCAAAGATTTAGCAGAACTTGTGAAGGCTGCGATCTATTTAGGGCTTGATCCTCGGAGGCACTTATCAATAACTGTGAGAAAGGTCAGTGGAAGCACCCCTTTAATTGCCAATATTAATAAGGGTTGTGAAGGCACAGAAATATTAGCAGCAATTAGGAGAAGCAGAAACTCAAACTTGTCACCTAGCATGTAACTCAATGCACCATCCATTAGACTATAAGGCATTGTGAGGGGTACCTCTCCTGCCTCCAAATTGCATTGAAATAGGAGTTTATCTGTGTTCTTACAAGAGCTCCAGTAGAGCTGAGGGAGGAGAAGGGAAGAGAACAAAGCAAATTACCTGTAGCAAGTTAAGAGTTGATAACACTAGAGTTCCTGGAAGAGGTGCTCATTTAAAAAAGATGATATGTTGGGTCACCAACTAAATTATTTATTATTATTTCAGTGCTGAGTGCATGTTTGACCTGTATGAGAAACAAAATTCAAATAGTCCTTAACTGAACATTGCTTTAAAATATAGCAGAATCCACTCCTACTAAATTCAGATACAGTAATATTCACCCAGCACAGAGGGCCAGCACAAGGTCCACATTAGCACTGGATTTAAGTGATGAGATTATCCTCCACTCTGAAGCTATTTTCCTTTACCTAGATGAGTAACTGTAGGAAAAACCTTAAAGTTTAGAATTAAAATAAGTACTCTAAATAGGCCTGGGACAGCTGTAAGTGATGTCTGTACCAAGCAGATCTGGGCAGGAAATGGTTTCCCCATTGAGCAAGAACTTTGGAAGTTGTTAACATCCACATCAAGACAAACCTGAGACTTATCAAAGGTTTTCAACAAAAAACAAAACAGGACATAGAATATCAGGGTTGGAAGGGACCTCAGGAGATCTAGTCCAACCCCGTGCTCAAAGCAGGACCAATTCTTAACTAAATCATCCCAGCCAGGGCTTTGTCAAGCCTGACCTTAAAAACCTCTAAGGAGGTTCCACCACCTCTTTCAGCAACCCATTCCCATGCTTCACCACCCTCCTCGTGAAAAGTTTTTCCTAATATCCAGCCTAAACCTACTTCTCTGCAACTTGAGACCATTACTCCTCGTTTTGTCATCTGGTACCACTGAGAACAGTTTAGATCCATCCTCTCTGGAACCCCCTTTCAGGTAGCTGAAAGAAGCTATCAAATCCTGCCTCATTCATCTCTTCTGCAGACTAAATAATCCCAGTTCCCTCATCCTCTCCTCCTAAGTCATGTACTCCATCCCCCTAATAATTTTTGTTGCCCTCCACTGGACTATCTCCAATTTTTCCACATCCCTCTTGTAGTGTGGGACCCAAAACTGGACACAGTACTCCAGATGAGGCCTCACCAATGCTGAACAGACGGGAATGATCACGCCCCTTGGTCTGCTGGAAATGTCCCTACTTACACAACCCAAAATGGTGTTAGCCTTCTTGGTAACAAGGGCACACTGTTGACTCATGGACACAGACACAATGGACATCTCCATACATGCCCCTAGAATAACCTATATCCCAGTAGCTGGGATACTCGCCTTTAGGGAGGAGAGAGCTGGGTTTAAATCCCTGCTCTAAATCAAGCAGAACAGGCTCATTGTCTATTCTGAACAGATATTCCATCCCAGACCTGAGAAGCCTATCTGATATGTTCCCGTGAAGAGTTTGAATCTGAAATTGGCTTTGTCTGACAAAGACATTTCATAGATCCCCAACCGGCTCCAGCGTTAAGTGAGAGTGAGGAATTTTATGGTAGTTTTGCTTTCAGAAATGAATGTTTGTCAAAGCAGCCATGTTACAACTTTTCAGGAGTGGGAAATCCCAAATGAGTAAATGTAATTTCAGTTTAGCAAATGGGGAAAGTTTTAATATCGGATTCTGAATGGATGCATATAGTTTAAAGGGATTCACCCTATGCAAACAACATGAAGCTTCCACAAAGTGAATATCACTTGTTCATGGCACAGGGCAGAAGACACCCAGCAGAACATATAGAACTTTAAAGTTCAGCTACCAAAGAGGGTTGGGCTTACAAGTCAATGCTTAAATTGCAGCTGTGCTGATTTAAAAAAAGAGAGAGAAAAAACCATTACCAAATCATAGAGGGCCTAAGCCTGCCATCCGGCTACAAAGAAAATTAGAGAATTTCTACTTTAATACAGTCTCCTCAGCCTTTATATGATATTACATTTATCTAGGTCATCCTACAGCCATGGAAAAGTCATTGTTGCTTTAGAATAACATTTTTTTAAAAAAAAACCTCACTTGAGAGTCAGTGAAGTCCCATCACTGGCAAAAGATGGTAAGTCTGGTGAAATGCAAGACACTTCTATTGTTATAAGGACAAATGTGAGTACAGGATTAAACAGACAAGTAGCATTTGTGGGATGCTCTGGTAACTGTTGCTTTTCAGACAGAGTTCGTGTCACCTCATTATGAGACTAACAGACTAGAGATCTGCTCCTAGCTACTATTGCTAAAAGTGTAGCTAATTTGATTTTGACTGCTTGTGGTGCTATATTAAAAGTGTTCAAGTGACCAAAACTGTGCTTTGGCAATTTATAGTCTAAAAGACAAAGCAAGATATGAAAAGGAAAGATACGTGTCACTTCCTCCAGGAATCTGTTTCTTGCAGCATACAGTTAACCTTACATAGCAGGTGTGCTCCAAAATATGCCCTCAAAAAGATTCATATTTATATCATAGCTAAAAGCCACTATGTCTCACTTCAGACTCAAATTTACCACTCAGTTTTTTACCTCATTTCTGGTACCACGGTGAACTTTTCCTCCTTATCTTTGTTAAGAAATGTAGTATCCAAAACACACACCAGAATGACCATATTGGGTCAGACCAGTATCCTGTCATCTGTCAGTGGCCAATGTCAGATGCTTCAAAGGGAATGAACAGAATAGGGTTCTGAATAGGGATCAATTGATCACCTGTTGTCTAGTTCTACCATCTGGCAGTCAGAGGCCTAGGGACACCTAGAGCATGGGGTTGCATTTCTGATCATCTTGGCTAAAAGCTATTGATGGATCTTTCCTCCATGAACTTATCTAATTCTTTTTTTGAACCCGGTTATAGTTTTGGCCTTCACAATATCCCCTGGCAATGCATTATACACCTTGACTGTGTAATATGAAGAAATACTTCCTTTTGTTTGTTTTAAACCTGCTGCCTATTCGTTTAATTGAGTAAACCCAGTTCTTGAGTTATGTGAAAGAAGTAAACACTTATTCACTTCAGCATTGCTGAATACTTGACATGGATAAACAGACTTATGGGAAGAACACAAATCAGTTAGCATAACTACCCAGCATTCATATTTAATATAATGTACACATTAGTACCATGAACAAAATACCTATGATTGTATATAACATGTTGTCAGGGGTCCCGCCATACTCTGAACTCAGACACAGAAGTGGGGACCCACATGAAAGACCCCCTAAGCTTATTTCTACCAGCTGGATTAAAAGTTTCCCAAAGCACAAATTCTTTCCTTGTCCTAGGACAATATTGCTACCACCACCAAGTGATTTAGACAAAAATTCAGGGACTCCAAGTGGTCCTTTTCCTATTTCCCCAAAATATCCCCTCAAGTCCCTTCACCCTCTTTCCTGGGGAGGCTTGAGAACAATATACCATCCAATTGCCTTTAATACAAGTACAGACCAGACCCTTTATGTTTTGGGCACTAAAAATCAATCAGGTTTTTAAAAGAAGAACTTTATAATAAAGAAAAAAGTAAAAGAACCACCTCTATAAAATTAGGATGGAAGGTAACTTTAGAGGGTGATAAAAAGATTGTAAACACAGAGGACTCCCCTCTGAACATAGTTTATTCCTGTTTTTAGAACTGTAAAGCTACCTCTTAGCATGAGGAAAATTCACAAGCTAAAACAAAAAAGATAAACACATTCCCTTGCCATTACTTACAATTTTTGTAATCTTAGATGCTCATTTCAAGTATGTTTTTAGAAGATGTTTTCCAGCCTGGTCTCTCTCTGTATCCAGAGAGGGGAAAAAATGACTAGCACAAACAAACTCTCCCCAAGATTTGAATGTATCTTTTTTTCCTCATTGGCCCTTTTGATCAGGTACCAACTAGGTTATTTGATCTTTTTACACCTTACAGGTAAAGATTCAGTACAGCTGCCCAGGAGGTTTTATGCTACCTAACACACATGTTGGCTAATACTACTTATATGCTTTCAGGGATTCTCAAACTCTAACCCTCTCTTTTCCCATGAATATTATTGTTTACAGTAGAGCCACAAAAGCTGGATTTGTCAAGCGGATAAAGTAGATTTGTCTGACTTTTTTTCAATTTTCAATCTACTTTCAAACTTTAAAAAAAGTAATTCTAATGATAATCCTGAATGTGTAATATTTATAGAATGCTACCAACTAGAGACAACCTTTTGGTATCCATAAAATACTAATTTCCTTTGGGTGCATAAATTCATTGCATATCACTAGAAATGTTCATTAACTTTAAAATGAAGTTAAGAACAGGAATATCAAATATTCAGAAACCTAAAAATAACTATTCACTATATTTGGGTCTATACTATATCATAGTCACATAATATAGATGTACAATATAAAAAGAATCAGAATTATGGGAAGGCCAATGCCTATGAAAAATAAGAGGATTCCTAATGAATCCTGGAGAGCCAGAACAGAACGTGTGTGGGGCAAGAGACAGGAGGGGTCCAAGTGATGAACCTGCAACTCTGAGGCACATATTCTGCTCAGCCCTTGAATGGGCATGTGGTGAAGGAGGATACAAAAGAACTTTTTGCCTCTCTGGAATCCCCCGTTCTGGATCTGTCGAGAATCCAGAGAAGGATCAGAATCCTTTCTTCTGCTGAGAACCCAAGAGGGCTAGTTGCCTGAAAAGGGATAAGGAGATGGGAGATAAGACATCCATGGCTATGCCCAAAGCTGACCAGGTGAGGTGGATGGCATTTACTGCCTCCTCTGCAAGGGTAGTGCAGCACATTTACTAGTGTGCTCTCCCAGGCAGTCTCCAGGAGGGTGGTGGCTGAGTCTCCCAGTGATTCTGGCCACCACAGAGCACCTCCACAGACCTAATATACTGGATAGCACCTAGAGGAGGATATTTATGCTGGTAACATTGAAAATACCTCAACTATAGAAAACTAGCAGTGCTTCAGAGCCATCTCCCCCACCCTGCTATTGCAGCTCTACAGAATAATCAAATGGAAAACAATAGTGCACTAGACTGCACCCTTAGGGTCTATGTGTCCCCAAGAATCAGAGCATAGTGGTCAGCAACATCCGCAGCACCATCCCAACCTTTCTCTGGACCTTATAAACTGATAATATTGTGCCAGATCCACAGGTCATATAAGTGAGCACAGCTTCACTGAAGTCAATGGAGCTATGCCAATTTACTCCAGGAGAGTATATAACTCTTAGTGTAGGAGTTCTCTTTTTCAAGGCAAAAAGAGGCAATTGACTAATCTGTAGACCGCTCATCTGTCTCCCCAGCCTAGGAAGTACTGACACCATGCCCAGAGTCTGGATCAGGAAAGACTTCTTGACTAAGTTTATTACTCAAACACAAACCTCACCAAACAAAGCTATTCCCCTGATCATGAAGGCAGTAGAGGTCCAGAGGCTTTCTCCTTACATCCTTCCCCACAACTCCAGACACTTCCACAAGAAGTGACTTACTTCATATATCTCCTGCCTCAACTGAGCCCTCTCAGACATTTATAGAAAACACCCATATAGTTAGGTTTACTCATCAAACAGGGCTGGGTGGCCCTAGCACATGTGGCCCTTAAAGGGACAAAGCACCCTGTTTTAATTTCTTTACTCATGACAGCATACCACATGGGCATAGTGCAACATATACTACCTCATCAACAAAACCAAAAACACCAATTCTATCAAAGCTTCATTTTTGAGAGAGAGAGAGAGAGAGAGAGAGAGAGAGCACTTACTTAAGTATGGAAAATATTTAAGTATTTCAAATAAAGAATGTAAATGTTGAAAAAGTCATCTGCAGACTTAACTATAGCTCTGAATGTAATGTTCCCACTGAAGCTGAGATGTCACTTACATTTCACAGACTATTTATAAACAACAAAACCACTTACTGACTATTTAAAAAGTGTCTCTGGAGACTTACTCCTGGCCACCATCTTTTATGCATCACTGTTCTCATTTGAAATATGTTTATTGTTTACTGATTTAAAGTCCTGATTGCCATAGCATCTGAGTATCATAATATTTTAACAACATGTAAACTACAAGATACCCACAACAGGTAATGTAATGGTGTAGCACCCACCTCTCACTTCTGGTCAGATGGGTCTGCAGTCTTTGAACAGTCCCAGACTTGGTATCAAGCCATACCCCTAGGACTTCCTCCCTAGAGGCAATAGTTTTGCTGTTTGTGTCTGGACCACAGCCAAGTGGGCCACTTCACTCTCCAATTGGACCACTAAGTATCTCAAATCCCCTTCATGAAGTTTAAGCTGTCCAATTGTAGGCCATTTTTCCAGTGGCCTGAGATAGGGGGCACAAAACCCAGCCCCACTCACTACTCCAGCTCACAACCCAAGGACCCTAAGAATAGCACCCACACATCCCTATGTCTATTTAGCAAAATGGTTATTAGTTCCCTGAGCCACTTCCCTGCAGCCTCAGCCTTCACCAATGCTTCATCCTCACCTCAGGGCTCTTCTATGTTCAGGCCCAATAGCCAGCCCAGAACTCTTTATCATTCTCTTGGTTCCTTCCAACTAGGGTGACCAGATATCCTGATTTTAGAGGGACAGTCCTGATTTTGGGGTCTTTTTTCTTATATAGGCTCCTATTAGCCCCACAGCCATCTCAATTTTTTACACTTGCTGTCTGGTCACCCTATTTCCAGCACCATAGGAGTTCCTAGTACTCAGCCATAAGCATCACCAGAATTCCTCAGGCTCCAAACAACAAATGATGTAAGGCTGCACTGCAGTTCCTTTTATAGTAGCCTGAAACCCTCTGCTTTGTCTAGCCCTTGCAGCCTCCCCTCCTGATTGGTTGCTTCCTACACAGTCTCTCTAGGCTGCTTGGAGGACTTAGCTCTGCTGCTTCTTTCCTGGGATGGGTGTGGCAGGACCCTGAGGCCTCAACTCGGTCTTACAAACAGAAGGACACAACCATAGTAGGTACAGATAAAGAGAACCAAGAGGAAGAAAGAGCGTATGGGTGAATTTTTGCAGGGCTTGAGGATTATAATATTTAGCAATGCACCACTGGAGTAGGGTGGTGATTTTACCCCCACATACAGCATTAGCGTGGAATGTTGTGTACAGTTCTGGTATCCATATTTTTTAAAGGATGTGGAAAAACTAGAGAGGGTGGCAGAAAAGAGCAACAAAAGTGATTCAAGGACTGGAGAAAATGACTTACATGAGAGAATTAAGCAGCTCAATCTGTTTAGCTTATCAAAAAGAAGATTGAGAGTAATGTGAATTCATTACAATGTATAAGTACCTTCAAGGGAAAAAAACACTGGATGCTAAAAGGCTCTTTAATCTCACAAAGACAGGCTTAACAAGAACTAATGGCTAGAAGCTAAAGCCGGACAAATTCCAGTTAGAAATTGGGCACACATTTTTTAACAGTGAGGGTAATTAATCACTGAAACAAACTACCAAGGGAGTGGTGGATTCTTTAACTCTTTATGTCTTCACATTAAGACTGGATACCTTTCTGGAAAGCTTTAATCAAACACAAAATATGGACACTAATATAGCAGTAACGTGGTAAAATGTAATGGCCTGTGATGCACAGCAGGTCAGACTACTTAATCTAAATGTCTCTTTTTGTCCTAAATTCAAATCTACTACTATAATAATAATAGAGGAGACACCCAAACATTTAATAGCATAGCATGAAATCAATTTGCAGCAAAAATAAAAATTTACTTTATAGTATTTCATTTGTGTAAATAAGAATTTGGAAAAAAAAACCTTCAATAATGAATGAAATTTCCAGACATAAATACAGAAACTGTGGCTTGATCCCAGTGAAATAAATGCTCAGCTATATGATTGGAGTTGATTCTGAGCAGTATCAATATGTTGCATGAACTTAACTTTTCATTTCAGCTGAAGAATACTTCATACATGTATGTGAAGTATAGTGTTCAAGTCAAAGTATGTTTTTTCTGTAAATAACATTAGTCTATTGTAATAAATTAGTAAATAACTAAACCCTTCAGGGGTCTTTAGAAATCTAACTGTAAGGATGTGCAAGACATTGTGACGGTAGACTGCTAAGGGCGCTCTCATCCTCGACTCCAGGAAAGGAAGGGGTGCTCACCCCCCACCCACTCCGGGGGTGTATGTGCTCATTTCCCCCCCACACTCCTGGGAAGGAAAGGGTGCTTATTTCCCCCCCGCTCCTAGGAAGGAAAGGGTACTTTCGGCCACTGTTATCAGTCTTTGCCCTGTTATCGCATACTTCCCATGCCGGAGTACTTGTCTTTCAAGGTCTGCTTGCTTTGAAATAAAACACCTGTTTGCATCGTGTGATACTAAGAAGACAGAAATAAGGTATTAGTTATTCATGAGGTATGCATGAGATGCAAATGTTCCTGTTATTTCTCTGCCTGTGTGCCCACGCACAGTGGGCTTCTTCCCCGAGCATTGCTCCGATGCGTCGGGTCCCCGTTTTAAGTGGCAGCAGCGAAAGGGAGCCCCCGCTGCAAACGTGTCACTTTGCCTTCAATAAACTCACCACCTCTATTCAACAGCTGTTTGTGTGCCTCGTTCCTACGGGACAAAAAAATACCCTGCAACACTAACAATGAAGAAAATGGCAAATGAATGGGAAAGTACTACTCCTTCCGTCTATTAACTAATGAAAATCAAGGACTGACTTTAAATGCCCCAATTTACTGTAGGCTGCTTCTGCATGGAAGATGCATAGTAAATCAGCCCTATAGACAGCCATTGAAAGTTACTGGTGGTCATATCTAAGATACAAGAAATAGAAGACTACAAAACAACATAGAAAAAACTGCTTACATTGATCTACAGTACATATCTTTGGGGAATAAAATCAGCAAATGTCTAAATTTAAGGAAACCCAGAGCATTTAAAGGTTCTGCCCAGTGTGGTTTAATAATAGAGGTTAAGACAAAGGCTTTCTTTGCTAGCTCAATAATAATTTACAGGCTTGAGGTATCTGGCACTGTTTCCCTGACAGCTTTTATTGGTGTGGCCAACCAAGTGAAAAACCCTACCCATTGGGGAATGCAACCGTGAACATTTTCAATTTTTCAAGTTTTTGATTTGCAGTTGGTGAAAGCACCAACTGTAGCTATACGCTAAGCAGCATTTTAGTCTCTTGGCAACCATCCTTTTTATTTTTCACAAGATGACAATCAAATTACTGTACTTTTTTTAAAAAATGTCATTGTGAAACAGCTATGTGTATTGGTAGAAACTATTCAAAATAATCTTTGACACTGAGCTGAATCCAAACAACTTCCAGACTCTACTGTTGGTATAACATAAAACTGGCATTTTTAGAAAGAGCAAGAAGTTTATTCTTTCAGTTTAGAAACGTGCATGTTTGGTTGTTGCAAGCTTTGTTCTGTAGAGAATGACTACAAAGAGGGAAGCTGAAGGAACGGAAAAATATGGTGCGATGGGGTTTAGCCCTTGCTTTTAAACTAACAACCTAATTCACATATAAGTACACTGTCAATTTTACAGGCATTTGCAAAGTCTGTGGGGCTTTAGGACCGGTGATCAGAGACTGGGGAGATGGCTAAAATAAACACCACTTTATTTGTCTTTCAGACCTTTCAGCTTTTTATAATAATGCAATCATTACAAGGGTGCACAAAAATTCTCGTTGTTCCCCCAAAAAACCACAAATGCACAAAGGCAAGAAATAGTTTGGTCTGATAATTGACAAAATGAAAAGATAGTTTGTGAATGTGAAAAACTCATCTTGCTGTAAAAAAGCTGTTTTCAATATGGAAATTACAACTTTGGGGGAGAATAAGAAGAAATCATTTCTACTCAGGATGAATTTGTGAAAATTTGGTTTTATCCAGAAGGGGGAATGTTGCAATTTTCATTTAGACAATACAAGAGAAAATGGCACCAGTTTCACCAAAGGTGTAAATCTATTGCTATTAGATCTATCAGCACAAACCCCTGTGTGGATGTTCTTATTTTGGTTCACAAGTGTTTTATATCATTTTAGTTTAAACTGATACCTAACTAATTTAAGGTAAGATTAAATAAATCTGATTTAAACCAAAATGTCCCTTCAGAGGTTTGTAGTGGTTTATCTAAACAGATTTCAGTTCACATCTTTGGTTAATATGGTACAACTTTCTTACACTGACAAAGTTTAAAATAGATTAGCTCCATAGAAGTAAATGAGGAAAGTTAAAGAGTGGATCAAATTTACACACATTCATGAAGGTTTGTGAATGTATTATTCTATGCAAAAAATTTTGGGCTGAAGTTCTCCTGCCAGTAACTAAGGCCTCGTCTACACTTAACACTTAGGTTGACATAGCTACACAGCTCAGGAGTTTGAAAAATTCACATCCCTGAGCGAAGTAGCTATGTCTGCCTAGATGCAGCGAAGTTGGTGAAAGAATGCCAAGCTATCATTGCTCAGGAAAGTGGAATTCATACAGTGTCTGAAAAAACCCGTCTGTCGCTCTAGACTGCCTAGACTACAGGGTTATGCTGGTATAGCTAAGGTGCTATAGCTATGCTGCTATAGACCCCGTAGTGCAGACATGGCCTAAGGTGCTGTTTGACCTGTGAAATGAAAATCAGCAAAATTTCTAGATCTTGTTTAAAGGAACCAAAATGGGAAAGGAAAAAATGTTTGTGCAACCTCTTTCTGGACTGTTCAACATAAATTATTAAACTCTGAAGGAAAACAATACCTCTTGTAATACATACTCTTGCAAAATGTTGAAAGAATCTATTGATTTATATCGTGGTTTTTTTTCAAGAAAGCGACGTGTCTTAGAAGTAGTATTGTAATGACTTTCTCCTCAATTGGTTGATCTGTATCTAAATGGTCACAATAAGCAGTTTTCTCCAGAAGCCATTCACCTCTGTGACTAGAACTGGTTGAACTTTAGAACAAGAAAAACAACAAAACCCAGAAGGCCCAACTTCAGCTTGATATGGTTAACAAGATTATATTAATCTTTATTAAAAAGATGAAAATTGCCTGGTATTCATGAAAATGTTCTAGCATTCTAAAAACTTGGTGACTTTTAGGACTTATTTGTAACTAACTAACTAAATAAAAATATTTAAAGTGGTTTGATATTCATTATTTTCCATTCACTATTTGTTTTCAGTTATAGGTTTCAGATAGGAGTGGTGGTCATCCAGTTAGGGAACACACACACAATCATGTAATTTAGAAAAACCATCCACACACAATAAACGATGAATATTGCAAGTGATACATTCAGAAATACCTCAAACTCTGGCAATTATTTGTCCAAATTATTCTGATAGTGCATCCATTTTAAGAAGGTCAGGACCAATTCATAAATAATTTGCTAATCAAGAAAGAGCCAAATTCATAACAAATAGTTCCAGCAGCTCTTTCTATATGGAAAGAAAGAGCAAATCTAAGGCTCAGTCATCTACACCATAGTTAGATCAATGTAAGGCAGCTTATGTCAACCTAATGTTAGCGTACCCACTACAGCCTTGTTCCACCAATGTAAGTCCCCTACTACACTGACATAATAACTCCACCTCCATGAGAGGCATTGGGCTTACAGCATCGTGGCTAGGGTAATGCAGTGTCTGTGTAGACACTGTGTTACTTACATCAGCTGTTGGCTTGAGCCATGAAATTGACAAGAAAGTCAGGCAGTTAAAGCCCAGTTGACCCTGGTCTTCTGCCCCCAGTCAGCTGCATGCACCTGCCTGGCTCCCAGCTCCTCGCTCAGGGTGCAGCTGGAATCCCAGCAGGGAGTTACACACTGCCTCTCTTCCAGGGCCAGCTCTACCTTTTTTGCAGCCCCAAGCTGGCTGACCTGCTGCAGTCGTGCCACCGAATCCGCGGGAGGGGCGGCTCTGTCAGGAGCTGAAATGCTGCCCCCTGTCATTGGCTGCAAGCATGTGTCATCAGGCATGTGCTTGCTGCACAGGTGCATGAAGTCGGCCTTGCCCTCTTCAGTTGATGGAAGCACGCCGGCTGAGGATGCACATCACTGACAGAAGGAGGGTAGTGTGGACATCAGCCAGAGCAATAATTAAATCCGTAGTGTAGACATGCCCTAACCAAGTGGAAGTTTGACTATGGGAAAAGGATGACTGAGGTACTTTCTTCTGTGTTGTGTGATGGTACTATAGAGTTTTGTTGATGCAAGTTACATCAACTATCAAAAAATGGTATAATTACATCGCTTGCTCACGTTCACCTAACTCTCCTTCTGTTGGTACAGCAATCCACAATTGGTGCTCTAGCATTGACAGAGATAGCAGTGCACCGTGGGTTGCTATTCTACTGTGCTACTTGCATTCTTCTGCAGCTAGGAGTTGTGGAAAGGCAGAATAGATCACAGTGCAATGTGTGGGGGGCAGAAACCTGTGTACCTGGGTGCAGGGCAGCGAACTTCAAACTGCTGATTAGAGCAGTCAGAATGAGCATTGTGGGACACCTTCTGGAGGCCATTTACAGAAACATAACTAAGTGCAGTGTCTACTCTGTTATGTTGTCAATACGGCTTTGGCACAAAAAATTCGAGATCTCTCATCGAGGTGGTTTTATTTTGTTGTCAAAGCAAGAGAGTTTTGTTGGTGGCAGGAGCATTGTAGTGTGCACACCTCCACTGTTTTGTTGATAAAAGCTGATATTTGTTGACAAAACTGTGTAGTGTAGCAAGGCCTTAATTTTTTCTGAAGGTCACACTGCAAGGAGTTCTCTGGATGTGTCTGGGTTTTCCTTGCTGTGTGTGCCTCTGTTTCTGCTGTTTCTCTCCCACACACAGAAATCCATTAAACAATACCCAGCCCCCTGTATTTGCATTCTGACACCAGGGAAGTTCCCTCAGACTGCAGGGAGTGACTACTATTGGTTCAGCTACCTATAGCCATAAAGAGCGTAGCCACTTTTTACACTTAACCGGAATGAAGGGTGGTTGATTGCGACTCCCATTAGTTTCAAGGAGGTTTCACCCAACCCTCAGCATAGCAGTATTACACATTTAGTCTTGTGTTTGTAAAGCCTTTGTACAAGACGATTTTATACTAGGATTTAACTACATTCAAACACTGGGGTTTCACTCAAAATAACTGTGTACTTCAGCTGCCAGTAATCTGAGAATCCATCTGCAAGATTGCCAGGAAAGCCAAGGTTACATCTATAGTGTTAGGTTTCAATTTAAGTCTGCAGGACAAAGAATGTGCTTTGCTTTCTAGCTGTTTCATTTCAATGCAGTTATTTACATCTTTGTTGGAAGGCTCACACCAGGCAGCATTCCATGTTTCTTAAATAAAGTCCACAAGTACTTTATTTTCTTTTTCCCTATCCAAGAGAGAGCTTTTATTATGGCTTTCTAACAAGTTAAGATAGGAGCCTATAGGGATCCTGTCACTCTAGTCAATAATAAATTACTGTGCTAAAGCTGCTACGTAAGGCATAATTTACAATATAAAATCAACAAGGAATTGGTACATAGACTCAATCCAAGGTACCCCCACAAGTACTACTATATAGGTCGCTGTAGGTTTTCATAGATTCAGTCTGTGGCAAAACATGAACAGGGATGTGCATGGCAGCTTTGCTATGACAGTTCTGGCTTTTTCTTTACAGCAAGGTCTGTGGAAAGTGCATTTATCCTTCTATTTTATGCCTTCCATAGAGTTTGATCTTTTAAATTATAAACAGCACAAATAACTCCTGTACTGTAATCCTGTCAAAAGTGACTGTCAACCCTTTGTAAATCCATTTCATGAACTCTCAGCTGAGGCTTAAGTAGCTGAATGTTCTATATATCTAAAACTATAGCTAGGCAAGGCAGTAGCTAAGCTAAGACTTACCTAATTAAATAATTGAATACTAGTAACTGTCAGCATGACTCAGCCCTGAGGAGTATTTCATCCTCTTTGCCTTTTATATGTTAATGCTGGGGAAAGCTCTAGATTTATATTCTTTACATTCAGATAGTACCAAGCAAGTGACACTACTCAAGGAAAACTATAGGACAAAAATTCTATTTTCAGCAATTCCAGTGTAAATCTAGAATAGCTCCAGTGATTTCAATTAAGTTATTCTAGATTTACTTTGGGATCACCAAGGGCTGAATTTAGCCCTTTACATTTATATTGTAGAGAAGAGATGTACAGTACCAAGTTATCATTTATGTCTTTGTTTGACTGGTAAACTCCTTCACAACGGATGCATCAACTTCTGTCATCCGAAGTTCACAGACCTTTCAGATGCAGCCTTATTGTATTAAATTTTTGCCAGCTCTTAAAAGTGACTACAACAAAGTTTATCTTTATCATCTACGAAAGGATAAATGATATTAGTGATATTGTGTGGACAACCAATAGTCAGAATTTCACTTTGGTTCCTTCTGCAGAACTGGACAATTTCTTTACATATGCCTCAGTAATATACAGAGAATAGTACAGCCTTATCTACAGCACAGTGTTAGTAAATCCCTACAAAGCATTAAGAGGTTCAAAAAGCATTATGTTCTCTCTATTCTAATTTTGATGGATGACATTTAGATGATTCAAGAGACAAGGTAGGTCCAATATCTTTTATTGGACAACAGAAAGTTTTCTGTAAGTGCAAAAACATGTCTCTCTCACCAGCAGAAGTTTGCCCAATAAAAGATATCATCTCATCCGTCTTATCTCTCTAATATTTTGGAACCAATACTACTACTACAACAGTGCAATTTAGATGGTTCAACATTTTGGTCTAGCTAAACACCCATGTGTTTAAATGTTCATCAAAACTATTTGATCCTCTTGATTATGCAAAATGGGACTCATTGCTGCTCCAATTAGAATCCTTGAAACTTTGTCAATGAGAAAAGGATTTCAATGAGAAATGGTTAAGTTCTTGGGCTGAAAAAAGTAGGTCTTTGCTTGAAATTTCAGTGGCTTATTGTTTGCCACTGGGCTATAAACGTTATAAAACAGCATATTTTTTTTTCAGCACATCTACTTTCAAACTAGAACCAGGAAGTGCAAAGGTGTACAGAAGTTTAACATTGTTTTGAAAAGATTTGTGCAAATTGGACTGGGTTTGAGTTTTGGGTGAAATCTCTAGGTTAGTCCCTATTATAAATTACCTGATTCATCTATTTCTAGTTCAAAGGGTCTCCATTTTAAATTCAGAGTTTGTCTCGTGCAGGTGGGTGAACTAGAATGAAATTCTTCATAGTAAAAATTGTTATTTTATCGTATTCTAAAAGAAACAGCTGAAAGCCATTTCAGGGAGAAGCACAACAGTGATTTCTTAAACTGATTATGAGTGAGGAATATTCAACTACCCATCTAATTTGTCCCAAAAATCCAGGACCCCTCTCCTGAGGTTTTTTAGCACCTGATCTTTGCAGGAATGAGATCCCATCTCTTTACATCAAGTTATAATTTACAAAAGCACCTTCTCCACATTTGAGATCATATTCCCTAAATTCCAGTAAAAGTCTAAAAAGTCTTACTGATTGACTTAAATGAAGTGGGGCAGCTCCAATGATTCATTGGTGAGGTACAAAGCAAAGATTTAATGACGACAAAAATACAAGAAGGTGGTGAATGACTGTAGATTTATTACATAAGTAGACCAACAACAATTAAATATGATAGACATGAGGTTTGAAAAATTCAGCCAATGCATACTTACATGGCATAATCTTGTATAGCAATGAGCAAGTAGAAGATAAATTTGAATAGAAAAAAAGCACACACACACACTTTGGAGTCATTTTTTAAGAAGTTCCCCTCAATAAACTAGAACATTTCCCTTTCTGTTGATTATATTGCTCAAGAATCTGGGAGGATAACCTCTCACTTCCTTTCAGTGTCATACCTTATTGATCTTTCTAAATGTGAAATATTCTGGGCAATCACAACGTACTTAAAAAGGTATTCATATCTGCAGTACAAATGCAGGGTGAAATTCATATGAGTGTAGAGGACACACAGTGGTCCTATGCATCACTTCACTCACTTAAAAGTATCACTAAGTCAAAAGCCTTAGGAATTCGATTAATTTTCCTCTCAGGCTATACATAGTTACAGGCTTCAGGCATGATCCTGTAAACCTTTAGTCATGCAAGACAAATTCTTACCCAAGCAAGTAGTCCTGTTGACTTTAGAACACATTTTTTATACACACTGTAACAGTTTTGGTCCCACTTTTATAATGGTTTAACAATCCAGAGACAAAACTTTATTAAATGTTTCAGTGAAAGTGCTTTCTGTGCATTCTGGAGCTGCCTCACATTCAAAAATGTCTCCTAAATAAAAGGGAAAGGATGGCTTTGTTAGGTACTAGTATGGGGATTGGGAAATTGGGGTTCAATTCTCAGATCTACTATGCCTTCTTGTAGGACCTTGGGCAAGCTGTACACACTGGTACACTAATTTCTAGGTGGGATTTGTGGCGCAATCACACGGTGTATGATGGTTTATTCCGTAGTATGTGTGATGCACTTGGATACCACAGTGATGGGGGCCATGAATTGCTGACATTCCAAATCAGTGTTGTCAGTTTAGATAACACTCTTCCATTCTCCCACTTCCCAGAGTCATCATTGGAAAAGGATAGTGAAGGGGCCAAGTATCAAAGCACATTGGAAACATGTTTTTTTTTTTTTTTTTACAGTGGATGTCTGTATCACATGTCAAATTTCAGCATGATGACTTCAGTGAGTAATGTAGTTGTGACATTATTTAGAGTACAATCTGGACTGATGAACAGCTGTGTCCCCTCAGTTCTCCAAGCTAGAGGTGCCTTTTACACCACTTTTCTGTGAGAGCTACCACTCCTGATCTGCTCACATAAAGCCTCCAGCATGTAAATTACTGCAAGAATGCTAAAGCCAGCCACCCTTGAATTACACTATAGAGCAACACCAGTGAATTCCCAGTCCCAGAGCTTCCCTCAGAAATGTGCATCTTGTACTGCCCAGCTCTCTCCTGGACAATGCAAGCTCATATGAAGTCTGCTGCACAAATCTTGTTATTCCAAATGGAGTTTCCCAAACACTTCAATCCAATCACACTGGTATAGATAAAACAATAAAAAAGTTGATTAACTGCAGAAGAATAGATTTTAAGTGATTACAAGTAATGAAGCATAAAAGTCAGAACTGGTTACAAAAAAATGAAAAATAAATGGCAACTAGTGCCTAACTTAACAGGCTAGAGTGAATTCAAAGTGGAAATCTCTCTTACCACAGGTTTTAGTAATTTTTCTGACTGAATCTTTCAGTCAGGATCCCTCCCTCAGTCCAAAGCTGTTTCCTTTGCTCTTCAGGTATTGTGGATGCTGGGGCATCTGCTCCTTCTTCTTATAGCTCTTTCACTTCTTTGAGAATCATCTCCAGAAGTGGGTCAGGAGATGGAAAGTCTGTGTGGAGTGGAATGTTCTGTCGTTTCTTTGTCAAGATGTAGATTTTCACTCAAATCCTCTTTCCTGTCAAAGAATGGTCTCTTAACAAGCGGTGGGCTATTTGATTTTGTTGACAGATGGCTGAGGTATTGGCTAGCCTTTTGTTTCTTGGAAACTGTTTTTGTGACTGCTCTCCCCAGATTTGGAACATGTCTTTAGTAATATCGTACAGTAGAATCCTATACAATGTTTACATATCATGTTTACAATAACGATCAGTAAATTATGAGTTTCCAAATGAAACTTCACAAGGCAACCTTCCATTTGGCTGTGTTATATACATATTCAAAGAAGCCCACCTTACCAAATGATCTAGATAGGTCTGTGTAACTGACTGGTCTCCATCCTTATTTATACTCCACCAATTTTTTGTCATCTGCAAATTTCATCAGTAGTGATTTTATATTTTCATCCAAATTATAGATCAATATGTTGAATAGCAATGGGCCAAGAATAGATCTCTCTGTGACCCCTCTAGAAGGACCCCCCCTTGGATGATTATTCTCCATTTACAATTACTTTAAAATCAATTAACCAGTTTTTATGTGCTGCATTGATTTTGTATAGCATTAATTTATTTGTCGAAAGGTCATACTAATCATACAGTGGTCTCCATATAAAATGTCAACACTATTACCTTTGTCAACTGAACTTGTAAGTTAAGAAGAAGACAGAATTTATTTGAAAAGACCTATTTTCTATAAAACCATATTGACATTAAATATGCTGCCATTCTTTAATTCTTTGCTGATTTTATCTTGTATTAGCCTTTAACTGATTTTGCCTAGGAGTGATATTATGCTAACTAGATCATTCTGTTTACCCTTTAAAAACAGTAGCACCTTTCTAAAATACTAGCACACTAACTTTGTTACAGTGATCAGGAACTTCTCCAGTATTCCAAGACTCATTAAATACCAACATAAGTGTCACAGAAAGTTCCTCAGTCAATGTTTTTTAAACCCAGTGCAGCAGATTCTAAAATGTTTAACTTTTATCAATTGTTTAACATCCTCCCTAGTTGCGGACAGAATAGACAATATTTCATTATCACTATAAACTATGAATGTGATCCAGCTTCTTTCTCAATGCAGAAGTGTTTAATGAACACTTCTGCCTCTTCTGCATCACTGACAAGGTTACCATTACTATCTAGTTACAGACCTACATCATTGTTAGTATTTATTTTATTCTCAATATATTTTTTTAAAAACCCTCTACCACTGTTCCAGGGTAACTCTACCTTTGACACACCTCGTTCCTGGTATCCCTGGAGAGCACCTTTTAAGGTTTCAAGCTTCCTAGCCATCACTTCTCTCAGGTAGAGATGCATGTCTCTCTCCCAGAGCAAGTATTTAGGGCTGCAGTCCCTCTGCACCTCCCTGCAATTTTCCCAACAGGTTCGACTGGAGTCCAACACCTGTGGTTTAATTTTCTCCAGGGGCTGCAACAGCGTACACCAGGTATCAGCCAGCCTTCATACAGAAAACTGCACTCATTCTTAAAACAATAGCATTATAAAAAAAGCATTGAGCAATAAAGGGTGCTATACCCCTGCTAAAAGTTTACTAGCAATCACCTCCCACTCCAACATAGGTGTCAGTCTTACAAACCTCTCAACTGGGTTTGATCTCTTGGTTGCAGGTCATGTTATATCAAGAACAAGAACCATCCTGGGACAGTCAGCTCTTTCTTTATATAGTTTGGGCCTTTGATCTCTAGCCTCCTATAACAGGTAATCACCAGTCAATAGCCCTCTCCTCAGGGTGAAGCTTCAAAAGGCTGGGTTTTTACATAACTACAATTATAGAATTTGTATTAATCACTCCCTTGTGATTCCAGATTCTAAAGGAAACCCACCCATCCCAGGTGAACCAGGAACACAGAAATACATATCAGCTGTATTGATAAAAAGGACTACATCTTATAGTGTTTGGCCCATGTTAGTATAATGGTTTTTGGAGAATTTCATGCTTTAAACATGAAATATAATATGGTCCACAAAGATTTCGCATGTGATTTCAATATCTGTCCCCTCTTCTTATTGTTCTCAATCCTACTGATCAACAAATTTTATACTGATGCCTTTAGCGTCCCTTAATATTGTTTGCATTTCATGATTGCTAATGTACAGCCATGGCTATCAACTTATCTTTTTCTATACACAAAGAAACAAACACTTCTGATTTGAACTATACTTTATATTATTAGGAAAACAAAAGCCAAAAGAGAAGTAACATCAGCAAGATAGTCACAGCCTGCACTGACCTTATCTGAGTGTCTGGCATTCTGCAAACAGTACAATTAAGTACAGTACACTGTCCACTGTTACAAAGCTACATATACCAGACAGATTAGTTGGAGATGAGAATGTAAAGGACCATGATTCAAAGCTCAATCTCCAAATATGATTATTATACCACTGCTTTTTGTATTTGTTCAAAAATATTACTACTTTTTTCTGAAATTTGTATTATACTTCTAACCACAGCTCTATTCCTATGGTAACCAACAATTTAGAGAGAGACAATTTATCTAAAGTAACCCCATGAACATAGAGGAAATGGCTTGTTTGTCCATTCCATGAACGAAATCTCCTTCGCTTCACTTCACCAAAAAAGTTATAAAATCAGACACATTTGATTCTCCCTAAGAACTGATGCTCAGCTCGCTAGACTGAAGACAACCAAGGCTGTGTTGTTCTGATACATGTTGCCAGGAAAACTATTTCTCGTGTTATTACTTATTCAGAATAGCCTGAGTCTCTTAAACTGGGTTAAGAGACTGAGATGAAGAAAGTTGCAGCATTAGGGGAGAACAGTGACCCCAAATTATTGTGGAGGAGAGTGAAGCCTAACAAATTACAAATCCATTTGTGACTGAATTCCAGGTGTGCTGCATAACCTAATGATCTGGGCCATGGCTAAACATTGAGAAGTCTCTCTCATGAATTTTTTCCTGTGAAGGAGACAAAGTAAAAATATTAATCAAAATTTTCCCCCTCTTTGTGTTAACTGAGGCATCTTACCTAAGTCTGTCTTCACTATATTTTCTCTTGGAGAAGAACAAAGTGAAAGAAGAGTTTTAATTGAAATATCCTCTTTCCTGTGTTTTCAGGAAAGTTTTTAGACTTTGAAAACATGAACATCCTTTTCCTATAATCTGTTGTATTATGTTGGCTCAGTTGTTTGAATGGCTATAGTAAAAATGAATGCCAAAGCAACTGAATGGGTTTGAGGAATTATCTAGTATATACAGCTAGATTTTCTTTTCCCTGTAGCAGAGCTTTATTTTCATTGCCAAGGACACAGTGTGTCATGTAAAAATTCTTTAATGCACATTACAATAATGCTTGTACTATACATGATAAAGTTGAAGAACAAAAGATTATTTTCTGTGCACAAAATCTAAAGGGAAAAAATATTAATTATGCAGAAAGTAACTTCTAATTGAGATGAGAACATCTTCTTTGGGAGTCACAATTATAAAATATCATTTTGAGTTACCTAAGCCTTGATTCAGTAAGATACTTAGGCATATGCATAATTTTAGGCAGACAATGTTTCCACTGAAGTCACTGGTGCTACTTAGATGCTTGAAGATATGCATGTACTGTACCTTCTTGACTTGGAGCCTTAGTAAAACTGATGTCTATTAACTGATGTCTATTATTTGGGGGTGGGGGGAGGCATAGCTCAGTGGTTTGAGCATTGGCCTGCTAAACTCAGTGTTATGAGCTCAATCCTTGAGGACCATTTAGGGATCTCAGGCAAAAAATCTGCCAGGGGACAGTACTTGGTCCTTCTAACATAGGCAGGGGACTGGACTCAATGACCTTCAAGGTCTTTTCAGTTCTATCAGGTATATCTCCATATATTTATTTATTTATAACATATTAAGTCCTGATTCAAGTTTGATCTGAAGATTACCTGGAGAACATATATATATACAGCTATTTCAAACAGGGTCAGCACTATTTAGTTAGGACCTGATCCTACAGAGGACATATCCCATTGAAGTAATATAGGTAAGGACTACTGGACTAGCTGGGTATGCAAGAGTTTACATAATCAAGCTTTTACTCTCTGGCCAGCAACTGGTAGCCAGCACCACCATTCATGGGGTGGTGGGTTCTGTTTTTTGTTTTTTTCTTTTGGGGGGCGGGGTGCCAAATGGGGTTAATACTGCTTGAACAATGTTCAGTTGTTGTTATTGTCACCAGGACGCAGTATCAGAAGCATTATAGTCTTGTTACACCAAGAGGTTCCTCTGTTCAGACAGGAGCAAACCCCACCTAATGTTTCCATCTCTGAGATACCACACAAAAAACCTGGAACACCTGGATAGCTGGCAGAGTGTACTGGGTAACCTTTATAGATTTCCCAGGTAGCTTGACCAACATTTTCACATTAATTTTAGGATATTTGTAATGCCATTTAATTTGCTAATAAAGCCTGTCTGAATAGACAGACAGTATAAGTTTCCTTACAATATTTTGCTAAATAATAAAATAAAAACACGTATGTACCTTATTAATGATCTTGCACTCTGCCTTCTGTAGAATCTCCTTGCTCGTATTGAGCTGGTAACCGTCCTGTTTGCATGTAGCACATTATTCCCATAGACACTATCCATTTCGATCTGATGATCCCCAATTAAAGCCTGGCTCTCAGGGAGCAAGATATGAATTTTCAGAAACTGAAACAGGTACAGGGCCATACGGCAACTCCACTCTTGCTGCCATAGGCAATGCAATCACTTGGGCTGAAGGGGACTGCTTCACTGCAGAGGAGACTGGAGATGGGCTGGCACCGAGGACCCTGTAAACCCTGCAGGAAGAGAGATAAGAACATAAGAAAGGCCATACTGGGTCAGACCAAAGGTCCATATAGCCCAGTATCCTGTCTACCAACAGTGGCCAATGCCAGGTGGCCCAGAGTGGGTGAACCTAACAGGTAAAGATCAAGTGATCTCTCTCCTGCCATCCATCATCCCCCTCTGACAAACAGAGGCTAGGGACACCATTCCTTACCCAGCCTGGCTAATAGCCATTAATGGACTTAACCTCCATGAATTTATCCAGTTCTCTTTTAAACCCTGTTATAGTCCTAGCCTTCAGGAAGGAGGAGCAGCTGAGCCAAATTTGAGTGAGTGGCATTGTGACCTGGTTGTAGCTCCTCTCAGGTTTGGCCAGGCTGTCCCTCCTTAATCATGAGTCAGGAGTTTGGGGTAGTAACAGGAGCCTCCCTGACTCACTAGGAGACTTGGTCAATATGGTCCCAGGACAGCTAACTCAAAAAAGGGACAGCTGTCAGTGAGCACTGAGGTTCCTTACACATTACCCAGGACAGCTACTTTAAAAAAATGGATGATCCTGCGAAAATCTGGACAGGTGGCAACACTAATCCCACCCAAAATATGAAACACCCCACCCCTCTGCAAACACACACAATTTCACTGAACATCAAGTCACATTTTGGTCTTGCCTTACATTTCTCTTAAAACAAAATACTGTTTCCACAGATGGAAAAATGTAATTTGTACTTGCAATTAGTCAAAAAGAAAAGTAACAGTTTTGCCCACATGTAGTGTGATAGGTCTCCTCCTTTATCTCCTTCTGCGATTATTTATTTATTTATTGCCAGCTGGTTATTATTTGAAATGATTTTTTGTGCATTGTGTCCTAAAATTGAAGAATGGTCTTTTCTTAAGACAACTTTAAAAATAATTAAGAACATAAAATGAGAGAGTATTTTACAATAAGAGTCACACTATATTAAGTTGTACTGTTTGGGGCCTCTATTGTAGAATAGTGCATGATTTTAGAAAACAAAGGGGAAGGGGACGGTCAGCAATCACTAATCAGATGACTGCATTCAGTGGAAACATCAGTCTATAGCTGCATTCTGTAGTGTTCTTATAGCAAGCCTGTGCAGATGGCTGATTAGATGTATATTTGCTTTTTATGACCACATCTTTATGTGGTGTCACTTGTCCTAGACTTCACTAAACAATTTATGCTCATTCTAATGCTAAGGATGATCCTCATGTTGCTCTTTTGCATCTTATAACAGCAATCTCATTCCCATGCATGCTGCTAGCAAAAAGAATGGGAGACAACTGAGAAAGGGACGATCTAAGACTACGTAATGATACTGTAATGGTTGTGCCTTCTGATTATTTTTAACAACCCACACTATTTGCTTGCAAGGCTTTTTGCCAGTGGAACCTTTGTTGAACCTCTAAGTGGTATCAACACTAATGCCTTTAGATGTCCATTGTCCTGCTACTCCATTCCAAAATTATATATCAGATGGTGAAACTGGATGTCTCAGTATAAAAACTCCACCTTTGGCATTATGCCTCATGGCACTAATGGATAATTAGCAAGAATGACACTGTCTGAATGTGAAAATAAGTGAGACTATTTGGAGGAAGGAATATTTTTGAAGCTCTGTGCCTTGTTAATTCCCTTCAATTTCCCCACAACAAACACCTTCAGAATTTGTTCTCTCAGTTATTGCTTGCTCCTTCGTTCAACTAGACTCTGTAACTGATCCTCTAATCTCATTTGCTTTGCCTGTCTGTGAACCATATAACACGATTCTTACCCACCACAACCAGATGGAAAGGTCATTAGCAGTTCTGCCTCTGGGGCACTAATTCACTCAGAAAAATGAGAAACTAAAATCAAAGTTGAATAAATTGTCCCCTTTATTCCAACACAGCCTTGTATTGCTTCTGTTTATGAGACAGAGCATCCACAAGGGAATATTCGCTCTCATGACTGAGTAGTGCACAGTCCAGGAATGGGCAACGCCAGGAATGTGGGAAGGGTGCTTCATTTCACTTCACAGCCCAGCAAGAGTAGCAGAGGGCTAAGGGAAGTTTTCAGACATGCCCTTTATTAGAGTCAGATTCTGTGGAGGGGACAGAAGAAACCTTTCTCTTCCCAAGGACCAGTCACAGTTGCAGTCCCTGTGTGTGGTGTTTTAGATGCTGCTTGTAATTATTAGAACTGGGAGTCTGTAGGACAGGAAACAGGAAGGAGGGGGGCGGAGTTGAGCCAAGTCTGAGTTAGAGCTACAGAGGGGTGCATCAGCAGCTTTGTAAGAGGTTTCACTATTGTTAAATAAAGTCTGTTAAAGTTTGTTAATACCTTGCCTGCTTGATACAACACCGTGTTGAAGGCATTCATGCCAGGTTAAGAAAACCTTCCTAAGAAAGGAGGGCGAGTTGCAGTAACCCATAGTAGCAGATTAAATATGCTGGCTTGCTATCCAGTAATTGGTCTGAAAGAAAAGGGTCTGAGGTAAAGTCACTGGGAACAAGTATTATCTCAATACCCCTGATTAGGTTTGCAGTTCTTTCACAGAGCTCCCGGAAGTCACAGATTCTGAGACTTTCCACATCCTCCACGACTCCTGCAGCTGCTGGTGCAGCTGACTTCAGGGCCACCTGAGTAGCTGGCCTCAGGACACTCCCTGGGGCCACCCACACAGCCAGCTGCTCAGGCAGTCCATGGCTAGCTGCACTGCCTCTGCTGGAGTGACCCGGGGCCAGGTGCACCAGCAGCTGTTTGGGATGCCCCGGGCAGCTAGTTCTGGGGACTGCCCAAGCAGCAGCTAGTGTGGCTGGTACTGCAGACCACCCAATCAGCAGTCCTGCGAGCAATCCTGGGGAGCACCGGACAGCGGTCCTGGGAACCACACAGGAACCAGCCCCACCACCTGCTGCTTAGATGGCCCTGGGCAGCTAGCTCTTGGGAACATGCGAGCAGAGGCTGGTGCTGGGGACTTCCCAAGCAGCAGTTCTGGGGGCAGACCCAGGGCCAGCTGCACCAGGTGCGGTTCAGGCAGCCCTGGACAGCTGGCTCCGGGGACTGCCAGAACAGCAGCCAGTGTGGCTGGCTCCAGGGCGTGTCTGAGCAACAGTACTGGGGGTGTCCTGGGGACCACCCAAGCAGCAGTGGTTCTGGGGTAGCTGGAGCAATGGTCCCAGGGGCACCCGGAGGCCATCTGATAAGTGGTTTCGGGAGCACCGACTTGGGGGGCAGTCAATACCCGGCACTGGAGCAGGGCCCCTTGGAGTAGTGGGGCCCCAGAAGCAGAGATTTAGTCATGGGTATTTTTGGTAAATGTCATGGACAGGACACAGGCAGTCTATTTTTATTTATGGCCAGTGACCTGTCTATGATTTTTACCAAAAATACACGACTAAATCTTAGCCTTACTTCTGAGGCACCAACAGATACAGGCAAAAACCTTTAGCATTGGTGGCAAACCACAGCGCACAAAGAGCCTAGTAATTAACAGTTGTACCAGATAGAGTCAAGAAAACTGTAGTATTGAAAAGTTAGGCAAGGAGACGGGTGATATATAGAACAGACAGAAAAAACAGGAAAGCAATAAGGTACATTACTTCACCCCCTTCTCCAATTTCTTTCTCAGATGTCCCTGTTACATCTGCAGCATCACCAGCACTGTTACCAGGCATAGAGAGGGCTGTCAAAAGCCCTAAAGCATTGTGGCAACTAAAAAGCCGTCCTCAGTGCACACCGTATGGAGTGCTTCAATTGTTCAAAGTGATTTGGGAACATTTCCCAGAGCGTACATATGGCCTTTAGCGTACACTGTGGGGAACAAGACTAAAGGAGAAGTCTAATGAAGATTATATCAGGAACATCAGTACGTCAGGATTTCAAAGTCAGGCTCTTGCCACACTGTGGCTGTGGTATATAGAATAGCAACTTTCCCATCCAACCTTCTGTGGATGGTCAGCAGCATTTTGGGGTTACCACAGCAACTGCCAATTTATAAATGATCACTCTTCCTTTATACAGTGTAATATGTGTCATATATTAGTATCACATTTACCCAGTATAGATGGGATATATTTTTATCCAATAGGTAGGATGTGTAAGGGTATATTTAAAGGACAGGCAAGTTTTTGGACAGGGTGAGAGAGATTCCTTAAGAACAATCTACTTGCCTTATTTTCTTCCTTCCATTTGATTATTAACCTATAGCAGGCAGTAGTGCAGGAGAAAATTTAGAAAACTGGCTCATACGATAAGAGGCACGCTTTATTTTTGCCATTAAAAAACAAAACCATGGCAGTATTTCTTGCTGATCAGCATCCTTCTCCCAAAGGCTTTTGTTGGATAGGAAGATTAGGGTGTCTCAGAGCAGTTTAGAAAATCAGAAATCATCATAATTCATTTTACAGAGTTGCAATTATTCTCTATAGCTCTTTGTAACTTTCATTCAGTTGTAGGTTTCTAATTAAAGGGTACAGAAGTAATGTTTTGCCATGCATCATTCATACCCTACTACAAAGAACTAGTGTACTCTACAAGAGGTCTCTAATTACTACTATCCCAAATGCAATACATTATTTACCTTCAAGATGTTACTTTCTATCTCTAGAGTCAATGGAGTTTTATAGACTACAGAAATATTGACAGTACACCAGTCAAGGCTTTCCCAACAGCATTAACACTCTCTCATCATAATGCATTTACATGCTACTGGAACTCATATATAAAGAACCTTCTTCCAACATCCTCCCCTAAGGGTCCAGTTCAACTCCCAATAAAAATGAATGGAAAGATTCCTATCAACTATAATGTGAGCTGGAGCAGGTCCCTAGGAAACAGACATTTAAGGTTACCAATTACTTATATTTATGTTAGTTTTTGATGTTTGATAACTTTACAAACTCAGTAACTATTCAAAGAGAGGAGAGAACAGGAAGTTACACATGAGTGTTTTTCCTCTTCCCCTTACCCCCCCCCCCCACCCAAAAAAAGAAAATGTCCTACATTAAGGCTTCCCACAACCTTTTTCCAAACCTTTAAACATGACAGGAGAGTTCCTATCTCCTTCATGAATCAGAGGGGTAGCCATGTTAGTCTGGAATTGCAGAAGTGACAAAGAGTCCTGTGACACCTTAAAGGCTAACTAAAGTATTAGAGCATAAGCTTTCGTGGGCTAATACCCACTTCGTTGGATGCATGCAGTGGAAGTATCCAGGGACAGGTATAAATAGGTAGGCAAGAACCAGGTGGGAGATACAGGGTTAGTCCAATAAGGCTGAACCAGCTTATTATCTCTAATCAGGGAGGGTGAGGTATTCTTGCCTACCTATATATACCTGCCCCTGGATACTTCCACTGCATGCATCTGACGAAGTGGGTATTAGCCCACGAAAGCTTATGCTCTAATATTTTAGTTAGTCTTTAAAGTGCCATGGGACTTTTTCTCACTATCTCCTTCATATATTCCTTGTCATTCTCAAACATTTGTATATTTACTTAAGTGATAAGGCCTTATTAAAATGAATCAAAATTTCTATTATTTATCATTAATAGTTTGAGCACTAAACTTTTGAATCTCTTGCTTCCTACCTACCATAAAATATAAGGGATTAGAAAGATCTGTGCATTAAAGAATAATCAAAGCCATCAGCATAATATTGTATCTATACTGATACATCTCTGACATCCTGTAAAAGTTCTAAGTCTTTTTGTATCTGGCTACCTTCTAATTATTGTTCCTTGGGGATCTATTTTTGATGTCAACTCCTTTTCTTTCCTTTTTGTCTTGTACCAAGTGTGTCCTTCTGTTGTTCAGTAGCTGTCTCTCTTTATCATTGAGTTTAATTCTAACAGAAGTTTTGAAAAATGCTTTCTGATGTTTAGTAGACTAGAAGTCTTAAAGTTTTGTGCCACTGCATTCCATGCTTTAATGCTGTCATAGGTCCATAAAACCTAAGACTATTAAATCATTTCTCCTGCTGACTAACTCAGTATTGTAGAGTTGTATCAGAGACAAAAATCAAGGAACTTTATAATATTCACATAAGGGCAAAGGGACAGATTACAGGCAACTTGATTACAGTGTGTAAGTACCTTCATGGTGAGAAAATACTGGGTACCACAGGGCTCTTTAATTTAGTGGAGGAAAAGACATAACAGGAGCCAATGGCTGAAAGCGAAAGCAAAACAAATTCAAATGTAAAATACGGAACATTTTTAACATTGAGAATGATTAAGCATTAGAACAAATTACATGGGAAATGCCATCTCATGGTGACTTCAGATCAAGCATGGATTCCTTTCTGGAAATTATATTTTAGTCAAAGGCTTTTATAAGGCTCAATTTAAGGGTGAGGTTGTATGGCCTGTGTTATATAGGAGATGAGACTAGATAATCTATAGGCCTTTCTGGTTTTATAATCTACTAATCTTTTAGACCATCTTGTTGGTCTCATCTGTGATCTAATTTGTGAAGTCTTTGCCTTAAGCACTTCAGTGCATTGTGCAATGCTCCAGTTTTGGACTGTTAGCACTCACATACCTGCCATTTCCCATTGTGTAAGATTTGACCTGGCAGAGTCAAAGCTGCACCACTGTCTGCCTCTGAGAAATATCCATTGCATATCTGTAGAGCAGTTGCATAGTCTTCTCATTTGCAAAATATTACTATTCTGATGGGGCCTCGAGGAGAAGAATCCCTTTTCGGACACTCTGTGATAGGGTATCCATCCCATGCTTGCCCTGATGGGTTAAATGGAGGCCAGATGGGCCAGTCACCTTCTCTCCCAGGTTCTGAGTCCCTGGTTCCTTTTTGTGATAGTCCATACATCTTTCAGTTTCCTCTCTCAAGGTATCTCTCTCCCCTCCTGCTTCTTCTCACATCCTGGTTTTACCATCCCCTTGGCTTTCTCTGCCACATCAGTGGTTTCTCTACAGGCCTCTGTCTCTTCCTGACTGTTTTCTCTTGGAATCTTTTTGTCTTCCCTGCTCCCCTTTTCCTTGTGGGGGTAATGTCTCTTTATATGTCCTCTTTTCGCACATCCAAAACTGATCCCGTGCTTACTTAATCTTCTCTTGGGAGGGATTCTATTAGGCTTTACAGTTTACATCATTCTCTACTCCCTGGCAAGGTTGTTTATTGCAGTATGTAACGCTGGGCTAGTGAAGGTTAAGCAATCAACAAGCTTGGTGACCTGTAAGCAACACTTAAGGACATATCTAAAGGGTATTGCAATGGTAAACAGGGCCATTCCTTGTAGATAGTTATCAAAGCCATGTTAAGTAGTCTTGGAATCTTTAACCTGTTTGCCTGTGTTGTTAGAGATTCAAAGAGTAAGTGGTAAACATCTCTATATTTACCTGCATCCTATTAGAAATCTAACAATGTGATCTAGTTAGTTTGCAGATGCTAAATCCTGTTCCTGTTTTATAATGCTTCATTCTTGTATTCTATTGACTTGCTGATTAAAGGGGGATATAATCATGGGACTTGTGATGTAATAATATTATTGTCCTCATCTCCTCTGGAAACTTGTAATTCCACATAGTAAAGCACCTGTGAACTAGCTGGATATTCAAATGGCTCTTGCTAAAGGTATTGTCTGAGAAAGGACCTATTGAATAAGGATCACAGATGGTTTGCTTGCTTTTGTCAAAGCCCATTGGAATTGCCTGTCAGCACCCAGCCTGCTTCAACTATAAAAGAAGCCTCAGGCCTGATCCTTTCATCTCTAGTCTGCTTGAACTTTGAACAGGGAAAGTGTAAGCCATATGACAGAGATCTTCCAAATAATTATTTGAAATACCCTGAAAAATGCTTGGAAAACTCTAAGAGACTTTACATCTAAGCTGCCTTTGAAGTCTAACCTGTTGGGATGATTCCAGAGAGTGTTGTACCTACCAGCAGATATAAAATCACTGCTGTAATTCTCATGTATGAACACTGAAAGTCACTTGTATGTATATTGATCTTTTAACCATTTGTAACTCTCTTCTTTCTTTTTCCTTTTAATAATAAATCTTAGATTTAGTTAGTAAGGATTGGTTGACAGCAAGATATCTGGGTAAGATCTGAGATTCATATTGACCTGGGGTAAGTGTCCAATCCTTTGGGATTGGTAGAACTTTAAGTCTGGTGAACTGGGTTTTCTCACTATATTAGACTTGATTATCTAGATGGGAGCCAAGGGTGGTGCATGTGGCTTCTTGCTAACCAGGTGTTTGGGGGCTATAGAGAAAAATAGCCCATTGATGCTCCCTGAAAGAGAGATGGAGTGACAGCATGCGATGGGGTGAAGGGACGTCAACCTCACAAACTAAATTCCCAGGAAAACCAGGAGAAAGTACCATCCTAGCAGTGTTAAGAAAATGATTGTTAGGAAAATGTAACTTAGAATGTTGTAGTATGATTTTAAAATAACCTTAGACTTATAATCTCACTCCCTGTATATGTACTATTGACCCCTAGTTTAACATGCATTTTAAACTTGCATTCACCCTGTCACAGATGTGCAGGCATCAGTGTCTAAGTATCCCTAAGTGTTTTGAACCTCCTGTTTACCAGACATGTAAATCAAATAGATTAAGACCAACAATGGATGTAATAGCCATTAAGTGTTCCCACCTGTGTAAATGGATTGAAAGTCCCCCTCCCTTATCAACACAGGGGTATAAAATATCCTCACACATGTATTGAGTTGAGCCAGTTGTTTGGGTGATAACCCCTTCTGACTCCTTATTGCTTGCAATAAATCTTGTTTTTCCAGAAGTCTACAGAGTTATGCCTGTTCTTTGAGGTATATTGGACTGAACTCCAAAGGAAATAAGCAGTTTTTGCAACAATTCTGGCGACCCAGATGGGACAGCCTTTGGACGACTTCGGGATCACCGCGGACCGACCAGAGGAAGGATAGTGCGCACCGGGCAGTTTTTGCCCGTCCTAACTCTAACCCGACCTGCGGTGATACCCGGAACGTTAAAACGTGAGTTCCTACAAATCAGGCAAGACCAGAGGCTTCTGGAGTTTGGTAGGCGCCTGGGAAACAGAGCGGTGTAAGCATCTCCATTACTCTCATTGTTAATTTGTTTGGTGATTTTAGTACTTTTGTATTAATTCGCTGTTTGTAGATTCCTTGTGAATCATTTGGTATAGCAATGGGATCGGGTCGCTCCCGAATGGAAGATTCCGCCTTTCCCTTGGGTTGTATGTTACGTAACTTTAGTAAATTTAAGAGTAATCATGGTATTAAGATGACTAAAGATGAGTTGATTATGTTTTGTCAGTTGGAATGGACCACGTTCGGTCTTGGTTGGCCTGATTCAGGGTCCTTTGATGTAGACCTCACAACTAAGGTTTATAAAACGGTGGTTACAAATCAACACTGGGACCAGTTCCCCTATATTGATTGTTGGCTAACAGTATGTCAGGATTGGCCCCCCTGGCTTATTAAATGTGCCTCTAAATTACGTAAACAAATGCGCCTAGGGGTTCCCAAGCCTCGTCCGGCTATTCTCTGCAATCCTGCAGAGGATGCTTGTCTCGAGACTGTAATGCCATCAGCCCCCCCTTATAGGCCACCCACCCCCATTCCCTCAGGAAGTGGTCCAACTGGCCCATCTCCGTCTGTTACTAGCCCCGTTCAACTGGCTAGTCCCCTGACATCAGAGGACAGTCCCGCCCAAGGGGGAGCAAATGGAATCAGTGACATAATTGCTGAATTTGACCCCCTTTCCCCAAGCCATCACACGGGACCTGCCTCAAATACCCGAAGTCATGATTTAATAAACCGAGCCTGCTCCATGCGAGAAGTAATGTCCCCCACTGGCCGAACATCTTTCCTCTATGCCCCCTTTACTACCACTGACTTATTTAATTGGAAAAATCAAACCCCCTCTTACAGGGAAAATCCCATGGTACAGATAAGGGTGGGTGGCAAGGAATATAAAGCTCTAGTGGATACCGGGGCTACGTATTCTATGATCCCTGCAAAACCCCCTTCTGCTGAAGAAAGCGGAAAACATGTAATAATAGAAGGAATTGAGGGAAAACAGAGTAAACTGCCTGTATATAAGCCCTTGCTTACAAAAATCGGGGACAATATGCTAGAGCATGCCTTTATTGTTTCACCTACATGCCCTGTTGCTCTGTTAGGATGAGATATCCTAACCAAACTACAAGCTGAAATGTTTTTCCAAGGAGAACAGATTGTAGTACACCTACCAGGAAAACAGGGTTCAAACTATCAAATGGCCCTCTTTAACAAGGAGTCAACTACCTGCACAGGGAACATTGAGGCCTTAGAAGGAATAAACCCTGATGTATGGGCAGATGGAAACCCTCCAAGGACGACATCTGTACCCTCTGTGAAAATACCACTAAAAGAAAAAGAAAGCCCTGTCTGTGTAAAACAGTACCCTTTGTCAAAAGCAGCTCGTCTGGGTTTAAAGCCCCTCATCGAAAAATTCAAGCAGTGGGGCTGGCTAGTGGAGGGGTCATCCCCTTTCAATACCCCGATACTGGGAGTGCCTAAACCAGATGGTACCTATAGATTGGTGCATGACTTAAGAACAATAAATAAAAAGGTTATTGTAGACCACCCTATGGTCCCGAACCCTCACACCATTCTAACACAGATTCCGCCTGTAGCAGCTGTTTTTACAGTGTTGGATTTAAAGGATGCTTTCTTCTCAATACCATTAGAAAAGGAAAGCTGGAAATTGTTTGCTTTTGAATGGGAGGACCCAGAAACTCACTATAAGACTCAGTTAATGTGGACTGTTTTACCTCAAGGTTTTGTGTCATCCCCCCATCTTTTTGGAACAGCATTGCAGAAAGATTTAGAAAACTGGAAAAGCCAGCATTCAGAGATTGCCTTGCTCCAGTATGTTGATGACTTGTTAATTGCCAGTCCTGATCTGCAAGTGGGGAAAAGAGCAACCGAGTCTCTGCTAAATATTCTAGGGGAGAAAGGGTATAAAGTTTCACGGGAAAAAGCCCAGATATGCCAACCGAAGGTTACCTTCCTGGGATATGAAATTGAGAAGGGGGTACGAGCCCTCAGCAAAGAGAGAATCAGGGCAATTCAAGATATGCCTGCCCCAACCAACCCTAGAGAACTACGAGCCTTCTTAGGTCTGACTGGATTCTGCAGACTATGGATCCCAGACTATGATAACAAGGCTAAACTTTTATATGAATCTCTCAGTAAGGAAGGCCTCACAAATTGGAAATGGACTAGTGAGCATCAGCATGCTTTTGAACTATTAAAAGCAGCCTTAATGCAGCCTCCGGCTCTCATGATTCCTAATGAGCGTAAGCCCTATAGACTCTATGTACATGAGAATAAGGGCATTGCTTCAGGAGTTTTAACTCAGCCGGTAGGCCCAACCTGGAAACCTGTGGGCTATTACTCAAAGGTACTGGACCTGGTAGCCAAGGGGTGGCCGGCTTGCCTGCAAGCTGTAGCAGCAACTGCAACCACAGTGACAGAAGCCCAAAAGATAGCAATGGGAGCAGATATGGACATACACACCCCACATGGGTCCCCCAGATTCTTGGAATAGAAGGTGGGAAATTCTTAAGCCCTTCTCGACAATCCAGATATGAAATCTTCCTGTTGTCTAACCAAGGGCTTACATTTAAACATACTACAGTTTTAAATCCAGCTACCCTTCTCCCTGAGCCAGGACCACCTAACCATGATTGTTTAGAAGTACTTACAGAGACGGTGCTAATTCGACCAGACCTGCAGGACGATCCTCTGGAAAACCCAGATGAGGAATTTTTCGTGGACGGATCTAGCAGTATGGTACAAGGCACCAGACAGACGGGCTGCGCTCTTGTGACCCTGACTGAAATACTGTGGAAGGAGAAGCTCCCCGCCAGCTGGTCAGCGCAAGCAGCAGAACTCACTGCATTGACACGAGCCCTCTGGCTGGGGACAGACAAGAGGTCTGTATTGTCTTCTCTCCACAGATTCGCTGCACCCTTCCAGAGTCTGCCCCTGGACACTCCTATCCACAACTTCCAGCCAGGAGATCAGGTGTTGGTACAGAAGTGGAAAAAGGACCCTTTGTCTGAGAGGTGGGATGGACCTTATCAAGTTTTACTCACGACACACACGGCTGTAAAACTTGAGAACAGTGACAAATGGACACATTGTTCACGTATTAAAAAGTACACCCCACCTCTCCTCCGGAATCCTGAGACTCCACCTAAGGACGACTGGACTGTTACTCGCCTGGATCCTCTGCGACTCCGACTTAACCGTGTTCAGTAACATGTTTGTGTTCCACATTTTAATTGGATATGTCTTTGTATGTAGTATGTATAATTTAACCCCTAGAGGTTTCCAAGCATACGAAAACACTTGGGTATCATTGGCAAGGTTAGCCTTAAATTCATCTATCTTTTGCCTGCCAAATACATATGCTGTAGGCAAAATTATGGAAACATGTTTTCTTGGCATTAGTACAACCCCTTCCACATTGAAAAATTACACACACTTAAAAATTTTGCCAAAACGATGACGTATGATGATTTGTATGAAATGGGCCAAATAATGAGCAGCCCATCTGCTAAGATGTTTTCATTTTTGGTTGCAAATGTAACACCGGCTGCCCAGTGTGTCACTTTTGAAGGTGCCACTCAGTATATTCATGATCTTACAAACAAAGAGTTGGTCTGTAATCAGACCACTACTCAGTCATTTGCTTACGCACCCATGCTTCTCCCCCCTGGCTGGTTTTTCCTTTGTGGGCGCACCGCTTATTCATATGTACCAGCTAACAGCTCGGGTGGGCCCTGCACAGTAGGGAGAGTGGCACCCCTTATTGTCCCTCTTCCCCAACATAACACCAAAAGATATAGACGGGGAAACATACCATTGGACCCCTCCTGTAAGTCAGACGTTACACTATTCTCAGAGGGAGAGGCAAACACCCTCATTTTCTCTCTCATTGGCGTGCCTGGAATGGCAATGCATAATTACCATGCTATAGTCCACTTAGCCTGCACAGTAGCCAAGGCTTTGAACCTAACTTCCTCTATCTTGGCCCATCTTAACCAGGAAATGGGAGAAGTCAGGCAGGGAATGTTACAAAATCGTCTTGCTATTGACTATCTGCTTCTCAGACAGGGACACAGCTGTTCTGAGTTTACTGGCCTTTGTTGTTTTAATATTACTGATAAGAAAACTTCCATTGAAAAGGATTTATACAACTTAAAGGAACTAGTGGATGGGATAAAGCAAACTCAAGGTTTTGATTTTTGGTCATGGTTGCCTAATGTTGATGACTGGATAAAAACTCTCATAAAGGGAGGAATCTATTTTGTATTAATAGTATTAGTTATAGGATTGTGTTTTTGTTGTGTTATCAATTGTATTCCATTGTTATGTCAACAAACCCCACCCAGGAGAGCTAAGCTAGCTCTGCTCCCCGATAGAATGTAGAAGAAATCATCTTTAAAGAGGAAGGAGTTGTTAAGAAAATGATTGTTAGGAAAATGTAACTTAGAATGTTGTAGTATGATTTTAAAATAACCTTAGACTTATAATCTCACTCCCTGTATATGTACTATTGACCCCTAGTTTAACATGCATTTTAAACTTGCATTCACCCTGTCACAGATGTGCAGGCATCAGTGTCTAAGTACCCCTAAGTGTTTTGAACCTCCTGTTTACCAGACATGTAAATGAAATAGATTAAGACCAACAATGGATGTAATAGCCATTAAGTGTTCCCACCTGTGTAAGTGGATTGAAAGTCCCCCTCCCTTATCAACACAGGGGTATAAAATATCCTCACACATGTATTGAGTTGAGCCAGTTGTTTGGGTGATAACCCCTTCTGACTCCTTATTGCTTGCAGTAAATCTTGTTTTTCCAGAAGTCTACTGAGTTATGCCTGTCCTTTGAGGTATATTGGACTGAACTCCAAAGGAAATAAGCAGTTTTTGCAACAGCAGTGAGTGGAGCACTCAGTCACACTCCATGCCGAATAATTTGTTTCCATGGTAGAATGCCAAACTCTCCATCTCCTTGGAGAAGTTTGTTTTATTCCAGGAAGTATTTTTTTCAACTAGCCCATTTTTTCCCCTTTTTTCAAGGCTGATCATCTGATCTGTTTGGACATTTCAGAGGTATTAGTCCCTGTTCTCTATTTGTGTAATTTTTATATATATATATATATATCTCCTGATCGCATTGGTTGCATTATTCCTGTTTATTGCAGCTTAATTTTTTTATTTTTTTCTTTATTTTTGGTGGGGTTCAGGGGATGAGGAGTGATGTGGAAGGAAGCAAAGGAAGCACACTCCTCATGATTCTTACTTTCCAGTAATGAGAATCCTAGCAGATAGTATCTTTGAATAAAGGAAATGACTTGCATGTATATGCAGCTTCTCTGACTCAAAGGATGCTCAGCCATCCCAATGCCTGCAGCTTCCTTCTATTTGTCTTCAGGACCTTGTTTTTAGTTACATGATGCATCATTTTGAATTGGCATAGCCTAAGAGTTTCACCTCCTGTGCAGCCAAAGAAATGACTGGTACCTGGTAGTGCAGCACAGATGCCAGACTGGAATGGTGTGCAATGACAGGTAAGGGCTTTGTTTCTCACTACTCTACCCAGTACCAGTGTGAGGGATGTCCCTTTTCCTTAAGAACTGAAGAAGTTACCATTGTTATGCAAGGGAACTAACACCCAGGAATGTTAATCCCATATAAATGATATCTTCAGAGCCACAGGATTACAGACAAGTTATTTCCCTTTACCAGTTTTCTAATTTGTTGATTCTATCTCTTCATTGGACCGTGTGTGGGACCTTTTAACAAAGTGGAAAGTTTCTACCAATCCAATTATTCCTGATAAAGCTCTGTAATATATCAGAATAGAAAACAATTCACTCTGATTCTATCACCATAACACTTCTTGCTTCCCCCAGAGTAATGCTTACAAAATATTTATTTTTATGTCAGAAGCTTTAATATGAATATATATATTACAGGTTGCCATAAATGTTCCATTTTATGGACATGCTCATCATCTTTAAAATCTAAGTCTGCATTTAATTGCCACTTTCTTCTGTGTGACCTAATTCATTTGTTTTGCCTTCTCCCTCACCTAAGCCACTTAAAAGCTTATCTAAACCTTATATTTGATCACTTGCACTGTAGCCTAATATGAATAGCATAATGCACGTTTTATGAGGCAATAAAACTCCTCCCTCAATAGAAAACTCTGCAGCACTCATGAACTAAAGCAGCAGCTAGGTACTGCTCTTAATTTCTAGTAATTAACCTGGCCAAAACATATAATTTCTAATGTTTTCTGAGGGTCAAAGGAGTATTTAGCTTGAGAATTGGCTTTTTGCATCCATAGTTATTATAATAAAAGTACCTATCTGGTAAGTAATGATAATTAAATGTTGAAATAGGCAATATTTTGTAATCATATTTGTATGACTATAGCTAGAGTAATTCCTATATAGTTTATGCTAAGATAATACTGGTGTGTGTTTTTTTCCTTCATTAAATACTTTTTTTCATTATAGCCTCCAGGGCCTAAATAAGTTTTCAGTCTAGCTCAGCTAGACATTAAGATGTATTGTCATCAGGAATGTTACAACTTTTACATTTTATTTTATTAGACAAGAAAAGATGTTTCCTGATTGTTAAACAAGTTTGTATGACAACTGGTTTTGCATATACACAGTAGTTCCAATAATATCTCGCAAAAAGCATTCAGTCCTTTGGAATTGCTACACACTAGGGCTACTCCTATTAACATAATTTTTCATGATATAGTTAGTTGGGTGCAGTAGCAGACACCTCTATAGGAACCCCTAAGTATTCTTTCACTGGGTATCCCAGATCTTCTGGGACATTCGAATAAAAGCTTGTTGATGGCATTCCCCAATCTATCTCAAGATTGAAAGAAAATCAGACTAGATGTCAATAACATTTTGCTACATCACTGCAGGTTTAATCTCTTCACCTGTTATTTTTAAATGCACATAAAAAGGCAGAATATATGGGATAGATTGGGATGACATGTATCGGTAACTCATGACTCAATTCAGCAAGATGATAGATTGTGTGTTTTCAACCAAAAAGCTCTCTGCTGTTAGCATCTCTGATTTAAGACTTGCTGCCTGTACACTTGCTGCCTGTTCCATTTATGTTTAGTTAGTATTTTATAACTAATTCTGTAGCTTTTGTCAGCAGCTTTTTAACAAGCACATCCTGCATCACATTACAGATACATTGCATGAAGCACTTGTCAAACCTACCATGCAGATAATTTTTAATTACTTGAATTATTTAAAATATTTGCATTATAAAGTATGCTTTGTAAAACTGAGTAGAAGATGTATACCTTATTCTTTATACTATTGTACAACTATGTCAGCACAATATATTCATGTGCTATGTGTGATGCATATAGTATTTATGCTGCAGGGTTTTTTTTATTCCAGTTTCTGAATTGCAGAGAATGTATTTGCTGCTTCCCTATTAGACTTTCCACACCACCTGGTTGGCATTTTTTCTTATTTAGCATTCCAACCAGCACCCCAGACAATAAAATATTGTAGCATAGTATATTTTTGAATGCCCAGGGAATAAGATTTTTAGGCATAGAACAATGGTTACTAAATTTATGTGCCTCTGGACTGTCTGAGGCCCATATAATACTTTCTAATGGTCCACGAAGCACATAGTGGTGACATAGTATTGGCTCTTACCTATTTCTGCCTGTTCAGCTGAGTTAAGACACATTTTAAAATATATAGGTTCTTAATGGTTTTTTAATGTAAACAACCGCTGCAGATGCTCCATGGCTGTTATCAAAGGGCAGAGCGAGATATATAGGATCACAGATATGTGGGAAGTGGGACCATGAGACACTCTATAAAGATGTGGTCCACATGAAGGAAAAGTATGGGAACCTCAGATTTAAACAACAAAATTGTATTGCACAAATATTGAATTCTCTAGCTATGGGCTCAGTGCTCTTATTCTCAAGCTAACTTAACCTACTCTCCCAGAAAATCTTCAAAGCATCCATATTTGCCTCTTAATCCTTTACCTAAATGGTGAAAGGAGACTTCCTGTGACTCATGGGGTAGACTTGATGGAGAACTACCGACATAACAATACCAAATATTGGCATGTTCTTGTGGGTTTTTTTGTAGAAACCTAGGGTCCAATCCTACTCTTCTCATTCAGGCAAAATTCCTGTGGTAGGAAATTTAGAGTATATTGCCTTTTATCCAGGTGCCAAATTGACAATTAAGGAATTTTAAAAATCAATTATATTATTCTCCTAAAATCACTTAAATGTGTTTGAAGAGCCCACCTAAATCCTGCAATGACAAGGCCCTATGAGCCAGAATGTGTCCCTGATTGCAAAGAAAGGTTTTAATTTTCAGGGCACTCTGGAAACCAAGGGGAAGCTAGAATCTCTCATTTACCTAATTACTTTACTGAGCGAAGAAGTTAGCATTGCCTACTGGAGAAAGCTATGCAGTGCCCCTTATTGGGAGAAACACTTTGGAGATGGCAGTATTGTGCTATTTTGTTAGATTCTCCTTTTTAGCCTTATCTAGCTAAAACAAGTAAACAACATCCTCTAATGTTTCCCCTCTTATTTCTACTGGTATTTATTGAATGACGGGTGTCCAGGACAAGAGAACGAGACTAGTGGACAGTAGGTAGTACTTAGAGCCAGGTTTAAAAAGTGTTTAGGCACCAAGGTGCTTTTGATAATCCCACTAGGTACCTATCTGCATATTTAAGTGCCTAAATACATCTAAATATTTGGCCCTAAAGGCAGGAGAGCATTGTTCACATTGCTGGATGCACACACAAGACACAACAGCATCTGACAAGAGGCTGGGAGGAGTAGTTGGGCAACAACCAGTTGGCTCTTCACAGCTCAAGAACAGGTACAGGAACTGAAAATCAAACTTAACAAGATTTCAGCCAGAGCCATTCCAGTTATGCAGGGCTCATTACCTGCTTCTGTTCCTACATTACAGTTTGTTCAGTCTGGAATTCAATGGAGTTCCTCATATAATAGCGGGGGAAGAGGTACGCCTCTTCTACTACTGCCATCCCTAGAGAAAATCTGAATAGTAAAGACAGAAGGCCAATGACAATGACAAAATAGCTTTTAACAAAATAATATAATATTGCTTGACTGGCTAGAAGTGTGATTATAGAGCTTAAAATGGGTTAAGAATACTTTAGTGTTCATTTGTTGTCAGAAGTTGCTTTGTAACTTTCTCATCTATAAGCATTAAATAACTCTAGCCAATAAATGAGAAAATACAAACCAGGAGTCAGAGAGAGTTTATATCCTGAATACCAAGGTGTTCTTCTTTAACAAAGTGATTTATTTGCCCAGGGGGACATTCTAAAAGTTATTTTTGGATCACCTGAGAACAAAACATGAAATTAGTAGGAGGAATAATCATAAATATTCATGAAAACAAGCAGTACTTTCAGAGTTTTGGAAATGGAGTGATCACCATATGAAAACCATCTCTACTTGAAAAAGATCTTTCAACTTAGGCATTAATATTTGGCACAAATCCTCAGACAGAGTGTATACAAGACCTAATTGAAAATTCTCTTTCAATTTCTGTAGAATAAAAAAAGGTGAAAATGTCCCCATTAAACTTTGTTTGTAAGGTCAGTGACAGTGTTCCAGAAAGTGCAAAAGTAATAGGAGAAATAAAAAGATAGAGAAAGCAAAAACATGACAATTCTAAAACGTCACAGCAAAATGTCGCTATGTTTTGCAAAACAGTGTTATTGCAAAAAGACAGCATACTAGGCTATATATTACAGACTAAGACGAGTTGCAGATAAGGGTGCATGGAATTAATTGAGAAATCGCTCAAGTATTAATGTAAGTTTGTTCTTAAGTTATGACTGATCAAGCAGGAGAGTAGCAAAGTGGGTATCAAAAACCCAGTAAAAGAGTAGTTATTACTTTCAGAACAGTATATATTAATTTCTATGAGCAATAAACACAGTCAATGGTGAAGCTAACAGGAGGGCAGTGGGGATGATTCCTCGATCTCCCTATCCCCGGCGACCTTTAGGTATATGTGTGCCTTTTTTCAAGAACAGTGTGCAATTGACAAATGAAGGTGTAGAACACAAATTTTCACACAGGGCTGGAAAGTGAGCCTTCCCCACTCTCACCTGGTAGTGGTGGCTCCTGTCCCATGGGGCCAGGGTCAGGTCTCCACTTCTGGCATTACAGCATGGTACATATGACCCTCTTTGGACCATGTTATGATATCACTCACTCAGATTTGACCTGGCTGACCCTCTGTCATGATAGAAGGGTAGCCAGGCCAAACTTGAATGGCACTGAAACTCTGTGCACTAGGTCACAACACTGAGAGTGGGAAGCTTGGCCCAGCCCCCTGGCCCAGATAAGCATGGGAGGTGGGCTCACTGTCCAGCCTGTTACCATTGATCCATTCCCCGCCCCAACCTCCTGCTTGGAAAGCCTGGCTTTGCCGCTGGACTCAGCTGCAAGTTGAAGATACTGAAAAGTAATAGGAGTAATACCTCAAAACAACACAGAGCCAGTTACAAACAGCTGTTCTCTCCTTAAATCTCCTGCCATCAATCTGTGGGTAAATAGGATAGTTGGCTCCAACTAGGTGAGTTCTTGTGCAGTTTCATTTGTTGGCTCATGGGGCATTTGAAGTGAAATGCAAATGGTGAAAGCAGTGAACAGATAACCAGATGAACAAAAATGTACTGTAAGGGGAAAGTCACCCTTATAGTAGAAAGCATCCTCTTAGCCAATACTACCCTCCCTCCCCCATCAATACACTTCTTAAGTAAGTATTCTGAGGAGAATCCCAGAAAATACAAATATATTTCTAGTGAGTCCCTATCAAGAGGGGAATAAAAACCCCCTATCAAGAGGGGAATAAAAACATTAAGAGTACCTTCTTCACCCACATCCCTTAAATATTCACTGTCATCATATTTTTGAGCATAGAGTTAGAATCTATTAAATGAAGTAAGATCACCAGTGGGCAACCCAACATATCATGCAATCTGGTGGTTAACAAGAGGCCAAAGCGGGGACCATGAGGAACTGGCCATTTGTGCTATCAAATCTACATTTTATCCCACAGTTCCAGAAGGAAGGCCTTTCTAATGCTGTCTTCTGGCTGCAGCAATTAGGACTGGTTGAAAAGTTTCCAACACAACAGTTGTCCATTGGAAAATGTTCCATCAAGATCGATACTTTTCCCTCAGCAATGTCAATTTTGATGACATTTTGGTTTTAAAAAATTGAAACAAAGCATTTTGATAAGGTTGTAATGTTCCCAAGCAAGGAACATTGCATCTGTAGTGCAGGAATAAGGCCAAATTCAGATCTGGCATAAGCCTAAACAACTCCAATCTCCCAGGAGCACTGTGTTCCCTCTTATGTATCTGTTTAAACAAAGACCAGCCTAATTCAATGTCAAAGGAAGCTACACTACTCACTCTCCTTCATACCATTTTTTTTTTATGTACCACTCCACCAGGGCAATGTAAAATACAAATAATTTACATGCAACTGTAACAGTGTCAGACACCATTAACTGTGAAAGATGCCAAGGGATACTTAATGATCCCAGTCATCCTGAGGAAAGCCACTGGAAATCCAAAGGAAATGTTGCCATATTCTTTTGATTTGTTCCTCACCATATATAGAACAGAAATCTGCTCATTATGAGAGCACAGCAAATCACACGCTTACTGCGGGTGAGAATGTGTTCAGTCAATGCACAGGTTCAAAAGGGACCAAAATAAAAAAGCTGGGGGAGGAGCACAAAAGTGGCTTCTTGTATGGGTGTTGCTTACAATTGCAGTCCCTGTACTCCTTTATGTGCATAGGCTGCTCATGGATAATGTGGTTAGATGTCCCAGAAAGGGCTAGGAAGGGTTGGGTGATAAGGGAACTGCACAATGATCTCTGTTAAGGGAACTAACAATGGGTATGATCTCCCTCTCCAACCGCCCTGAACGCATAGGAATCCAAGTGGTGGTTCTTCAGGACATGCAGCTCCCAACACAACCCTAAGCCCAAAAGGCAAAACTGACCTGTTTCTTTCCAACAGACACCGCCCACGTGAAGTCTCAGTGTATTTTAGTGTTTTGATTTGGTTTTAAGAATCTCAGCTCATTATTTGTTGGCTGCCTCAGGAAATGCCAGATGAAGTGTGATAACATATTAACAGTTAACAACCACTTAGTGAGGTGTTATGGGGCTTAATTGCTGCTTTTCTTCAGATAATTTGGAGTAAAACAAAATCAAAATATTTGAGAGTTGAGAAATAAAAAGATATTGTACAACAAATATTGATTAAACCTTTTCACTGAGTTGTTTATTGCTTAGTTAACTTTTACTTGCAGTACTTACTGATCTCTGGAATCTGATCTCACCACTGTCAAGATGTGTTTATATAGTTTTCTACAGAAAGAGCCTGCAATAAAGCTTTTATTGGCTGTTTAGGTCTTGGCAGGATGACAAGGTGCAGCCATAAGTAACTAGTAAGATAATTCCTTCATCTCTAGAACTACAAAAAATATTTTGTCTGAACTGGAACTCTAAGTATTCAGGATAGACCAAAATGGTTTTCAACAGAGAAAGGGTTCTCTATGTCTTTATAGCTGCTGTGGTATTTCTCTTCAGCTACTTACATACACAACTGTTGTCACTAGGACTTCTCACAGAGTCTTGAATGTAGCAGTATACAGGTTAGAGTTAGACATGGAATACACTTGACTAATTGGCAGTCAGCTGATGGTAACCGACTAGCCTACTGCATTGACTGTAAACCACTGTGCTGATGCTTTTTTTGAGCCATTGTAGCCTTCAGGCCCATGTAACTGCCTGCTGCATTGTGTTGAGAAAGGCCACTTATTTCCCTCCCTCTCTGCTCCTAAAAATTATTCGAGATTTGAAGCAGATGCTTTTCCAAACCTACTGAATCCTCCAAAGTCCACAGTGATCTCCTTCCCATACAATTCCCCTTAATCAAACAGACTATATGGTGTGGTCTTCTTACTGGAGACTACACAACAAACGTCAGTCGGGCTTTCCATCAGCTCCTGATGATGGTTTACAGGACAGAGCAGCCAAGTTGAATATCCAAACATGGGAAGTTTTGTAATAGAAAAGATGATTATTTTGAAGAGACAGATTTGTATGCCAAATGTTAGAATACGTGGCTCCCTTTCATTCATTATTCAAAATAAAGCCTCAGCCCTTCAGAAGCCTGCACATTTAGTTCATTTTTCTTTGATTAGTAATGCATTGCCAGTGTATGTGAGCTTGAATAAGTCAATATGGCACAATGGCTTGTGCACTGTGCAGCAACTCTGTGGAGAGCTTGACTCTATTGCTAAATTGTTCAGAGACTGTGGGCAAGTCCCTTCACCTCTCCATGCATTTGTTTCTTCTAATCCATTTAGATTTTTGGAGCAGAGACTGTCACTTCCTATGTGCCTCTTGGTGTGTGCTGGTACATGTTGGAGCTACAATCTTTCTTGGGATGTGTATATACTACTAGAATGTAAATAATAGTTTTTGTGTTTCTTCATTTGCATTAGATCATGTTTCTAGCATTTTCAAAGAAGAGTTGCAATATTTTAAAGTGTGAACATTGAATATGATTTAACAAAACACTCCATATCATATTTATTTTTCCCTGTACATATTGTCATACTTGAAATATCTCGCTATTGTGTGAAAGTTGGTCCTAAATTTATGTTCATTGCTAGCTCCTTTTGATTGATGAATACTGTGATGCTTCCCAAGGGGCACCCAGAGCTGTGATCATGAGAGAGCAATGTCTGTACCTGCCCATGACAATCCAGTCACAGGCAGCACAAGCACTCCCTTCTTAGACCCTGTGGGCTCTGCAGTCCTCAATCAGTATGCAACAGGCTCACATCAATCTCTGGGCTCTCTGAATATCCGTCTGGAGTGCCCAGCTCCTGATCTACTTACACACAGAGCTCACAGCTTCTCCACTCCCAAAGGAATAATGCACACCACTTTACTAGTTTTACTCAGGATCACCATTCAGTTTAACACACAGCACTTAGATAGCTTTATAGTGAAACCAAGAATACATTTGTTATCAAAGAGCACAGATTCAAATGATAGTAATTAAGAATTTTGGAAACAAATGGTTACATATAAAATAAAATCATGACACTCTTACTAGAGCAGGGGTGGGCAAACCATGGCCCACAGGGCACATCCGGCACGCAGGTCCATCCTGCCCGGCCCCCTGAGCTCTCAGCCGGGGAGGCTGCCACCGGCCTTGCCCCCACCTTGGCCCCCTCAGAGCCTCAGCAGCACGCTGTGTGAGCAGTGCTCTGGTGGGGCGAGGCAGCGTGTCTGGCTCCACAAGGCTGCTAGACATGCTGCTGAGCGGTGTGGTAAGGGGGCTGGAGCCAGGGAGTTGCATAATGGGTGGGGAGTCTCAGGGGGCAATCTGGGAGCAGGTGGAATTGGATAGGGTTCGGGAGTCCTGGGTATGGATAAGGGTCGGGGCAGGGGGTGATTTGGTAGGGGGGTCTCAGGAGGGGGTGGTCAGGGGACAAGGAGCAGGGGGGTTGGATAGGGGTGGGGTCCTGGGAGAGTGGTTGCGGAGGGTCTCTGCAGGGGACGTCAGGGGACAAGGAGCAGGGGGGTTGGATGGTTTGGGGATTCGGAGGGGGGCAGTCGGGAGCGGGAAGTGGGAGGGGATTGGATAAGGGGTGGAGACAGGCTGTTTGGAGAGGGACAGCCTTCGTTACCCAGCCCTCCATGCAATTTTTCAACCCCAATGTGGCCCTCTGGCCAAAAAGTTTGCCCACCCCTGTGCTAGAGCCTAAACTTAACTCAGTGGACACTCCCTATCTCCTACATGATAACGTAACCAAGTCCTTTTCTCAGCATTTTCAGTTAGGATTGCTGAGATCCCCTTTCATAAGATCAAGCCTGGAGGCAGCTTGTCTTCACACACTGAAGGAAGATACCTTGTCCCCTCTCTGCTTCTTTTATATAGTCACAGAATACGGGCCCTTGCTCCAGAAGGTCCAAACTTCAAAGACTTTTCTTGGAGTTCCTTTGTTTTTGTAAATTCTTAGACCTGAACCTGGCCCAGACTGCAGACATAGTGGAGATCCCTAGGGACAGGCTGTTTTCTATGCTTATTGGGTATTGTATGCCTTCAGGCCAATTCAGTGGTTTGCCTGAGAGATAAGTGTTTACGATCTCCTTAGAATCTGTTTATCATCTTCTGGTGACCTGTCTTAACTTACATACTTTAATAATTTTTGGTATACATATGTAACTCCCAACATGTTATCTGCACATACATTTTGTAATGATTATGATAACCAGTATGAAACATGCTTTCAGTGGAGACCTTATATGACCCCTTCTAGTGAACCCAGGAGATCCCTCTATATCCCAGTGACCCCTGCCAGCTGGCACTACGTGGTTTCTGGGTCACAAATACCCAGAAAGAATTAAGTGACCAATAACATTTTAATCAAACAACTGATTTACTTTAATAAATTTTCAATCTTATATTTTTCTATAGCGTCCAACATCATAGCTGTGTGCTGAAAGTACAAAGAATGACTTTAATAACAAATATTTACAAAAAAGATGGGGTTAGATCTAGTCCAGCCAAACCATGATCTGCACAGAATTGGGTCAAAGGTGTCTTGAAACCATCTGTATGACCCACTTCAGTCTTGGAGTCAGCTGGGGGTTCATCTGGTCCCAAGCGAAATAGAGAATGGCAACAGGATTGTTCTGTTGTGTCTCACTCCCTATAGCTCCAAGGAGCCATTCTTGTAGTCAGGGGCACTATAGTGCAGAGGTGCTTCTTCCAGTTTCCTTTCACTTCAGAACACCCGCTTCATCAGGTGCCAGGAGACTGTGGTGTAAAGCCAGTAAGCAGATTCTATATCACCTTGGGATTTTTCCTTGTAAAAGGGGAATTGGTTAAATTGGCATTATGACCACTTTGCCCCAGTGAAGCAGCACAAGGCAGTGTGCCCAAAGATCTGACCCATTTAATTTTCCTTTCATGAAAAAGAGAGACTGATGTGGAGTGTGTGTGTATTTTATTGATTTAATCCATAATACTGACACCTAAAACACAGCCCAGTTGTAGGGCAAGCCTCCCAACTCTAATCTAGAGGAATCATGAAGTTCATGTTCCATGCCTATTTGATCCTTTACCTCGGTACAAAGTCTGTCATAAAGAATGCCCATTAGTGACAGGTGAGGTATTGCTCTTTAGGGTTATGCTAGAGCATTTGTTTCTTTAAGGAAACAGAGCACCAATTCATTTCATATGGGTCACTAAATAGTTAGTTACAACTATCTTGGGCTGCATTTGAACCAGTTACTTAGAGATAAGTTTAATTACCATTCAGACTGTGATAATAACTGATTTTTCAATTTGCTGGCTGAAATATTGGGGAAAAAATTCTGATTGAAGGAGACACTGAGGTTTAATCTTTTTTAACTGAGATAAAACATAAGACTGTCAATTTCAATTAATGCATGTGGTTAACTCAAAACAAATTAACACTTTTTTTTATGAGTGAGGATGTGACTTGGGGGTAGCGGGGCAGGGAGGGAGATTTGGGAGAGCCAGTTAACACTTCCCAGGGGAGAGAGGAGCTGATTCCCCCATTGCCTGCACTCTCTCCTCTCTGCTGGCCAGGGACAGCCTTAAGAATGTATGAGGGGGGAGGTGCTGCATGCCTCTGGGACAAGGGTGCCCTTCTTCCCTCTGCTGCTCCTGGCTACTCTCCACCCTCATGAAGTTGCTCCTGACCGAGCCTCTCTGGATGCGGGAGCATGCCTCCCCTCTGCTGCATACAGTGGGGGAAGAGAGGCTAATGTTGGAGTGTTGCCCCCTCCCGCCCCTCCATGTACCCTGTTGCAACTGAACTGGGATCAGGGGGAGCCTGTCTGCTGCTGGCTGAAAAAGAAGAAGAGTCTGGTGTCTACAGCTATGTAACTGAAAGCATTTGCTGACTGGATACTGTGCCTTAAAATGGGGAAGCTATCTGCTTGCTTTCAGGGAAAGCTATGAGACAGTTGCCATTTTGTGTTCAGTGTAGACACAGAATGAGATGGAGTCACTCTGTTCTCATTCACTTATAGAAACTTTAGATTTTTTTTTTGTTCATTCATTGTTCTCTCCCTTAGCCTGAAATAAAAGCTAAAAATATTGTGAAACAGATGAAATCTAATAGTGTTCCCTCACTGGGCAGGCACGACCACCACCGTAACTGTCTTTTCATAGTATACTAGTAAAAAGAGACAAACAGCAGGCAAACACAGCAATGAAGCAATGCATTTAAACAGCATGAGTCATAGCACCAGAAATCATGACATTGGCTTAAAATCTCATGATTTATTTTTTTTTAAAAAAAAACATTCTGGGTTCTTTTGTGTTTGTCTTCTGTTTTGTTTTTTATTTTTAATCTTTTGGGTACACCTTGTGTTTTCAAGCTTTTCTCCACAACCCTGAGCTCAGAAAAAAAAAAATTAAATGAATGCTCACCTACTCACATGTCTCTAGCAGCTAAGGCTTTAGAAAAATGAACTAACAAAAAAAAGATTTTCAGTAAAATTGTGAGAGGTGTCAAGACCTGTGCTATGCACAGCAGAGCCCCCAGATATAAAGGGAGAGACCCACTGCTGCTGCCCTGGATGTAACATTTCTGGCATGACATCCCAAATTTTTACACTAGGAAAAAGCACTCTTCTGGACTGTGTATAACCTCAAGCCACGTCCCCTTTTCATCTGTCACAAAAGCTACACAATCCCAGGCCTGACCCTAAAGAAATCTTCCTTAAAATTAGCTTCCCTTAACTGTGACCTTCAAAGGATTTTTTTAAAATGCACTTCTACTCTTTCTGTTTTTTTTGTGTTGTAGAAAAGATGGTATGAAAGGTTTGGAGGGGATTTTGTTTTTCTTTGCTTGCTAGATACATATGACAGCAGCATACTCTGCTGGGTTATGTTACTGTCTGCAGTGGAAGACTATGATGCAGAGCTAGTGGCATCACAAGTCTTAACAGAACAAAAAATGAAGCAGCTGAGATGGGAAGGAATTTTTAAAAAGAAATTTAAAATTTTGAGCCCAGTCTCAAAATTCACTCCCTGCAGTTTCAGTGGTCTGTCTGGGTAAAGTCAATTGTAGAGCTGGGGCCCGCGTTTATTTGTTGTTGATACCTATCTAACATCAATCACTCATGAGATTTTAACAAAGGGAGATGCCTTTGTTAAAGGCTCAACACCACCATGACATACAGGACTTCTGTCATACATCTTTCAAAGTTCTATTTATAAAGAGTTAATAAATGATTAATATATGTCATTAGCATTTTACAAACATGAGTAGCATGTGTTATATAGATGGCTATAGAACATCAGCAGTAGGAGTTACAGAAATTATGAGCAACTTGTTAATCCTATGGGCTCTACAATGATTGATTAACCATTTATTAAATTATCTAGCCATCATTTATTAATCCTTTGTGAACTAGCTATATAAATATCCTTTTATAAAGTGTGACCCAAATGTGAATTAATGTGTGAGACCGCATAATACATATGGTCTGAGACATCTACACAGCCTTCCAGAAAAAGGCAGGAAAGATCAGACTTAATATTCCCGAGGCCATCTCTTAAGTCAGAGCTAAAGGCAATTTTTCTCCAGCAGTCCTGGCTAACAATGACAGTGCAGGCAACCCATGATTTGAGTGTATTGCCAATGACCTATCTTTTGCATTCTAGACTTGGCCACCACTTTTCCTACTTATAACTAGCTCTGGGTGAAAAATTTTGATCAAATACTTTATTTGCCTCTCGAGACACAAAAGGTTCTGTTCTTTAAAAAAGGTAAATTTTATTAATAAAAAAGAGAATACATCTGGGAACTCAGGCTATTGCTAGATTTTAAAAGAGCAACTACAAGGATAGCTTTTTGAGGTACAGCTTAAAGGTTTGAAGCAAAACAAAAGCACCTAGGGTTAACACAGCGGAATCCACAAGCCATTGCAAAATAGAAGGGATAAACCTAACTGTATCTTCCTAGACATTTCCCTTATCTACTTACATATCTGGGGTTTTAAATGAGTAATTTCTAAGTCTGATACTGATGATTTTTTCATACTGGGCCCAAGCTTCTTATAGCATAGCTGCTGCCCTGTCCACCTCTCCCCGGGAGGAGAACAGACAGAGACAAAAGGGGAGTCTTTTCTCAATTTTTAAAAATTCTAGCCTTCCCATTGGCTCTTTTGGCCGGGTGCCCACTCACTTCCTTTTACCTATGCACAGCAGTGAGACTTTTAACCCTTTATAGGTAGGGCAATTAGAGAACTGCTACTAAGAGGGATTTTATAGCTACTGGCTGGGTGGGTGTCCATACAAGGGAGCTGCCCCCTCTTTCATTTATCACGGATGTCTATAGAGAACATTTTGAAATCTTCCAGTTCTCAAAAATGCAGTAGCATTTGTACATAAAATAGGTTGTTTCCCTATCCTTAATTATTTGTGTGTGTGTGTGTAAATCTGGTTGATTTTTCAGTATAATACTTTGCACTTACATAACATTTTCCATTAAAAGATATCAAAACTCTCTTAAATGTCATAAGTGCAGATCGAGCATTTTGAGTTGCACAGCCACCTAGCTTTGAACGTTTGGACCCCAGTCCTTCAACTGACTTCAGTAGTACTCTGCAGGAGCACAATCTACTCACATGGCCAGTTGTAGGATAAGAGTCTACTATTTTGTCATTTTCTGGTATAAAGTAGATGTAAAAAAGCATTGAAGAGACTGCTGTAGAGTGCAAAGTGCGCAAATTTGATGTGTTATGAACTAATTTTACATGAGCTCAAGGGAATTAGTCACTTGAGTACATTTTCTCATGTAAAGTGACTCTTGGATCAAGCCCTCTGTGGATCTGTGCTATTTTGGTCAGCTGATGGACTATATTTTTGCAAATGTTACGAATAACTTTAATGGGGAAAAATAATTTTGGCTGCTGTCCAATTATATTGGCAAATTGACTCATGATTTAATGTGTTTCTGTTTTTCAGGGAAATCATAATGATCATGAACTGAAAGTGTTTGAGAAGAAGTCATGAAAAATATTAAGTAATACTTTGATCCATCGCTTTCAGTACATTTTTTGTTAGCAACAAACGGAATTCTCATTAGTACTCTCTAACTCTTCACTGGAGGCAATCATGTAGACCTTACTTTCAGGAAACCCAATTATCTCAGTGTGTATTTTGTGAGAATAAGGATGATAGCCATAGGACCAAAATTGGCCATATTTTAGGCCCTGATTCAGGAAAGCTCTTAAGCACCTGCTTAAATTGCTTTGCTGAAACAATTTAGTGAAATATTGCCATACACACACACATGAATCAGATTGCATAAAAGGTTAAAATATTAGGATTCTAACAGCTATTTGGAAAGTTTCTTATCGCTGAGGATACCAATTATAAATCTTGTTCTTGCCAGTTTTGCGAAAGTGTACAGCTGATGGTTATATCTCAAAGTATGTTATTCAACTCAAAAGTGAATGAGTAGTAGGAAGGAATAGTCTCCTGGAATTTCTTGGAAGAAGTACACAGTATTATTCAAACATATGTATATTGCTGATTGGGCATATATTAGCAATGGGCAACCCCCAGAAGATCTGAAAGTTTGGTTTGCATGACTATCCAAAGCATAACTGAAATACTGAACTTCTTTGATGTGGAAATCAGACTGGAGAACTCAGAACAAGCTTTCACAAGATTAATACAGACTTTTAGTTTCAGCTGGATCAGAAATTTTGAGAATACTCTTTGTAGTGATATTTTGGAATTTTCCTTTCCAGTCCCAAACAAAAATCAGAAATACTGAGATTCACAAGTTTTTATTTTTTGTGTCTTATTAAATTATATTTTATTATTATTAAGTATTAAGTCTTCAAACAAGATTCAGGTCCTTTTCTTATTCTGTTCAATCTAGTTTGCTGATAACTTAATATATATTGTCTATTACCAGTATTGCCTTGGTGTAGAGAGGCCTAAACCCCACTGTGAAGAGACTTTACAAATAAAAATACAGTTCCTGCCCCCAAAGAACTTACAGTCTAAATATAATATTTGATGCAACAAGCCAGGTATTCGTGGGAGTATGGGCTTCACTTTAAATCAGTTGTACTAGATTTTGATTAAAATTAATGTGCCTTGAGAATAAGGAGGTTACAGTGATAGCAGGGGACTTGGGAGACACAGGTTCAATTTTCTGTTCTGCCAGACTTCCAGTGTGATCTTGAGCAAGTTATTTAGTCTGTCTGTCAATTTCCTAACTGTAAAATGAGAAACAGAGTACTTCCCAAATATGACACACAGATCTCTTAACAAAAGGTCCCCTATTCTTTGCAGACAACTCTCACCTCAGATATGACAAATTAATTACACCAAACGCATGTCTTACAGGGTATTTGTCCATTAAGAGTAACATGTAAGGTATCTGAAGAAAGATCAGAATTTGTCCTAATCAGTGTTAGATGTATGTACAGGTAATATTTAAGGAATAATGTATTTATATGGAAAGTATTCTTTATGAACTTGGAGTAAAAATTTGTCACCAAGGGATAATGTTTCTCGGTTATGGTCCATTCAGGTAAGAGAGAATTGGTCACCCTACACTGTTTAGCTGGTGATGCAATTGAAGTCTCAATTGATTAGCCTCTCTCAACATAAAGACTTTCAATGGAAAACTATCAGTGGCAACTGAAAACAATTGAAACCACTTGAAGGTAAAAGAAAAGGAAAATTATAATGAAACTGGGGTTCTCCTTGTCTCCAAAGAGAAACAAAAGACTTTCACTATAACAGAGGAGGGAGAGGTACTCTATATCCTTTCATAGAAGAGACATCTTAAGGAGTGAAGTGTTCTCATGAAAAATTGGATCCTGGTGATCCTGAAGAAATTCTCCAGCCTCCATTTTTGTATACCTGACCTCCATTCTGAATAAGCAAGAGTTACCACACTTTAAGATGGAAGCTGCAGATCCTAAGCATGCTCGGTACAAAAGGAGGTTGCATAAAATTGGCAGGAAGCTAAGGAGTGCTAAGAGAGCACCTCTTCAAAAAGTCAAGGGGGTGGAAAGTTCAGTTGAGGTAAACAACTATATAAAATGGCACCTTGGCAGAGAGCCAAATAGCTGAAAGGGTCAGAGGAATTATAACTGTGGGTAAACAATACCAGTGGGCATGTGCACAAAAGATCTGACAGTATAAAAGGCAGACTATCAGCAGGCAGAAGTCAGGAGCATGCCAGAAGAGCTGCTGTTGAAGAAAAGGTAGCAGAGCAAAAGAAATGGGGGAGGGGGAGGTGACAAGGGGCAACAGTGGCAACTAGGAACAGAGAAACAGAACTGAGAGTGAGCTGCTACCATACCAACAGGAGGCAGAAACTGCACTGGCAGCAGCAACAGTAAATAATGTAGTAGAATCAACAGATAGTGTAAGATTGCTAATTTTAACTAAAGTTTAGCATAAATATAGTGTAGTATTAGTACTGTATGTGCATAGTTAAGGTGTCTCTATGTTAACTGAATTTCTTAGAATCATTTAAACTGTATGCTATTGTAGTTTAAATGCTCCTTGATTTACAGTAAGGGATTAGTGTCTGATTTCTATTTTTAGATTATAATGTAGTAGGGATGATTAGTTACATCAGTAAAAAGAAATTTTGTTTTGGAAAGCATACTGCCTGTATCAATCACTTTGTTGGACGGGTAAATCTGTGTCCTTCAAGTGTTTCCTTAACTCAGTGGTTCCCAAACTGTGGTTTGGGAACCCCTGCAGGCTTGCAAAATGTTACAGGAGGTTCTCAGGGGAAAAATTCCCTAATGGCAGACAGCGTTGTCTCTAGGGTCCCTGGGCAGCACTGGGCCAGCAGCCTGGAGCCCCTGGACTTCCAAGAGCTGAGGAGATCAAAGCAAGCATGTCTATCACACTGAGGAGATTTAAACTTCAAGACTCCTTATAAAAAATAGAATGGGAGGTGGATATGTTTTTACTGTTTTTTAAAATCAAATAGGTAGCTAATGTTTTTAAAATTATTATGAAGAACAAGTTTAAGCTTTGTTATAACGTGTGTTTGCCTGGACTGCTCAAGACCTGAATGCTTGTGCAGGAGGAGCTCTGTAAGCTGACTTCTTAAATACCTTCATGCTGTTTCACATCTGATACTCCTTGATGAAACACAGGAGTCTTGTTTTACAACAGACTTATTCAAAGTGATAAGCTAAGAAAGTGAAAACTTGGAAGAGTGTTTCCATTTTCATAATGTAATAAAAATACTGTAATGATAAATGATGATTAATAATATGTAATAAGCATATCATAAAAACAAATTTTATATTTCCAAGATCACTGATCTTACAATTTATACTCAGGTAAAACAGAAAATTCCTAAAAAAATATTCATTTTTAGGAGGGGTTTCATGAGACTTGACATTTTAGTGAAAGGGGTTCACAGGTTGTTAAAGTTTGGGAACCACTGCCTTAACTACATGGTGACTCATACCCCAGGAAAAGCAGAATAAGAGGATGATAGGAAGATTATTCTAAGAGTGGCCAAAAATCCATTTTTCAGGGTAACACGGTTTCATGTGAAACCAGCCAGCTCTGCAACAGACTGAACTTTGGGAGGAAAACCTTCTTTATTACCTAGGAAAGATAATTGTTGATAAGTGTAGACCCAGGGTGTGTTTTATTATTTTGTTTTGTATGGTAGCCATTTGTTTCCATCAGTCTCTCTTCTTTCTAGTAGACTCTCTCTATCCTTTCTTAAATAAACCTTCCATTGTTATAGTATAAGGACTCAAGGGTGCTGTGTGATTTACATGTGCTGTAGTTTAAAGCAAAACTAATAACCTGGTGCACAGCACTCCTATGGAGACAGAGGATCTGGGATTTCTGTGAGCAGACAGTGTCAGGGGCTGGATATCACAGGGGAAAAATGCAAAGAGATTTGAGGATTTGTGCACCGATTGCTAACCTGCAAGGTGAAGACAAAGCTGGCATAGCCCAGAGGAGGGGGCTTGAGAGGCTGGTGGTGTTAGGGACCTGACACCAAGCCAGGCACAGGCAAAACTCCCCCTGCTGGAGACAGAGGTAACACAGTGACTCAGTCCTGGATGTCCTGAGAACCATCACACCAACCTCACAGGGCACTGTGAGAATGGCAAGTGAGCTTAGATTGGGGGCTTTTTTCTGTGCCTGTATGGTGATGAATAGAGGGGGGTCCTGGACTATAAAGGGGGCTTTTAGTCACTAATGCAATACAAAAGTAATCCATAATATGTACATTAAAGATAAAGAGGCATTCAGATAAGAAGAACATATAAGTACCTAAGGTAGATTTTAAGCCAAGCTTTACCACTTCATGAAATTTGTCTAAAGAAATCTAAGCAAGCATGAGAGAGAGAGATCTGTCACAAAAGACAGCAAATGGTAAGTGATCTTGTCAAAAGCCACTACCTATTACTGAAATGCCATTGACAGCTTGTGCTTCTTATTGAATATTACTGCTCTCAGACTGTGTCCCGCCTTTTGATTAGTGAAAAGTAGTCATTAACAACCAAAAAACAAACAACTTTCCAACAAAACTCAGCTCTCTTAACTCGGAACAATTAAAATGAATGGGGGAAAAATGAACCTGCAGTGTAACTCAAAAGAAAAAGCAACCCCTACTGATGTCAATAGGACTTGTGTGTGCAGGGGCACAGCAGGAACTTTCATTTGATTGAAATACTGTACTACTAGCTGAAAAACACTTAGGTTTTCACAGTAATGGCTGAAGACTACAGAATGGTAATAAACTAAATCTAAAATTCACACAGTACTAAATCTGGGCTGATCTATGTTTCCTCTAGGAAACATATTTTAAGATCTTTCATAAAAGTTTTAAAATATTACTATTAAAAAAAGAAAATTTGGAGGAAATAATGGTTTTCAAAACTATTACAGACTGTGACACAAACTAACAAATGTCAAGCAAGTAAAAGCTAATACCAAGTCCTTAAACCCCTGCTGTTAACCTGTTTAGATTTTCCTGAAATTTGCATTGTTTGTCACACCTTTCACATTATTTAAATGTAAAGTGTCATTTTTACCTGCAAACCATAATAGTTTCACTATACAAGCCCCCAGGATGAAACTCTTTCATTTAGAAATAAGCCCCAGCTTGATATTACTAAAATATGCATCTTTGCTATTTTTTTTTATTGTTCTGTATACCATGTAAAATGAATGAAAGCAAACCATACATGTTTTCAGGTTATTATTTCCATGAAGCATGTAAACTTTCAATATGAAAGGAAAGACTTTCATTAAAATGAAGGTTCTATCTCATTTTGTTGACAGCAATATCAAGACTGGGGGGCTGGAGGGAGGGGGAAGCTGTGGGAGTTGTGTCTTTGCTGCCTGTCAATGTAGCCCTTAAAAAAATGTCAGTAACCTGGAGTTAAGGCTGCTGCATAACAGGGCCTTTGACAATACCCTCCTCCTTCCATATGTTAGAAATTCAGGAAGGGATAAGCGTAAGGTAATGCTCCCAGTTCCTGCTGCTTCATATGTTGGGATATATATGGAAGTAAAGTTTCATGCAGCATAACTGCCTTATATAGGCAGTTTCCTTATTGCCTGTCTCTAATTCTCTCTTGTAATTCCGAAGACTGTTTCCCATCTTTCAGGTTTTTCTCCAGTGCATGCATTTAAATATTTTTTTTTCCTTTCAGCTGAAATGGTTGGTGCCCTTTGATCATTTTTCACTCTATTTTTGTCACCTGTTTCTGCTCTTGCACTGTCCTGCCTTTCTCTCGTCTCCATTTAAACTGTTCTGTTAACCTTCTTACTTTTTTAATCCTGTATTTAACATCCCTCAAACATTTTATTCATTGCTGCCATTTTAGTACACAGTGCCATAGCCTGCCTTTGTTTGTAAGGCATGTAGCTTGGCACTTCATATGGCCAAAGGACAAAGTGGTGCTCTGCCCAAAGATTCAGAGAGTTTTGGGACTCCAGATAACCAAAGGAGCAGAACAAGACAGTGAAGAGAAAATGGCAAAAAGGAGCAGAACAAGACAGTGAAGAGAAAATGGCAAAGTAAAGAACTCTTATTCTCCCAAGAACTGCTAAAAATAAAGGCACACAATTACAGAACGCAGACTGATTTGAACAGCTTTAAATTCTGCTATTATCCCTTTATTCCATTTATGTTCATAAAGTTCCTCAGTTTGTCTCTAACACAGAAATCTTCCTAGCTTTCTTTAGGATCTGTACAGCCACATTAGCGTTCAGATGTATGCAATGGTCACAATTTAAAAGGTCAGCTTTTGCCCAGAATTTTTCCCCCAACGACATAAAAACAGATATTAAAAGTTTCAAAGTTAAGCTCCCAAAGGGGAGGAAATTCCAAAATTAAGGTTGGTTTGCAGCCTTAACTCTGCACCTTGTACATAGGTGCTGTAACTCTGACAATGTGGAAGAATCTCTAGGTGACATAGAACTATTGTAGCAGCTTCTGTACTACCATTTCTCCCAGTCATAGAATCACAGAATATCAGGGTTGGAAGAGACTGCAGGAGGTCATCTAACCCAGCCCCCTGCTCAAAGTAGGACCAATTCCCAACTAAATCATCCCAGTCAGGCCTTTGTCAAGCCTGACCTTAAAAACCTCTATGTAAGGACATTCCACCACCTCCCTAGGTAACCCATTCAAGTGCTTCACCGCCCTCCTAGTGAAAAAGTTTTTCTTAATATACAACCTAAACCTCCCCCACTGCAACTTAAGATTATTACTCCTTGTTCTGTCATGCAGCCTGAGACCATTGTTCCTTGTTAAGTCCCCAGCATATAGGTGGCAAAGAGAAAAGGTTGTGAATGGGGTACCTCTCTTCAGATATCTGTAAATATCAAAATCAGACCTGAGAGCTATCATAGTTTAAAGCCCCCTCCCCCACACGCCCTCTACCTGTGCCCAATAAATACTGAGTTTCTGTGCTTTTAGGTTAGGCATAAATATTACAAAGACTGACCGCAAATAATTAGGGTTCCATTCTGAAAGAGGATTAAATTACTGTTGTCTCCTCCACCCCACCCCTGCACATAGATAGTCTTTCTATGTGAAGTTTCATAATGTTAGTGTTCATAGCCTTTGGATTTTCTGTGTTGTTTTTGTTTGGTTTATTTTTATAAATTCTCAAATGAGAAGAGTTCTAAATCAGTCTTTGGCTGACATTTGTCAACAGATATATTTTAAAAGAACACTGTATCTACACACTAATTGGAAGAGAAGTTCATCTTTATGGTCACTTTTAGAAAAGAAACATTTAAGATTAAAAGTAATTCTTTTTGCTGTTCTTCATAAATGAAAGTTTACCTTTCAAAGCCTGGGAATGAAATCCCTTTCAGATAAACTTCAAAAAATTACCCTTTTTCAAAGAGGTCACCATCTTCCACTGTTCTCAGTGGGACTGAAGCTACAGGCACACTTAGGAAATATAAGTTCCCTATTGCCTGTGCAGGAAGAAGTTTAAGCTGCCCTTAACACCTTCTTCCAATTTTCCCAGTTGGAGCAACCTGGGCCTTCAGGAAAGTTGATGTCCTCTTATGTCATCAGTGTGGCATTATGAGAAGCAGGTGAATGCTGAGGGATAAAGGAGAACCAGGCAGCTAAATGTGAGGGGCACACACCTGGGAAAGAAAGAAGAAATTTGGAGAAGTATGAAGAAAGAATATGAGTGGAAGATGGAACAGGTAAGAGGCAGGATGGTAATAAGGGAAGAGGGACAGAAAGTTAGCTTCTCTGTGCAAAGGTTGAGGAGAGTAAGAGTGCTTCTCCAAGAAATCTCATATTTGTTCATTTAGGGTTAGATTTTCAATCTGAAAAGTTCACACAAACTGGCAAATGGAGATTGGGCAGCTGCCCCTGCAAGTCAGAAAGTGGCCAGAAATGGGGGTTTGGTTTGGTTTGATAGCTTTTTTTTAAATCTCATGATCTAGGTCAGTCTCATGATTTAGGGGAGAAAACAAAGTAAGAGATGATTATTTTGAATGCATGTGTCTGATAATACTGTTTCTGTCACTCTCCCTCACTCCTCCCATTGCAATCCCCATTTTTGTAAAGGAAGATGATGGACAGCTGGCATCCCTAGGGTGGGCAGAGTTAAGGTTGTGATTTGAGCTGTGGTGTACGATAGTGATGAGGTAGGTGGAGAATATGTATTGTTATCTGGCTTAACTTTTCATTTATTTGCTTTTGTGTCAGGTAACATATCCTGACCTTAAATGTTTCACAAAGTTATATATTAATAGATGTAGAACTTTCCTTAAATATCTCTTTCTAAGTAGAAAGTGACTCCAAATCAACTTATTTTTTTTTTTTTAAAAAAAACAGATTGCACAAAAATCTCAAAGCCCACTTTAAATGTCCTTGATTTTGAATTGTAACTTTTTTTGGATATGCTGTTACTCTTGAAACACTCAGGCTTACATGTTCACTGTCTTTCAACTTTTTTATAAGCCTTGAATAGCCTCCAGTCTTTCTGGCTGCTCAGTGAACTGTGAAGAAATATTATTGTACTGTCTTCAGGAATATCAATGTTTCTTTTGTGATTCACAGTTGATATCTTAATTAGTAGTTAGGAAATTGAAAACTTTCATATTTAAATCTTCCTATTTTTACAGATTCTCTCTTATTCTGCTTTCTTTACTTCCTGTGGGAAGTCTGTAGCCAACTTCTAAGGCCATTCTTACTTTATACTTGTAAAACATACAGAGGAAATCTGATTCAGTCCTTTTCATATGTTTAAAAAAAAGAAGTTGAAGAAAAATAGCATTGTCATATAAAGATGTGGTGTTGGAAAAGGATTGACTTTTTATTTATATCAAAATCTAATTAGGTTAATGAGATTAACTGCCAAATGAATGGAGAAGCGCTGGTCACCATATACATTGCAGCTCTTTCATTAACTTTGGTGAAAGAAAATGTTTCACTGAGTAACACTATGGAGAATAATGCTAAGAGTAAAAAACCTTCAAGTCCTTGGGGCTAAGGCAAATTCTAGAAATTGTAATGACTCTGAAAAGGGTCTACCTATCTTGAAAGGTGGAGGAAAACTGTTTTGGAGATTAAACTCAATCCACTTTTGGGCAATAGGATGATGCCCATTCTCAATAAGACACTGAAACCAGTTGAATATGTATTATCTTCCAGGTCTCTTCTTTCTGAAACGGTATTGAAAATTACTTGGTCTTGTTTACATTAGTACTTAAACAGTTTTACATATAGATTAAAAAAGGAACATTACTGGAAGCTAATTTTGAGAACAGTTCCAAACCATGGGCCAACATTTGTAGACTGGAGAAAAAAAAACCTTTCAGGTTGTATTTGGAAATGAACTTACAACATCAATTTCAAGTTCATGTGAAGAATAAATGAGAAAAGGCTGTATTCTACACTAGATAAAGTTTTGCAGCAGTGTTTAGCTGTAGCCTCATATAGAGCACATTGAATTAATTTAAGGAAATAGTAACAAAGGAGGTACTCTCTACGCTTTTGTCACATGCATTTAACTTACTGCTTCTTGAACTTTTGGTCTAGTTTTACACCTGATGCCTGTGAATGACTCTGTACAAATGAACAAATAATAATTAAGACTTTTTTGATTCACTGGCAGGTAGACACTTTCCAGTGCTAGGGATTAAGAACATAAGAGAGGCCGTACTGGGTCAGACCAAAGGTCCATATAGCCCAGTATCCTGTCTACCGACAGTGGCCAATGCCGGGTGCCCCGGAGTGAGTGAACCTAACAGGTAAAGATCAAGTGATGTCTCTCCTGCCATCCGTCACCCTCCTCTGACAAACAGAGGCTAGGGACACCATTCCTTACCCAGCCTGGCTAATGGCCATTAATGGACTTAACCTCCATGAATTTATCTAGTTCTCTTTTAAACCCTGTTATAGTCCTAGCCTTCACAGCCTCTTCAGGCAGGGAGTTCCACAGGTTTACTGTGTGCTGTGTGAAGAAGAACTTGCTTTTATTTGTTTTAAACCTGCTGCCCACTAATTTCAATGGGTGGCCCCTAGTTCTTCTATTATGGGAACAAGTATATAACTTTTCCTTATTCACTTTCTCCACGCCACTCATAATTTTATATACTTCTATCATATCCTCCCTTAGTCTCCTCTTTTCCAAGCTAAAAAGTCCTAGCCTCTTTAATCTCTCCTCATATGGGACCCGTTCCAATCCCCTAATCATTTTAGTTGCCCTTCTCTGAACCTTTTCTAATGCCAGTATACCCTTTTTGAGATGAGGAGACCACATTTGTACACAGTATTCACGATGTGGGCACACCATGGATTTGTATAAGGGCAATAAGATACTCTCCGTCTTATTCTCTATCCCTTTTTTAATGATTCCTAACATCCTGTTTGCTTTTTTGACTGCTGCTGCACACTGCATGGACATCTTCAGAGAACTATCCATGATGACTCCAAGATCTAAAGATTCTAAAAAGATCCAAGATTCTAAAAATCATGTTTGATTATCTTTCCCCACGAAGAATTATCTCTTTGTTACTCAGTCTTATCTTAAACAGTCTTTTTTTGAATGGGTGTCTTCTCCCAAAGACTAGAAATGAGAGGCAGACAAATAGCACCATGATTTATTATGTTTTAATCTCATGGTTTTTAAGACACTCTCATGACATTTCAAGTCAGACTTGTGATGTATGAAGGCCTGGGGTTGGCCACACTACACCAGCAGCTTCTAGCAAAAACAACAAAACAGAAACCATCAGAGTCCTAACTACATTGAGGCTCTTCAACTACACCAGTTGAAGTCTGATAAAATTCATAAGCCTAGACAAGAGAGAGACCCTTAGCATATGTAGCCTAATTCTCCAGGGCCTGAGCACCTTGTGTGGTCATTAACAGCTGTGCAAAGTTTGGGCAAAATAAGTCTGATCTGGGAGGGTTTTATACCCAGTTTGCAAAAATACAGGTGCCAACAAAAGGTGCAAGACACTGGAGGATTAGGATTTGTTTATGCACAGCAGTTTTGTTGGTTTAATGATGTTGATACTGTGAAAATAGCAAAAACAAAACAGAAAACCACCTATTGTGGATGCATTCAAACCTATATAGCTTATGCTGGTTGGCTTGTCTATACTACAGAGATTTTTCCTTAGCTATGCCAGCAGAGCCCCCAGTGGCATATTTAAGAATAGCAGCTGTGTTAGTCTGTATCCGTAAAGAAAATGAAGAATACTTGTAGCACCTTAGAGACTAATCAGTTTATTTCAGCATAAGCTTTCATGGGCAATAGCCCACTTCATTGAATCTCCATCTGGGGCTTTGTTGGCTAGGGGGTAGGATATTTTTTACACCACCAAAACCCTGTAATGTAGACAGGCCTAAGCTATTCCAGCATAAAGCACCTTGTACCAGTATAACTACATCTACACTAGGCCTCTTACCAGCACAACTATGTCAGTAAGTAAATAAATACATCACAAGACTTTCTGACAGTTATGTAGATACAACTTTAAGTGTAGGCCAGGCCTTAGGGCCTGATTTGAGTCATCTAATCCTAAAAAACCTAAAGAATATATAAATATAAGTTTAAAAAGAGCAGTACAGGAATCATTTCTCTGTTCTCCCAACAGCCTACCTTCTCTTCCCCATTCTCCCCCTTCCCTGTCCAATTTACAGACAAAACACATCCCAACAGTAAACTCACACCACTCTAAACAAATATAAACCGATCCTTCTCAGCAAATAAAGGGCACTTCAGTGTTTGACAAGACCAAGATTTCTCTGACCACAGACATGAAGGCAAACAAGCTCCATGCACAGATATAGCAGCAAGAAATATTCCAAGCACAATTAATTAGTCAAACCTAGCTGGAAAATGGCAAACACATTCTAAACTTAGAACAAACACTTAATTTCAAATGCAGCCAGAGTTGAACAAAGATATGGTAAAGGTCAGTTCAGACAGAAAGCCAACACTACATTTCTACCTACTTATATAGGTTACATTACTCATTCCGTTTTAGCTTTGCCAATCAACAATATAACAGAGCCTTAGCGCTTCTGAGAACCAGACAGTTTATATACCGAACAGGAACATTAATAATTGAAGGGAACTATGCTTGTTACCATCTTTTCTATCCAGGACCCCAAAAAGGAGCAATAGAGCAACAAGAATTAGAAGAGTTGGACAAACCGACAAGGAAAACCACTTGGGAAGGAGGTGGCCACGAAAGCAGAGGGAGAATTATGAGAGAGTCCATACAGATTCTGGAGTGGAAGTTTATCATAGGGCAATGAAGACTGGTGATCTCATTAGCCATCCTAGCTACTATAGGAATTCAAATAAATATTTTAAGTTCTGATACACATCTCCACCAACTAATCTTGAAGAGATATTTTCCTTAAATGTTCTATTCCCGCTTCTCTACCAGCTTGATTCTATTTCTGGAGTCTCAGAATAATGCTTTATCTATGACACCAGTTAGATTTGTTTAGATCCAACCTAGAATTTACTCACCTTTATCAAGGTAATTGTCTTAACCCCTACAATTTAAACAAGAAAACTTAGTATTAACCTAGTTTATTAAGACAAAAGGAGGTAAATCTATACTAAATTGACATGCTTCCTGTAACAGCTCAGAGATGGAGCTCGTCAAAAACTTTACAACAAATACATGATGGGACAATGTTTTTTTTCCTCCTCCTTTTTGCCTTGTTTCTAGTTTGCAACTGAAAAAGGGAGAAAAGAACATCGAAAGAATCTCACCGGGAATTTTTAAATAATTGGCATTTTTAGACACTTCCACTCAGTAGTAATCCTCTTAGAGATTTCATATTGTATGGTATGGGCATCTTTAAGAACACTTTTTTTGATTCTGGTGCATCTGGAGCTATCAATATAATCTTAGAACATCAATACAATGTGATAAAAGCCAAGATATAGATTTATTACAGATGTGATCATCCAAGGGAGTAACTGCCAAACACACACATGTGTGTGGTTGTAAAATCTTGCAAATACACTTAGCAATATTGTGAAAAATTAATTCATCCTCCTGCGAGAGATTGAATAGCATAAAACATTCCCTGCTGAAATAAGGTTGGATTTTTTTCTTTAATAAAAAAAAAAAGTAGGGAAAGAATGGCAGGGTAGCTTACATGTATATCCCTGTTAAACATCATATCTGCCCATTTTATTTTATTTAGAGTCTTATTCAACAACATGAAGGGAGGAGGTTTTGCCTTATATATCAAATATGTATACCCTGGGACTGAAGTTGAAATGGAAATAGAAGACAGACTTGCTGAAAGTCTCTGGGTAAGGGGAAAAAAGGGACTAAAAAACCAAGAGAGATGTTATTGTAGGGGTCTACTATAGACCACCTAATAGGAAGAAGAGATGGATGAGGCTTTTTATAAACAGCTAACAAAATCATCCAAGGCATAGGATTTGGTGGTGATGCGAGGGGCAGTGGAAAGAGGGAGAATTCAACTACCCAGACATCTGTTGGGAAGATAACACAGCACAGCACAGATGGTCCAACAAGTTCTTCAAATGTAGAGACAATTTTTTATTGCATCATGTTGAGAAAGCCAATAGGGGAGAGGCTATTCTAGATTTGATTTTGACAAATTGGGAGGAACTAGTTGAAAATTTGAAAGTGATCATGAAATGACAGAGTTCATGATTCTAAGGAATGGTAGCAGGGGGAACAGCACAATAAAGACAATGGCTTTCATGAAGGCAGACTTCAACAAACTCAGGGAATTGGTAAGTAAGATCCCAAAGGAAGCAAGGGGAAAAACAGTTTGAGAGAACTGGCAGTTTTTCAAAGACACATTATTAAGGGCATAAGAGCAAACTATCCCACTGCGTAGGAAAGATGGAAAGTATGGCAAAAGACCACCCTTGCTTAACCAGGAGATATTCAATTATCAGAAACACAAAAAAAGAATCCTACAAAATGTGGAAATTAGGTCAAATTACAAAGGATGAATATTTAAAAAAACAGCTCGAGTATGTAGGGTCACAGTTAGAAAGGCCACGGCATAAAATTAGATTAAACTAGTTAGAGACATAAAGGGTAAGAAGAAAACATTCTACAAATACATTAGAAGCAAGAGGAAGACCAAGGACATAATATGCCTGTTACTCAATGAGGCTGAAAACAAATTCCAGAAAATATGGAAATGGCAGAAGTGCTAAATGACGTTTTTGTTTCAGTTTTCAACCAAAATTTTTGTAGCAATTGTACATCTAACTTAATGAATGCCAGTGAAAATGAGGTAGGATCAGAGGCTAAAATAGGGAGAGAACAATTAAAAAATTACGTAGACAACTTAGATGTTTTCAAGTCTCATGGGCTTGATAAAATGCATCCTAGAATACTCAAGGAGCTGACTGAGGAGATGTCTGCATCATTAGTGATTCTCTTCAAAAAGTCATGAAAGATGGGTGAGACACAAGTGCACTGAAAGAATGCAAATATAGTGACAATCTGAAAAAAGAGGAATAAAGACAATCCAGGAAATTACAAACCAGTCATCTTAACTTCAACACATGGAAAGATAATGAAGCAAATAATTAAGCAATCAAACTTGCGGTAAGCTAAAGATAACAAGGTGAGAAGTAACAGTCAGCATGGAGTTGTCAAGAACACATTGTGCCAAACCAACCTAATAGCTTTCATTGACAAGGTAACAAATCATGTGGATAGGGAGGAAGCAATAATTATGGTATACTTAGATATTAATAAGGCTTTTGATACTGTCTCACATGACCAGCTAATAAACAAACTAGTGAAACATAACCTAGATGCTACTACTATAAGATGGGTGCATAACAGGTTGGAAAATCATTCCCAGAGAACAATCATCAGTGGTCCATATTCAAGCTGGAAAGGCATATTAAGTGAGCTCTTGCATGGATCAGTTCTGAGTTCTGTTCTTTTCAATATGTTCACTAATAATTTAGATAATGTCAGAGAGAGTTCACATATAAGGTTTGTGGATGACATGAAGGTGGGCAGGGTTGTGAGTACTTTAGAGGATAGGATTAAAATTCAAAATGATATAAACAAACTGGATTCATTGTGTGAAGTAAATAGGATGAAATTCAATAAGGCCCAATACAAAATATTTCACTTAGGAAGAAACAATCAGTTGCACACATACAAAATGGGAAATTACTACCTAGGAAGGAGTACTGCAGAAAGGAATCTGGGGGTCATAGTAGATCACAAACTTAATATGAGTCAAAAAAAGCAAACCTCATTCTGGGATGTATTAGCGGGAGTGTTGGAAGTAAGATATGAGAAGTAATTCTTCTGCTCTACTCCATGCTTATTAGACCTCAGCTGGAGTATTATGGCCACTTTTGGGCACCACATTTCAGGAAAGATGTGGATGAATTGGAGAAAGCCCAAAGAGCAACACAAATGTTTAAAGGTCTAGAAAACGTGACCTAAGAGGGAAGATTGAGGGGGGAAAAAAAATGAGTGTATTTAATTTGGAAGAGAGAACTGAGAGGTGACATGGTAGTAGTTTTCAAGTATATAAAAAGTTGTTACAAGGAGGTGAGATAAAAAATATTCTCTTTAACCTCTGTGGATAGGACAGGAAGCAATGGCTTAAATTGCACCAAGGACAGTTTACATTGGACATTAGGAAAAACTTCCTAACTCTCAGAGTAGTTAAGCACTGGAATAAATTGCCTAGGGAGGATGTGGAATCTTCATCACTGCAGATTTTTAAGAGCAGGTTAGACAAACACCTATCAGGGATGATCTACATAATACTTAGTGCTGCCTTGAGTGCAGGGGACTGGACTAGAAGACCTCTTGGGGTTCCTTCCACTCCTACTATTCTGTGGTTCTGTAAGAAAGTAAATATATATATATATATATGTACTGATGTAATACTACTTATTGGAATTTGGGTCCACTCTGGAAGTTTAATGTGAGCCCGTCTACAGCACTTGATGCTTTATCAGGAAGATTTCTAGAAGAGATAGGAGAGAGCAGTTTCTTTTTCATACATATGGAATAGTATAATTATCTCATTGCAAACAGAGCTACAGATAGGGGAATGGTATTCAAAGAAAATGAAGGGTTTTGATATTTGCTTGAATAGCAAGCTGTCTAGTCCCCACTGAATCAAAGTAATATTTTATTTATTCATTTATACAGCATCAGTCACAAGAATTATGGCATTTACAGAACTTTAAGGTGTAAGTACATTAATAAAAGGCATGTCACAAATAAAAGCTTGATAAGGCATAGTAAACCCAGAATTGTAGACAGGATTTGAAAGCTGAAACAACATTGAATAGCAAGCCAAGAAAAGGCAATAGGAAGGAAACAAGAGAATCAAATGAATTCTTAAGTTACCATATCATGTAATTAAAAGTGAACTTTTATACATATTATGGCATGAGCAAACAAGAAGCATCTTAACACAATATGAAATAATACAGAACTGCTGCATTGTGGTCAGTGTAAGTCCTAACAAATGGAGTCCCTAAGATTGGAATAAAGGGGCAGAAGTCCCTCCCAGACACTTAAACCAACCTGGTGATATAAAATCAAAGGATCTTTTCCCATGTATATAGAATGAAACGTGTGTTTCGATGTGTTACTTTCCTTTCAGATTATGTAGAACAAAGGAAAACAAATAATCTCCATGCAGTATAGTTGTAACCATGTTAGTCCCAGGATATTAGTGGTGAGTGAGGCAACAATTTTTATTGGACCAACTTCTCAAATAGTGACCAAGTGAGACAAGACTTCATGAAGGGCAACGTCCTGGTTCTATTGAAGTAAATGGTAAATAGTTCCTTGATTTCAGTGGGGCCAGAATTTCTCACAGCGTGTCTGTTTTTCCAAAGATGCCCCTATGTAGCATGCAGTTCCATGGATGGCAGCGTCATGGAGTCCACAGTACAGACAGGTTGCCCTTTGCCACTTTTTATTACTGAATTGGTTAGACCTGTTCATAACAGGGTTATACAACATTGTGGTTAAAGTGAGAGCAGTTTATCTACTCAAGAGATCTTGGTTTTGGAGATGCAACAGTGGTAAATTCTAAGAGAAATACTAATGAAGACAAAGGTTATGGAACAGTTTTCAAAAGGTTATCTTGCTGTCTGGAAGTTTTGGTTTTTTTCCCCCTCATTCAGCTTTAACTCTCTTTTGACTTCATCCCTCTACTCCTAATTTTAACCCTTGCACTATGCTTATTCATTCTTGTCCTCCCTTGGGCTCTCATTTAGGACAAAACTAAAGCCCTGTTTATGTCCCTTTAAAGTCAATGCTTAAATGCTTCTGTAAAGGAGGATGCTACCCTGAATCAGGACCTTGGTGTTTGTACCCGACAAACATTTTATATATAATATATCCCACTCCTCTCTTTCACATCTCTTACTTAAACCATACATAATTATTTTATTTAACTTCAGGGTGAGGTGGAGGGAGGCACTGCTCATCTGGTCACTGTTCCAAAAGTATATACATTTTTTTAAACATCCCTTTTATTATTATTTCTGAATTAAAACAGTCATGCCATTAAACCCACCACCACCACCACCACAGCTGATAAATTAATAGTACCATAGGTAAATGACTGAAGACAAGCAGTTAAGCTGTATGTGTATAGTGGAAAGTTGTCCTGTTACTCTGAGAAATATCAGAGGTCACTGTTTTGAAGTTTATTGTAGATGTCAGCCACTACCATGCTCACTCAATGGATAAAACACTGATAAGCACTAGCACTGTGGCAACCCAGATAAATACACGGTGTGAGAAACAGAAGTGCTGAAATCTGTTGCCATGGCAACCAAACCCTAATTCGATTTCCAAAAGGAAACCAGTTCCTAGATGAAAAATAAAGTCCTTTCCCAAGCAAGAATTGTGGAAAAAACAGTGTTTGGGAAATGCATAGAAATTAGTGTGGTCTCTATACAAACATGTCTCAGGACAAGAGGCTTCCCTTTATTATAAAGACATTGAAAGCATCACTGAGATACAAATTCACTTCAGATGTTTCCAGTGAATGGCACTGTGTTTAAAGGAACACCATTTTTTAAAAGTGACACTTGTGATTTTTTTAAAACCTACTGTTGTCAATTACTATTGCCTCATTACTATAACTGAAGAGATTAGAGAAACATTCTCTTTCAGTTTGTTTACTTTGAGTTTGACAGCACTTTGTGTATAGTCAGTATTACTATTTTACAATAGTTAGATCTCCCTATTTGTGTGGGCCTGTAGCAAGCAGCAACAAGGGTAAGAAAACACTAAAAATATAAATATAATTGAAAAGCCACAATAATTTGCTAGGACACACTGGATGGGTGTTGTACATGAAACAATTTTTAATTCATGCTTTGAAATGGATTACATTTCAGGTTCACCAGGATCTTTTAATAATATTACACCCCATTAGGCAAACTGGATTGACATTCCCACTGAATTTAGAGCTATAATTTAGGTTTAAAACTGCAGTGATTTCCCCATAGGAAGATGTAGGCATCTTCAAAACCCCTGGATATTTGCTTCTTAAAATTTGACATTAAAGAAAAACACCTGTATAAAAACTCTGAACATCCTGGTCATGATAATTACTAAAATCATATTAATCATAATTAATAACTACTCTGCAGATAAATTAACTCTGCTAGCCAGCAGCCTTAAATAATCAAATTCAGGTAACAGTTTACCTCAGCCAGATAACAGAAAAGCCTCTCACCCATAAATAATGGCCCAGAACATGCCCACATTTTATCCCATAAACTCTGTGAAATGAACAGCTTTTGCAGCATCCCCATAAAGTCATCCAGTGTGCTCTATATCAGACCAAGTTATAGCAAATCCCAGAGTCCTGGCGCCCTCACAAAAGACACCCTGCCAGCAGCCCCCCCTCTTTTATGATGAGGGAGGTACAGCTCAAGCCCTTCCGCTGACTACAATTGTGGCAGAATGTCATAGGGACAGAGGCAAACTCTCAGGTGAGAGAGTGATTTATTATTCTTTTTCAGTTGTACTACCTTTTACAGACAGGAAAAAAATAGCTCAGCACCCCTTCTTCCCTGTATCTCTTAGATGGCATTCTGTAGAAGACAGCAGTTCTGGAGATGATTTTTCACTACCATGAAAGTGGTTCATAAATCATATTGTAATAGATGGGCTTATTGGATGTGCACCACTGCCATCTAGTGGATGACATCAGAAATCTTCAACTATGTTATAAGCCCTGTACTGCTTACAGTTTGAGATTCTTCTTTAGTTCAGATGGCAAAGGCCATTGCTTCTGAAGGAGGAGGATTTGGATTCTGTGACTCCAGAATTGTTTGCTTGTGTCAGTTACCTCCGGAATTGCAATGAACCACCTGAAGTATATTACCAGTGGAAAAGAAAAAGAGTCAAGAGCCAGAGAGGCAGAAGTAGGAAAGCACCAATACTCAGAGAAGCCTGGAGGTAGAAAGTCTTTCATTTCATACTAGACTTTTTTTTTTTTTTTTTAAAAAAAAGTCTAGATTCCCTCTCACACACAGACACTTATAATCAGTTTTACTCAAATTAAGTTACTCCCAATTTACACCAGTGAGCAGAATCAGACCCCTGATGTTCAGGTCCAAGAGCAGCAGCAATGCTAAGAAAGGGGTAGTTAACAGTTAGAAGTGTTGCCAGCTACTGTACTATGATTTTAACCCAGGACTTGTGATATATGGTGCATTTTTCTAAGCCTCTTGTAATCATAGTTTTAGATAAAATTTCATTTTTAAAAGCATGAGTTTAAACAGCATTTTATAAATCCTGTATCAAGGCAAATACAAAAAATTGTAAAAAATCATGATTTAAGCCAGTCCCATGCTTTTTGTACATTTTGGAGCAGTCATACTGCAACTGGGCAAATTAGTTCAGGTACGAATTTGCCAAAACGTTTTCATCTGCCCTCTGTTACACTCCTATGCCCTCTCCACTTCTTTCAAATTTCCATTTAGAACCACTCCTTTTAAAACCTCTCCCTACCAACACTGTGGTACTTTATCCATTCCCAGAGTAGCCTCTAGAGTACAAGTTGTAATTTAATAAACTGATTGTTCACAAGTTTAGAAACACAAATAACCACCATGGAAACTAAATGGGTTTCTCTTTCTTCTCCTCACACTCTGTGTTTTCACTTTGCATTTCATGGACCTTGTTGGATTGCATCTGTCAATCCTGTTTAAAATGTTACTCCCTTGTATATTTTGTGCATCATTTAGCTCCATCATGTCTCTTTGAGAATCCTAAAAGTACCCTCTTGGAGCCAGAATTGGAAATTACTTCAATTAATTGCAATCAGTTGGCTGAAGAAATAGAATATAAACACAGGAATTATGCTTATTGTAAATTGAGGACAAAGGTTTTGTAGGCATTCGAATGTGCTGGATAAAGTATGGAACTGAGGACCTCTACTGACAGCTGGACAGAATTATTTCTTCAATAATGATTCTGATCAAAGAGTGGAGCAAAGGGGTGATTATTTTTGTCTGCTTATTACTATTTCTCTTTATTTAAAGCTCTTACGGAGCCCTTATTAGGCACCACAGCCCCATTCTTATGTTTGCCTTTTCTGGAACAGCATTTTGATTCTGAACATGAAATTTTATTTTTCCTCGGTAATTTGTTTTTTCTTTGAAAAAGGTACGAGATTTAACCTGGGGAGAAGAAGAAAATGACAAATGTAGATAAGTAGTTTCTAGAACCAAAAGTGCTTTGTTACCATTTTGGATTTCTTTTGCAATGGTAGATATTTTTGCACTGTATCAGTCACCACTATACAGTCCTGCTTTACAGTTTCATTTTCTAACATATGAAACAGAATTTCACAAAATCACAATAGTTCCATTGCTGCACATCTGAGTTCCTCTTACTTTTCTTCAATTTAATTTCACCTAAGTGGACATCTTGCTTTACAAAGAGAAATGCCCTCAGGTCCATATCTTGGAGAGATCCTTAATCCAGAGCCTTCCTTTGAACCTAACGTTGCAACAGTCTCCACATCCAATTTTTAAAATTGCTTTGTATATTCAAAATGACATGAAAAAGTTGCTGTGTGTGCAGATTGAACAGTTTTACAGGATTATCAACATAAAATAGCACTACATTTTCAAAAGAAGGGCCTCTTTTATTCAGAGAAAAATTGCAGTTATGCACCATTATTAGTTTTGCAACATCTATGTCCTTTTGTGGATCTGGGCCTTGTATCCATCACAGGCTCCTGACCTTCAAAAAGCCATTTACTCTGTTTTCCTATCAAAATTCAGGACACTAATTCCTTAGCTATGGTACTTAACTGGATGGTTGAGAGGCTTAACTAGCCTTAAAATCCACTTTTGAGAGCCTCTGACAAAAGGTGTTATAGAAATGTATGGAATTATGTTCCATTCTCCAACTGTGGCAATATTCTAGCTGTTCAACAAAGGTATTAGTCTGTTTGCCTAACCCAACAGAAACTATTTTGGGTTTAAAATGAGAGAACGGAATTAAGTGAATGGACGTCGGAGCTTGACCATCAATTCAAACAAGTAAAAGCCTGCATGAGACTGTAAACTCTGAGTAATAATAGACTGTCTCTGATGTATGTGTAATATATCCAGAACATTCCTGGATGCTTAACAAATAGGTACACAGTCAGGTGAATGACTGTAATTATGTATTCTTGCATGTTGCTTATTGTGATTTATATATTAGCATCATTGTAGTGCTTTGGACCACAATTTTCAAAGTGGGGTGCACATTGGAATAATTTGTAACATCTTCTTTAAGGAATTATCACTTAGTAACATTTATAGACTTGTCATATTTAGATGGACTGCTTTAAGATTTTAAAAGTGATTATTAAAATGATTACACATTTTCATTTTAAATGCTAAATAGAAGAATACACATCTCCTATACAAATTAGTTAATTGTACATAGTAAATGTTATATTTTGTACACTGTTTTATGCATTACTTTAGTTCTAAGGAAATATAATACAAGTTATAAAAATTGATATTTGTTCAAACAAGACATAACTATAGATGAGTATTAGTCTTGAACTGATATATGATATACATGTTTTAAAGAAGTATAGAAGTAAACATTTGAAAGATCCAAGAAAAAGTGTTTTGTGCTCTGGTATTTCTCCCACTACAGTTATACTGAAACATTTATATGCAATATGAATATTTTAAAATGTAGTAAGTAGATCTAGGATACTCAAAAGCAGCTTAAGAAGAAAGGTTTCCTGAAATTATCAGCACTATTTGTGAACCTAACTACCATCCATGGACCAAGTCTATGGAGATTATTTTTTTAAAAAAATTGTTAGTATTTTATCAAACTGTCATTGTATATTGGACATTCCTGAAAGCGTGAAGTCACTAAATTCACACATTTGTCAGGAAACCCTACCCAGAAGGCATAAAGTTCCAGTTTCCACTGAATTCAGTGAGAGAGAGGCAATATGTGACAACACCACTAGTTTGCACACAAGCCATCACCATTTACCAGGATTCTCAAGTGAACACTAAGGGGGCTTTAGAAGTCATTCATTGATCTCTGGACACAAGATCTTGAAGAAATCACGAGCAGAGAGCTCACTGCAATTTTAAGCATCAAGATGACAGCTGCCAAAGCATTGACAAGCCTGTTGATGAGAACTGAGTTTACACTATGCATGACAAAGGGACTCGTTAATTTAAATTTGATGTCTTTCCATAATAATCCAACACACATAATCCAACACCAACAGCCTCTGCTTCAGTTATAAACTCTCTTGGGCAGGGATTATCTTTTCTTTTGTGAGGTCAGTGCCTGATTTGGGCTTCAATCACTATTTCAGTACTTTTCAAAGACAGCCATCCTGATAGAGGAGTTAAGAAATAGCATTAATTGTAACTGCTAAACTGCTGTAGAGCCACATACTGATTTCTTAAGAGATTTCACTGGGTTTTTAAGAATAAAGGTTTGATCTTTTTTGTCCTTGACTTCTTGAAGTTATCACTGAAGATCCAGGAGATTCTACTGATTCATATTAATTTAGTAGGGAAGTGATCATGGAAAATAAAACTATAATTAATTGATTGGATTAAATATTTTTCCTCTACATGAGTTCTTAAAGGGTAAACAAGAAAAATCCAGTGTTTTGTTAACTTATAAAGTATATTTGATTAATACTGAACTCAAACAGTAGCCCACTCATCCCATTTCTTCATGAGAGGCTAGGACATCAGTGCTAGTATGATAGACTAACAATATCTGGGACAAGCCTTATGGAATTAAGATAAACCTTACTAAATTAGGGTTAATATCTTTGGAGACCCTTTGTAGTAAGCAAACAGCAGTCTATATGTTATTGTGGCATTATACGTATCTTCTGTAATAGGAAGAGAATGCTAATATACCTCCTCTGTTACAATCCTTTGAGACCACCCTCAGGAAAGGTACACATATACTAGCTCAAACTGGAGTTGTCAGGGATCAACAGACAAAGCAAGGATTTTTGGATATATAACTTTTTAAACTGAGTCAGGGCCTTCTTCCTGATGCAGCAGATGGACAGAATTCCTTGTTCACAGCCAGCCCCAATCCTTTGTGTAGGGTTCAAAGGGCTGGGCCTACCAAGGCCCCATAAGACAATGGGCTTGTTCTAAGCTGAATTTGTAACCACAAGAGTAGGGATTTGGAGGATTGCTCCTGCCAGAATCCATGTCAGTGTTGGAGTGAACCCTTGCAGGCTTATTAGCATGCTAGAAGGCTCCTTTAAAATAGGTTTTTTTGTGTAGTGCTTTTTATTGCCCTTACGAATATAATAGGTTTGCATAGAAAAAACAGCATGGTACTTTATAACTCTTGTCAATCACTCTGTTACCAGTGTCTTAAGAGAAAGTAAGCAGGTGTCTTTGGGTGGGTGTATTTTTCCCTGTCTCTGCTGAAAATACACTGAAGGCAGAAAGGAGTGAGATGCAGGTCTCCACCCACAAAGGTAATAACAGGGGAGCTGGAAGCCTGAGATTTACCCTTGCTGAACCACTGAGGGAAAATACAGGCTCAGTTGCCCAGAATTGTGACAGCTAGTATCACAGTATTTCTTCCTTCTCCCTATTAAATCTTTTGGAGGGGCAGGCAGTTAATATGTTACTATGGCAACAGTTATATGCTGGAAGACTACAGCAGGTAGGAGCGGGATTTAATGCTTAGGGAGTCTTCCCCCTCCACCAGAGTGTAGTTTAGGGAACTAGGGAAATTTACTTACTGGTACTTTATTTTCAGAGAAACAAAACTACTACCGACAGAAGGCCACATTAGTATTCATTCCACGTTGTCCAAAATGGAGATGAACTGGTCAACTTTCAGTCTTTGTATGCTGCAGTGGTGGTGGTAATTCTGCCCCTCTCTGACATATATTATGGAGGTACAAGAAGTGGATATTGGTGCTGCTGTCCTTCTTAAAAGGGGTGCACAGCTGTATATCCAAGATGACAAGGATATGCCAGCCATGTGACCTTGAATCACAGCAGACCATGGTCAGCAGGACTGCCACTAGTACCTGTGGAAATAGTCACACCATTCTGTGAACACTGCTTAGATCTTGGCTGAGAGTTTCAAAGGAGACCAAGGGAGTTAGATGCCCATTTCCCAGTGAATTGTAATGGGAGTTGAGTATGCATCTCTCTTAAATGTCTAGTTCCCAGCCTGATCCCCTAACAAGCTTGTTTATATTTTTTAAATGTTTTAAAATAGAAGAACCTCAAATGCAAAGTTCTCACGGTGTAAATGTGAAAAGGCTATTACATATGCTTGTATAAAGCTCAACATTCATTCATATATTTTTAATATATGACTTGGGAGAAGAAAATAAAGAAAAGGCAAATTACATTGCTAGTAATGTACACAGACAAAGGTTAGTTCTGTCCATTATTTAAGAGATTTAGGCTAGACAAACTAATTAATAAGCCAAATTCTGTATTCAGTTACACTGATGTAAACTCACAGTTACTGTGGAAGGCAGTGGAGTTGTTCTGTTTACTATACAATTTAAGAGCAGAATCTGTCCCTGTGTCAGAAGAATTACAAGTGGAGTTGGAGAGAAAAGAGTAAATATTTTGATCTCATTCTCAGTGAAAGATAGCAGTAAGCCAAGTTTAATGTTCATTTTAGTTGCAAAGCCTGTAGCTTGTTTGAGTGAACAGTACCAGTTAAAGGAAAAGGATGGCATGTTAATAAGCAAGAGGGCTTTGAGCAGCAAAGAGCTATGAACTCAAGTCAGTCCCTGCATTTTCTGTAAAATGGCATTTTGTACATATTATTCACCGTGTGACTGAGTTGGTATCATCTGCACCAACCAGTGTCATGTCTGGCAATTAGGTGTTTTACATGTGTCCATCTGATGAAGTCTCATACACAACACAGGCTATGAAGAGAACTCCTTGGTCTATACCCATTTAACAGAGATAAATCAGGGTAAGTCTCCAGACACCCTTCTTTCTGAATCCTCTATGGGATTCAGACTTCAGTGAGGAAAAAATGGTATATTAAAGTTAGACAGTGTACAAGTCATGGCAAGTTTCAAACTATGCAAAGCTCCATTTGGTAGGCCCTCTCTGTCTTTAGTTAATATATATTTCCTTCTTGTCTTGCTCTTCTGTTTCTGTACATCTAGTTTTCCTCTTGTCTTTTTAGCTAATACACTATATGCACACACTTTTTTTTGGTCCCAGTATTTCCAGGTCTCTCAAGTTCTTCATCAGATCTTTCCGCTGATCCATTTAAGGTCAACTGTTTGTTTGTTTTATCAGGGCAAGATTACATCCACACTTCAGAGCACCATTTTTCTGGTGCATCACTGGAGAAAATATTCTGTTCTCTATTTCTGCTAAATCCCCTTTCTCCTCTTCACTTCAGTCCCCAAAACCCCACAACACACTATTTAGCTCCTTACGACACCTTTTTTCTCCCCACCCCACCTTCCAGCTTCTAAATCCAGAAGTCACTTTGACCTTCCCAGCACGTTAGCTATATTTTTAAAAAAATATATCGAGCAGATAGAATTCTGATTTGTTTTGTCATTGTTCCTGGGTAGAGGTCTCATTATCTCAAGACTTATCTACATGGAACCTCAAACCACTAAGTCAGTTGTAATTTTAATCATTTCAGTACAAGTCTGTGTATGGACACATTTATTTCTATATAAAACTTAAATCAGTCTGACATAAAAAGTATAATGGTATGAATTACAGTTGACAAGTTATTTTGACTCCAATTTCTTTCTACACAATTCTTCAGTCTGTACTTAAAAAAAACAAACACCTTGATTCCTTAAATAGACATTAATTCCATTCATCAATACTCCTATCACATGTAAATTATAGATATAGGTTCACTAGGACAGCCAAAATCCCATATTTGCAGATGCACAATCACATGGATTGTCTCAATTCTCTTTGGATCAACAAATATAACCAACCACAGCCACGTATGTATAAACACAGTGATCATTCGGGAGTGGACTTAGGACTTTCAGCAGCTATCACTGCAACTTAAATAATTCTATTAGCTATTAATAAATTGTCACAATTACAGCTGTCTAGAGCTTGACATTCAAAGAGGGGTGGGGAGGGTTGAATCACATATGTTGTAAACAAGTATATTTCACCCACAGACATACAGAGTAGTCAACTGAATCATTTAAACCTATTTATTTCATTGATGCAACCAGTTTTGTCAGAGGAAAGAGAGATGAACATGGCCTCTAGAAAGAGTAGTGAAAGCATTAAGTTTCACTTGCTATCCCTTATTGAAGATGCCACTTATTTCTTTTGGAGAGAGATTGTCAGTAGAGCCACAGTAATGCAGGTAGAGTGGAGATTTGCTATAGCAAGCACTTCCCAAGCCACATGTGGAAGGATACTGTCTTCCCCCTCCTAGAAAATTTTTGGCTGTAAATTGAGAAATATTAAGACTAAAATAAAAACCTAGTTCCTGCTATATCTGTGACAGATGCTAACTGCAGGAATTGGACTTTTGATCCTTTCAGGATCACTGGTCCCCATTCTTAAATGCATTTGACTAATTGTACACACTGCTGTTGAACCCCTGCTCCTCATGCCAGCTGCAGTGCTACTCCCCATCCCTAGCAGATTAAGGAGAAGATAGAAAAGGGGAGCCAATTTCTCCACATTCAAAGTCCTGGTTTGCTAGACAACTGGCAAGAAATCTCACCTTTGACTTCCAGCTGCCAGCCCACCTCCCATTGAATGAGGGAAATATTGCTTCTGAGGGGTAGCTCAAATAGGGACTGGCAATTGATAACTTATTATCAATGTGGGAGGTGATTGACTGGAATCCATACAACTATGGCTACAGTAGGAGCACAGAGAGGAGACCAAACACAAAAAGACCGAGTTAAGAGATTATCCAAGGAGCAGTTGCAGAGATCCAGCCCCAGGAGATGACATTGGGACCAGAATGCTGGTTGAACTCCTTTGTGAGGAAAATGTTTGTATTCACTTTGTCATCTAGTCAATGTGGGGTGTTGATTTGGTGGAGGTTGGGTGGGGGAGACTGGGTTGGCTTACATTTTGCAGGAAAGGGAAGATGATTTTTGTTGAGATTTGACATATAATTATTTGAAAAAAATTAAAAAACACACTTGTGTGTTTTTGAAAATTAATGAAATGCATATGATTATTTTTGACAAGTCCTACAGCATGCTGACCACAAGAACAGATGTTGTGAGGGACCGGGGCATGGGCTGAGGTCTGCCCATCAGGGATGGGAGTCACCAAACTAGAGGTAGAGGAATCACAAGGCCAGGTCCCATAAACAAGATCAGGCTGGAGTCCAGAGACCAGAGACAAGGCAAAGTCTGGCATTGCCACAGGCCAAAGTCTGTGTCATTGCCCAGACAACTTTCTAGGGCAACCTTTGGGGTTGAGTAGGGGCACTTGGCCAATCAGAGGGCAGCAGGGTGCTGACACTCTGGGCAGTAATTCTTGCAGTGCCTACTCTCCACAGTGCTCTCTGCCCAAGGCCCTGGTTGGTCTCTTGGTGGCACTGTGGGATTATCAGCCGCCCTAGGCTATACAAACCTGGTTTCTAGTCCCTGATCCCTGGAGATGCAGTAGAAACCTGGATAAAGCTGAAGAGGCAATTAGGACTTATCACTCAGGGGAAAATTAAAGTTCCTTGATCACATTATAATCTTGGGATGAAATCTGGGCCCATGGAAATTAATAGCAAACTCCTATAACTTCAATGAGGATTGGATTTCATTTCAGTGCATAATTGCTGTGATGAACTAGCCACATGTGAGCACCATTTACTGTTCTACACAACTTACAGTTATCACAAACTGTTCTCTTAAACCTAACCCATTTTTCCCCACTCTTGTGAATACATTCCTTTACCAGATTATTTCCTGTCCCCTCCCAAGCACTAATAGTTGTGGCTATTTGGTGTAATGTTTGATTGTGTTGGGAGAGAGTATTCTGGTGAAGAGTTATGAAAATTTGTGGTTAAAGGGATTAATGGAAGTTTGTCATACCTAGTGGGCTGAGTTAAGGTTATACACCACAGAAGTTGTGGTAATGCTTAGCTGTGTGTTTGTGGGTGCAGGAGTAGAATGTATATGCCGTTAGTTGGCTTAGTTTTCCTATTTGCATGTGTGTGTCATGCCCACGTTACACAACCCAAACTGCTTCACCACAAAGTTGTGTGTATTGATAAACCATTGCACCACGATTTGGTTGTGTCCCAGTCTTGGTATCTCTTTATTGCTGTTGCTCAACTTCCAGTGTTGACATACTGATTCTGTTCATTTCTATACTAGATCACAGAGCTGCAACATTGCAACTGTGATGTCACAATATGTAGATACCTAAAAAACCACCAAAACCCTGCTTCCCCATTACCTAATTATCTCCATTAGATCAGCCAGCTAAGACTTAATCCTGTCTGACTACTCCTATCCTTGAGGAAGTCACTTGACATCTGATTTTGTTGCTCTCTACATGAAACTAGGATAATACCCACTTCATGTAGGTGTGGTGAGGATCGATGTTTGTAAATCATTTTGAAGAGAAGCACTGAGTGCTCAATAATAGTGGATAATAGGCAGGTGGATTTCTGCCGAGAAGCAGATAATGTTAATGCACTTGCAGGTATTTTAGTACAAGCATCTCTAGTATTTATAGCTGGCACATTATATTGTAATAATTCTTGTTAGATACTTAAAATGGAGCACAGCTGATATTTCTTTCTGGCTCTTTCTCACATTTGCAAAGTGTTGGCAACAAGTGTAAAAATCATTTCCTTCATTTGCATAATCTATATAAACCAGCTGCAATTATTTACAAACTCTTACTGAATAAAACTCCACTTCTTATGTTTGCTAATTATTTGGTAGACTGAACATGATCTGACAGTCACTTTGTGAATGTCTTTAAACTACTACTGGCAGATTGGCAAAGGATATATTTGCAAAGGGAAGCCTTCTCCCGGCCCCTGGCAATCTTAGGTATTAATATGCTGCCCCTCTTCCCCTCATACACTCACCTCACTGTGACATCTGAGCACTTCAGTCTTTATTAGCTTAGCATATTTCTCATCACAAAATTCTGGAAGGTAGGAACCACTATTATCTCCATTTTATAGATGGGGAATTGAGGAAGAGTGCAATTAAGTGACTTGCTATGGTCATACATAAAGTCTGTGACCGAGCAGGACTTGAATCCAGGTGTCTCAAAACACCGTTACTCTTTCCTTCCTCCTCTATTCCTTCTGAGTATTTTTTAAGACAGAAAAAGTGGGTTTGTCTTAGACAACTTTGTAAACTTTTTGTGGCAGTGACATCTACCTCATAGACTTTAGGGCCATGAGGGATAATTAGGATAATCTACTCTGATCCTCTGCATAATATAGGCCATAGAATTTCACCCAATAGTTCCTGCATTAATCCCAATAATTTATAGCTGAAGTAGAGCCTATTTTCAACATACTGAATTGTGTTGGGCTGAGAACAGATCCCAGAGGGAGGGAAAAAAGTTTCTCCCACTCACTGATGTCATATTAAGTTGTTTTGAGAGCTATCAGTTAACCAGCTTTCAGTCCTTGCAAGATATGACATTGATTTAGTCTAGACTATTATTTTTTAAATGTGTCATACAGTACTAACTCAATAATCTAACAAAAATCAAAATTATAAATCTGTTACATTTGTTAGCTAGTTTAAGAACATCTGTTTTTCCATATGACCTCATTCATTGGCATTAACTACATTTTCATTGTTAGTTAAGAGTTTTGTAATAGCTATTGCATTATTTTGGCTAGGATTATTCTGCTTACCGTTTAAAATATTGGCATAATATTAAATTTCTTCCATTTCCTCTAGAACTTCTCCAGCCTTACAAGTGTGACATACACTGACTGTTTTCTCTTCCTGCTGACCCCCAACCCTACCCATCTAGTGGACAGAGCCTAAAGATTCAAGTTTGAGCATGAAGGCAAGAGCTTATGCTTTTAGAGCCATAAACTTCAGGTTGTCCTTGCTGATAACCCTTGCTGATAACCCAAGAGGAGTGCAGTTTACATTTAAAAAAAAAAAAAATGGATAAATGTCCAAAGATCTTCTCAGCCAATGCTTGAGGCCTAATTACCTGGAGCTGTTCATTTAAATGCGTTTGAATAGCACCTAGTAGAATGGAGCCTCAGTCTTGGCTATAGTCTCTGAGTTCTACTGCAATATAAAAATAACACCACTCCTGCACAGTGTAAGGAGCGCTTAGGAAAACTATAACTTGTCAGAAAGCCTCCTACTTTCTGCAGCATTTGGGTGTGGTATATTGGAAATTTCACTACATCTTGAGGTAACATTTTAAAAATAAACATTGTAATGATTAAGATGTAAGTAATCAGTTTATTATCCCTTATTTGTTTGATAGTTTATATTAATATAAAATATTATGTTGCCTCCAAATTTTCAGTTGAGTGTCACAGATTTGTATACTAAAAATACAGAATAAATTTGCACTCTTCACTGTATACTACGCAGCAAGTATAGGTAAATTAATGTCATGAACAGCATTGTGAGGGGCAAACCTGCACCAATATTCTGAGTTTATTTTAGTTAAAGTAGATAAAGTATGAGTGGGAGCTCCATCTTGGAGGTCCTGATGAGTTTTATGTCATGTGTTGACAGGATACACGTAGTGGAAAAAAGAGGGACCAAGAAAAGAAGTGTATTGTAAGACAGGTCATGTCCACAAGGAATCCCATAGCCTGCCAAACAGGAGTTAATGTAAGAACACAAGTATGTGACAGCTTTTTGGAGTCCCCATCCTATTTTGATAAATGTCATTGTGTACACAGAGAGTCTGAACTGATGTAAGACAAGCTTTATAAAAAGGATGGCCTTTCCTGGAGAATTTATGAAACCTGATTTTCTGCAAATTATTCTACCTTTCCTCTCATATGAGCAGTGGCGTATTACCACCTACTCCAACAAGGCCTAGGCCTAGGGCAGCAAATTTTCAGGGGTGGCAAATTTATAATAGCAGCATTTTTGTAATCACGGCGTCAGTGACGCCGTGATTCTACCAATCATAGTGCGTATTGAAACCACCAGTGATGGCCTGATGCCATTTAGTAAACATACTCGTGAGAATCCTAAACATTAATAATAGTATATTTGATGTACACCAGACCCCCACTTGAACACAGGGTTTTGGATCCATGATATTTAGATTCATTTTAGTTCAAACAAATTTGTAAGAAAACTAAAACAAGTTCATATGGGGCCGGAGTGGCAATTATTTCAGGGCTTAGGGGCAGCAAAATCTTTAATCTGCCACTGCATATGAGAGAGGGACCCATGAGTAGGAGTTGGGAGTTGACTTTTTTTCCATTGTAAAGGAGAGGGAGATAGTGTGTGGCAGGGAGAAGGGAACAGATCTTCTTAGAGAAGATGAGAATGAGAGATACTCAGCTCATTCACCTGTCAGGTGTTTTTGCTGTTTCATCTTCTCGTGGAAAGAACAAGAGCCACAGAAACTTTCCATTAGGCATGAGTTCCTGCTACTCTCTCTTTAGAATCCTTCTCCTGGGGAAAAGAGTCCCTACACCACTAGCCAAAGAGGAGGGAGAGTTCTAGTTAAGCCAAGGAGAAGAAGGAACTCTCTCTCTACTGTTAGCAGTGAAGGAGTAGTGTCGCCCTGAATATTCCCTTTTATCTATCTCCAAGCACACCAACAACATTTTGTATTGGGCCATGGTTACACTGGCACTTTATAGCGCTATAAAGCCCCCACGAGCGCTATAACCTCCTCCTCGTCCACACTGGCAAGGCACGAAGAGCGCTATAACCGCTGAGTTATAGCGCTATTGTTAATCCACCTCCGCATGGGGAATAAGGGCTGTAGCGCAACTGCTGTAGCGCTACAGCAAGAATGTGGACACCCACTGCGCATTAATTGGCCTCCAGCCCGTCCCATAATTCCCGTTCGAGCCACTCTGGTCATCACTTGCAAACTCTTTTGTCCTGTCCTCAGGTGACCACACATCAGACCCGCCCTTTAAAGTTCCAGGGAAATTTGAAAATCCCCTTCCTGTTTGCTCCAGCCAAGCGTGGCGTGCTCTCAGGGAATCCTTGCAGGTGATCATTCTCATTCATCTGACTGATTGCGTGGCGTGGTCTCAGGGAATCGTTGCAGGTGATCATTCTGATTGATCATCATGACTCCACGTGCCATGCGTCCTCGCAATAGACGATCCCCAGCATGGAGCAATAGCGAGATGCTGGACCTCATCAGCTGTTGGGGGGAAGAGGCTGGTCAGTCTCAGCTGCGGTCTAGCCGCAGGAATTTTTACACCTATGGGCAGATATCACGGGGCTTGGCAGAAAGAGGCCATGAGCGGGACACTCTGCAGTGCCGTGTTAAGGTAAAGGAGCTTAGGAATGCGTATCGCAAAGCCCGCGAGGCAAACGGCCGCTCTGGGGCAGCCCCGGTGACTTGCAGATTTTATAAGGAGCTGCATGCGATACTTGGTGGTGATCCTACGGTCACTCCATCGATCACCATGGACACTTCCCAGCCCACCAGTGAAGGGGGGGGGTGAGGAGGAGGACGAAGAGCAGGAAGATGAAGAAGAGGAGGAGGAGGACGACGAGGCGGCAGCGACCCAGGGCATGGAGGAGTCCCTGGATGCATGCAGCCAGGAGCTCTTCTCAACCCAGGAGGGCAGCCAGCCACAGCGTCCAGCAGTTGCAGGGGCCAGCTCAGCAGCGGATTGCGGAGGTAAAGCTGATTTTATATGGGGAAGGCTGGCAGCATGGGGTGGAAAGGGATGGGGGGGAGCATTCCACCTGGAGCTCTTCTCAAGCCAGGAGGAGGGCAGGGGAGCATGCAACCAGGAGCTCTCCTCTAAAGCCAGGAGGAGGGCGGCCAGCCACAGCGTCCGGCAGTTGCGGGGGCCAGCTCAGCAGCGGATTGCGGAGGTAAAGCTGCTTTTCTATGGGGAAGGCTGGCAGCTTGGGGTGGAAAGGGATGCTTGCATGCTTGCCTACATGTGGAACAGAGCATTGATGTAGTCTATCACCTCGCGGTAGTCATCATCAGTAATCTCTTCAAAGGTCTCAATAAGAGCGCTTGCAATGCGCCTGCGCAAGTTTCCCGGGAGAGCCAGCGTGGTCCCCGTCCCGGTCACGGTCACTAGTCCTTGCCACTGTGCTACAATGGGTGGGGGGAGCATTGCTGCACATAGGCAAGCTGCATATGGCCCTGGGCGGAAGCCGCATCTCATTAAAATCCCTTCCCTTTGTTCCTCAGTGACTCGAAGCAACGAGATATCTTCCAGGACAAACACCTACGGAGAATGTTGGAACAGTGTTCAGAGTAGGGCTCCTGCCACTTCCCGGCACTCCACCCCCCCACCCCCCCCGCCACAGCTTTTCAGGGCAGGGAAGAAATCCTTCCCCCTGCCTGCTGCTCAGAGTGGGGCTCCTGCCACTTACCAGCACTCCCCACCCCCTCCCCCGCCACAGCTTTTCAGGGCAGGGAAGAAATCCTTCCCCCTGCCTGCTGCTCACACTGGGGCTCCTGCAACGTACCGGCACTCCCCACCCCCTCCCCCGGCACAGCTTTTCTGGGGCAGGGAAAAAAATCATTTCCCTTGCCTCTGGAGTGCACTCACCATGGCAGGGGCTCCGTTGCTGTATCTGTGCTCTCTGCGGGACAGGCAAACGGGGAATGCGGGGGAATCATAGGCATGTCTGCTCTTTACAAGGGAACCACTGTTAAATGTATCTTTTTATTTTAGAAGGGTCGTCCTTCAGCCCTGAGCCATCGCTCTTATCAACAGCTGAGAGGCTGAGGCGACTGAGGAAGCGGCCATGAAGGAGCAAAGAGGATCTTGTACAGCAAGTAATGCAACAGGCTGTAACGGAGAATCGAGTTGCACAGAGGTGGAGGGAGGACCAGAGCAAGTTGAGGGAGAAGGCGCGGAAGGAGATTCACTGCCGGAAAAGCACCGATAAGCTGTTCTCATTACTGCAGCTTCAATTGCAGACTATGCAGCGGATTGTCACCCTTCAGGAGGAGAAGCACCGCACCCACCACCCCAATTATCATTTGCCCCAAATCCCTTCCCCTTCTGTGCCTCAGTACCCTCCAGGCCACCATCATCAGCCAAATGGTTATCACCATCCACAGCTGCCTCCAACCCCTCTGTCTTCACCGAACAACCCCCAAACCCCGGACCATTATCCACTGCAGTCTACCCCTAATAACATGCCTTACTGCCCTCCACAAATGGGGTTCGGGGGACATGGCCACTGTGAGGGCACTGGAGACTCAGAGACCCGGACATATTCCGATCTCTGACTGACCCCATGCCACCCCCATTGCACCTCCCCTGGCTTCCCCCTCACATGCATCACAATATTTTCTTTCAGCAACCGAAGTACCTGTTCAATAAATGAATTGTCTTCTTAATAAATGGGTTTCTTTATTAAGTGTACATACATTATTACAGGCTACAGAAAAGCAAATGCCTGTTCCTGTTAAAAGAATGCTCCCTCTCTCCCTCCCTCCCTCCCTCCATCTGCACCTCACTTTAGAACTGGCTTTCAGCCTCAAAATGCTCCCTCAAGGCTTCCCTGATCCTAACAGCCTCGCGCTGGTCCCCTCCAAGAACCCTGCTCTCTGGCTGGGCGTATGTGGCCTCCAGGCGTCGAACCTCCGAGGACCATGCCTGAGTGAAGCCTTCGCCCTTCCGCTCACAAAGATTATGAAGGGCACAGCATGCGGAAATAACTGCGGAGATACTACCCTCGGCCAAGTCTAGCCTCCCATAAAGACAGCGCCAGCGCGCCTTGAGACACCCAAAAGCACACTCCACAGTCATTCGACACCGGCTAAGCCTGTAGTTGAACGTTTCCTGACTGCTGTCCAGGCTCCCTGTGTAGGGTTTCATGAGCCAGGGCATTAAAGGGTAAGCAGGGTCACCAAGAATCACTATGGGCATTTCCACTTCCCCCACGGGGATCCTCTGGTCTGGGAAAAAAGTCCCGGCTTGCAGCTTCATGAACAGGCCGGTGTTGCGGAAGATGCGTGCGTCATGCACCTTTGCAGACCAGCCAGCGTTAATGTCAGTAAAACGCCCACGGTGATCCACAAGCGCCTGGAGAACCATGGAGAAGTACCCCTTTCGGTTAATGTACTCGTCAGCTAGGTGGGCGGGCACCAGAATAGGTATATGGGTCCCATCTATTGCCCCTCCACAGTTAGGGAAACCCATTTCTTCAAAGCCAGCCACGATGTCATGCACGTTATCCAGAGTCACGATTTTTCGTAGCAGGATGTGATTAATGGCCCTGCACACTTGCATCAGCACAACTCCAACGGTCGACTTTCCAACCCCAAACCGGTTGGCCACCGATCGGTAGCTGTCTGGTGTAGCCAGCTTCCAGATCGCGATAGCCACCCGCTTCTCCACTGGAAGGGCAGCTCTCAGTCTGGTGTCCTTGCGCCGCAGGGCGGGGGCGAGTTCAGCACACAGTCCCATGAAAGTGGCTTTTCTCATTCGAAAGTTTTGCAGCCACTGCTCGTCATCCCAGACTTGCATGACGATGCGATCCCACCACTCAGTGCTCGTTTCCCGTGCCCAGAAGCGGCGTTCAACGGCCGTGAGCATGTCCGTTAATGAGACAAGAAGCTTCGTGTCAAACGCATTCACCGCTTCGATCTCGTCTTCAGACTCATCACTGTCATCCTGCATGTCAAGGATTAACTCCACTGCACACAGAGAGGTGCTGGCGACAGTCGTCAGCATGTTCCTCAGCAGTTCTGGATTCATTGCAGCACACGACAATGGAAGACGGAGCGCGCCTTGCTGAAACCCTTGAAAGATGGCGCCGGAGGTGGAAGGAAACACAGGGATTGCTGGGATATGCCAAAAAGCATCATGGGTAGTTGAAACAGGATGCAGAATGCCCCGCAAGTGACGCCCCCCCTACCACAAGGCATTGCGTCAGATCGGGAAGAGGTGTACTGTGGGATACATGCCCTAATGCGCTGCTCTTAATGCCGTATTAAGTGCCGCAAATGTGGCCATGCTATAACGCTGGAGCATCTCAGTGTGGACATACAATAGCGCTATTCATATTACTGTATAAGGGGACCGCTATAACCAATAGCGCTATAATCTTGTAAGTGTAACCATACCCTTGGTCTTTCTATGTGTGACAGCTTAGTCCTGCTATAGATGTTATGGCTTTCAGCTCGGGGACTAGAGCCTAGAATTAGAAGAACATAAGGCCAGAACTCTTTTACTAAAATTCTCAACAAGCATCTTAACTTTTCAAATGTAATCCAGCCATATTTTTAAGTATTAATCCAAGGACCAAAAGATGCCTGTGAAATAATAAACTGCTCTGTGGGTTTTGCACTAAAATTCACTTAAACCCTGGTACAAATTCATTAATATTTTAAATCCATATAAGCAGTGCTCAGTGGACTTAGAAAAGAGAGTAGAATCAAGGGTGGATGTTTATTAAGGTATGATTGAAGGTAAACCAAGTATTACTAAACTAGTTCAACTCTCTTCTGATTCCATTTGTAATATTATACTACACTGATCTCTGGCTTCTTTGTAAGTGGCAGACTACTCTGTTATCAGTTTATATAAACATCTATTTTACATTGGTCACAGAAAATGAATAAAGATTTTTCTTGGCTGCAACTCTAATAAGATATGCTGTAAGTGTAAAAGGCAATTAATCACTTTGATTTCAAATAGTACTGTGATTAAATAAAATATTGCACAATATCTGAAGAGGCATGAAATTCCAGGTAACACCTACATTGCTGCTTGTAGTTCTTTGATTGACAGCTGACAAAAAACCAACAACTTTGAATATGTAATCATTACAAGTCCTGCTTAATCAGTATAAACTGCCCCATCCTGTCATATTACAGTGATATAAAAATGGAGAACAAATAACTTTGTCTTCATTTTGGGCTTCTTGCTAGTTCTTCCTTGACTGGGGATTGCCTTCCCCAGCCTGCTCCTCACCAAGCCTCCTTACCTTCCTGTCCACCTACTTTCATTGACACAGCCACATTCTCACTAGGAGGTGCAAGAAATTGATAAATTCCTTTCTTTTTCACTGAATAAGCCATGCTAGTTTATCCCTAAAAACAGTTGTTCTCAAAAGGCTTCCAGAAGATGCAGAAGAAGAAAACCACCCACCCAACAGACAAGTTGTTGATCAACTAGTGGAATATCTCTGACTTTTCACCAGAAAAGTTTGCTACGTTAAGGGTTAAAAAAAGCCCTTGAAGATGAATGCCTTCCCATTCAGAACCTAGTATTCTTCCTATATTCCAATAGTCATTTATATCTCAGCATCAAAGACAGTCTTGTGCAGTAGCAGAGCCCATAACCACAAAGTCACTATCAAAATAATGTCTGTGGGGGATGATATTTTCTCATCATGCTGTGTCAAGCACATAGCTAATAAAGCTTCAAGAGCTAGCTTATTGAAGTTAAAATGTAGCAATAAAGAAATTTCACATTATGTCATCTTTTTCAGTTATTACACCATTAATCTTGCTTATTTCCACAAAACTGGGGGTGGAGATGCACAATAATGTCATCCCTGTGATCTCTACAGCATTTATTGTTATAGTCATGGAGCTGCTATGTAATATTGCAAGCATACAGAGAAGTAATGGTATGTTACCTGGTCAGTGAAGTAAAATTATCATATATTTGGTTATTTCTATAGGAATGCATTGATCTGGCTTAATAAGGGGCTCTGGGGAAGAATAAACAGGGAAACACCACAATAATTGTAGATAAACAACTTCCTAGCAAACGTTGGCATGGAGACAGTTACAGGACAATGGCCTACTTCCAGTCCCAGGCCAAAGTGGCATGGTTGTTTTGTCAGTGCTAGGAATTAACAGATCAGAGGGCTACAAGTAGTTAAAAAGTCTTGCTCAGGAGGGGAAGAGTGGTGGGAAATGGTCAATTGCCAGGGACTGTCTAGAGCAGGGGTCTCCAAACTACAGCCCCGGGGCTGGATCTGGCCCGTGGCATCGATTTGTCCGGCCTACAGCCCCAGCTGAGCAGGCAAGTGGAGAATCCGCCACTGCCCACCCACGCGAGCTGCTGCCGGTGGCCCCATGTGCAGAGGAGTGAGTGCCCCCGCGGTGTGGCTGGAGGAGCAAAAGGTGGGGGGTCACGGCAGCGGTGTGGCTGGAGGAGCAAAGGGGTGAATGCCCCTGTGGCGCGGCTAGAGGAGCAAATGTGAGGGTCGTGGCAGCGGCCAGAGGAGGAAATTGGGAGGCTACGACAGAGGCCGGAGGAGCAAAGGGGGGTCTGGGCAGCGGTGTGGCTGGAGGAGCAAAGGGGTGGGTCACGGCAGTGGCCAGAGGAGCAAAGGGCAGGGGGAGCGCGGCAGTAGCCTGTGAAGCCCCTTAAAAAATCTAGTATGTCCCTCGTCTCAAAAAGTTTGGAGACCCCTGGTATAGAGGGACATGCTGATAAAGACAGGCCCTGCAGATGTAGTCTAAAGGAACTGGACCTTTCCAGATCCAGGGAACAGTATGTTTTAGGGAAAAGCAGGCATTCATATAGAGTAGTTTGTTGTGTTAAGATCTGCTTTCTCTGAAATGCTTTTGTTCTATAAATAATGTTTTGCTTTAAGTATGCAGTCTGGTCATTGGATACCACTGTCATTGTTCCCAGAGGGAACAGAACTGCAGGTGTTGAAAACAGTCAGATCTGCAGAGGTAATTAGTTGACCACAAGGAAGTGTAGGCTAAGGGCCAATCTGACAGTGTGGGACTGGAATCGCCTGGATTCCACCCCAAGAGAGAGGTGATACTAGGAGTATTCTCTAGGGAACCAGGATGGGTCAGAGTTGCTGCTATCCCTGTAAGTGACACTCATCACTAAATATCTGAGAACTAAATAGGGCAACAAGCTATGGAAACACCACAACCCATTACTGTTTACTCACTGGCTGAATTGTCAGTTTCCTAAATCACTCAGAATAAAAATTTGATTTACTTCCCTCCATGAATAAATTATACACACAAAATATTTTAAAAAATGTTGTTTTCAACTACTATGAGTCAAGCAAAGACCAACATTCTTTCCATCCACCTTACTGAGCTTGTTTAGTGGGAATTAGAAAAATATTAAAACTAAGGAGCACAACTTAGTTTCCAGGTTTTTAAATCCCCCTTTGCACTTAAGTGTGTAAGCTTCTCCTCCCTTCTTTCAGATTCTGTCCTCTCACTCAAATACCTTTAAAAATAATCTTAATGCAGCAAGTGCCCTTTGTCAATTCTACTTGCAGAAAAGATTGTTTTTTATGAAACTTCAAAATCCTAAACAAATAATCAGGGGTACATCTGTTTGCATATGAAAAGAGATATGATCTCAGGTCCTTACATCTGTAAAACTTAGAGTATCTGTCACAGGGATGCGCTTCACTGTTGTGGTGCCTCCTGCTGCCTGCATGTTAGTGCACCCTTTTTGGGTGGTGCTTCACCACCATAACTCCTGCTCTAGGACCCATATCTCTTCAAGGACCACAGTGTACTCTTCAGCAACACAGCCCTCCAGCTGTGCCGCACTCTGGGCTCCCCTCTTCCAGGGGACCTGCAGTCCACTGTTCAGCCACTTCCCCTAGTGGCTACTGCAGTGAATTGTCTAGCTACTTCCTCATGTCCTCAGCATCCTCTTTGCCCTTGCCTCAGGGCCTCCACCTGCAAAGCCCAGCAGTCAGCCAGTAGCTGTCTCCTGCTCCCATGGTTCCTGCTAGCAGCACTGCGCTGTCCAGCCCTCCAGAGACACAGTCTTTCCTCTTTGGGCTCCCAGCAGAGAACTAGCTTCCTCCACCTTGCAGCTCCCTTTTTATATGGGCCTGCTTGGCCCTGACTGGCTGTTCCCTTCAGCCCTTCTCTAATTGTCTGACACCAGCACAGCCTTCCTGGGGCTGCTTTTAACTCCTTTGCTGCCAATGAGGAGCAGCTGTCCCACTACAGTATCTATTTACTTTTATTATTCTTAATTATAAGGGTGAAAGTTACCCTAGTGAGGCAGAAGTTAATTGCTGCTTAGACATTTGCCCAATGACTGCTAAATTGTAGCCTATTTAAAAATCAATAATTTCTGTAATTTGATCCTGCAACTCTTACACTGGCAACTGTTAATTAACACACACAGGGGTTCATCTTCTGGATGCGTGGAGGACCTATGTGCATAGCTCATTAATGATTATTGTTTAAGCCTCAGGCACATCTAGAAGACTGTAGGTCTTTTTTTAAACTTGGCACCAAGCTGGGACAAACTCTCTATTTTCAGGAATATTAAGTTACCAACATTTGTGATTTTAATTGGGAGTCTTGCCTTTTTTCATGTTCCTTATAGATATGTGACATGGTGAGAATTTTGACTTAAAAAAACGAAACACCCACCCTCTGCCCCACCGCCCTCCTCAGCACACACACATTTCTAGCCCCCTTTGTTGTGGAGAAAATCTTCAAAATGTGACTAAGGGGGATCCGCACCACTGGTACCACCTAGTGGTTGGGCAAGGGTGAAGCAGGTTTTTCCTCCTGCACATCCCCCTTTCTGTTCCTCTGTCCTTCTTGTGACTTTGCCCTCTGAGCAGGTCACTTATTGAAGTCTGTCCCTGTGACGGAGTGGGAATATTGTGTGGGTGCCTCAGTTTCCCCTGTGCATTTCTTAAGTCTCTAGGTGATGGGATAAGGGCTGATAGTGTGGCAGAACAAAAGACCAGTGAGAAGTAAGTAGTCTATGCCCTGTCTCCTGGGCTCTTCCCCCTTCTCAAGGTATCCGTTAGCTGAAAGGTGAGAACAAAGAGGTCAGCTAAGCTCCTGGCCGGAAAAGAGACAAAGGAAAGGAGGAGGAGGGACTGGGGGGTGAGTTTCAGTCTGGGTCTGGCTGGGAAGAGGCAGAGAGCTACAGGCAGTCTGACCTAGCTCTCCAGCCCCCAAAATGGACCCAGCAGAGGAGTCGCGTTTTTTCTGCCTACAAGCTCTGTCTTAGATCACCTATCATCTAATAAACCTCTGTTTTACTGGCCGGCTGAGAGTCACGTCTGACTGTGGAGTTGGGGTGCAGGATCCACGGGCTTCCCCAGGACCCTGCCTGGGCGGGCTCGCTGGGGGAAGTGCATGGAGGGGCAGAAGGTGCTGAATGCTCCGAGGTCAGACCCAGGAAGGTGGAAGCTGTAAGCTGTGAAGCTCCTAGCCTTGGAGACAGACTGTTCACAGGGAGGAAGCTTCCCCCCAGAGTCCTGACTGGCTTCATAGGGAGTGGTTCCAGGGACTCCAGGACAGTCCCTTTTTGGGTATGTATAGAGAAATTCCAGCAATGGGGGAGCCTTCAGGATTAAGCAGGAAACCTCGGGGGATAAGTCTTCACTGCAATTAAAAACCCAAGGCTGGCCCGTGCCAGCTGACTCAGGTTTGCAGGGCTCAGGCTAAGGAACTGTTTAATTGCAGTGTAGATGTTCAATCTTGGGCTAGAGCCTGGGATCTAGGACCCTGAGAGGTGAGAGCATCGCAGAGCAAGGATTGCAGCCTGAGAGACTATACTGCATTTCAACACCCCTTAACCTGAGCCTTGTGAGCCTAAGTCAGCAGGCATAGGCCAGCTGTGAGCTTTTAATTGCAGTGTAGACATACTTCAGGTTCCCCCCACCATGGGTTGAGATTCACAGCTCCACCCTTTTTATCCTTAGGGTCATCCCACCTCAACCAGCTAGGTTCCCCATGTTAGCAATAGGCCTCTGTAGCTGTCCATGTATTGGAGTTGGTAGCGGAGCCCAAGCCCAATGGTAGGAAGCTAAGTCCTGCCCCTTGTGGTATTATGCAGCTGCCAACCTGGATCATTTTCTACGAGTCCCCTTCCCTTTCCACAGGATAAAGCAAAAGAGTAAATCAGCCTCTAACCAGAAAGAGACACAGGTCCCTTCTTTGTAGGCTAAGTCAGACCCCTGTAGCCAGACCTCAGTCAGCAAGCACTGCTTCCCACAAACTCAGAGTGTGGGTCAACTCACCTTCACTGTCTGCCTGCCACTGAGCTACTCTGTTCCCATCCTCCAGCCTGTGTAGGTGCAGTGATGCAGAGCCCTGTGGGCCCAGAGCAACTCTTTTAACCACTTGCTTTCCAGTGTTGGACTCACACACTATCATAGTGACCCAAGTCCATCTTGAAAACTCAAGAACCAGAAGCCAAATAAAAAGCACACTATTTTAAGAACAGCTAATGATTTTTAAGCCAAAGAGTTTTCAGAGGTTTTTTTTTGAGGGGGGGGGGCGGGGTTCACTCATGATTTTTGATCACTTGGGATGGCACAAATGGTAACGAAGCTGGATAATTGAAATACTATAACAATTCATCACATAACTTAAAACATGCTAGTGTATGTAAATACAATTCATTAGTTTCAAATGTATAACTATCTATGGAATGAATAATAATCTAATTTCATTATAACAAAGATTTTTTTTATCATTTTTTGTCATTGATTTCTATTGGTTGTGAAAAACTTATTTTGACCTGAGTGATGTTGTCACTTCACCATGGTCCCTCTGGTCATTGACTACTATAAATAAACAAAATATGATTCTGATCTCCACTTCTCTCATTCAATACTATAGTTCATAGAAGAAGATATATCCCATCTGTTCAACAGCATGTATAAACTGATCATCTCTCCAGGCACAGCCTTCAGGTATGCTGTCCTATACTTCTCGTGGAGCTCACTTCCCTATATTGAAGTAATTTATTTGCATACTGCAGGATGCTACTCAGCCCTAGTAGTGCCACTTACTCCCTGTTAGAAAGAACAATGGTGCGGGGGGTGGGGGGTGGGCATCTCAAGGCCACAGCTATGTATCATGTGCTGTGTTAAAGAACAGTGTCTCCCCAAAGTTCAATATTGCTTGGGCTCATAAACACTTACTTAGCACACAAAGACAAAATTACAATCACCATAAACTGAATTCACAATCTTGATGGATTAATTTGTACAAAGCAATACCTAATGAGACACAAAATTTCCAATCGACCTGCTATCATTGCTCAACTGCTACTTAAATGTGGACTAGAGGTCCTACAGTAGGGCCTAAAAATAAGAGGGCCTAAGGCTATAGCCTTATTAACCTATGAGTTAATCTGGTCCCCGGCCCTGCTTGCCCAGGGCGGAGCTGAAAGCAGCCCCCTGCCAGTGTTCCCCCCACCAAGTCCCCTGCTGAGTGCAGGTGGAGGGACCCAGGCTCCCCACAGCTGCCCACACAGCTCTGTCCCTGACTCGGTTTCAGCCAGGGGGCAAGGCCTCAGAGCCACAGCTCAGCCATGATAAGATATAAGAGACGTGCGGAGCCGCAGCACAGACCCTCCACCTGTCCTAGGCAGGTGCTCCCCCCGTCCCCGAGAACTGCCCCCAGCCCGTGTCCCTGCCTCCCAGGCCCCCACAATTGTCAACGTGACTCTTACCGTGCCAGACTACAGCTCCAAAGGCCCGCCCTCCTACTCCCAAATGGAGCTGGCTCAAGGACAGAGCTGTGTGGTCAGCTGTGGAGAGCTGGTGTGAAATTGCAGATCCTGCACCTCCACTGGCCAGGCAGAGAGCTCGGGGGTGTGGACACAGGCTGGGGACTCCTCCCAGGCTCCCCACATCATGGGCAGGTGGAGGGTCCACACAGATCCTACAACTGCCTGTGCTCCCCAATTGGGCTCCATGCTGGCTTGGCCAGGGGATGGGGTTCACAGGGGGAAGAGTTGGGGAAGGGGCAGGGTCATGGACAAGCCAAGCCCACACACTTTCAGAAAGCCAACTGGAATGTGAACATGCATGTCCAACTACGCTCATTAAACATCCCAATTGTTCTTGTGCCATGAAGACAGAGCTGTATCCAACTACTAACACAGTATATGCAAAACACAGTTTCATTTGTCATAGAGTTATAGGAGCAAAAGCGTTAACCTTTCACTTAAAAGAGTAAGAGAGATAGTTATAGTGATAAACTTAAGCCTGACCCAGTAATTAAACTCCAATGTCTGAGACACAGGGAGCTTCCCAGGGATTCATGGCTGACTGGAAGAGTTCACCTCACGTCAGACATTAATCCTAGGAATGGATTAATCTTTGAGGTCTTTGCTGTTATTGTAACCAACTGCATTATTATTTGTTTTTTAATACAAATCTGACTTTTTTTTCCCCACTTCGCAGTTTGATGCTTCTTCAGATTCAGAGGAAAAAGGAATGTGAAAGACTGATTTTTATCAGGTATCTCTGGGAGAACAGTTGTCAGTCATGCTGCTACTGAATTTAATACTATTCTAGTTGGATTATAATAAATATATATAAATTAATTTACAGATGCTGTAAATTAATCCTCCAAAAATACACTTTTGTGGGATTATTTATCAGGCCACACCATACTGCAATTTATTTATGCATCATTTCTGTAAAGGAACTCTTGGATGAGAAAGTAATCAAAAATATATTTCATGTTATTTTAAGAAACACTATAGCTTTGAGTTTCAAATCAGCATGAAATGGAATGTGGAGAACCCCAAAAGATTATAGTATCTGTCAGATGCAGTTTATTCCTGTTCAGGCAACTTGAAAAAGGAAAATGGATCATGCCTTTTTGTTTTAAACAGCAGTCTGAAAAAATGGGATAGTGAATCTAGGACTTGGAAGTGCTATCTACTCACTAGTCCTATGTGACACATAAGTTATCATATCTGCAAGTGGACATTGGAAGTGAAATGGCCTAAGCCTGTAGAAAGACAACAACATATCATAATGTTGGCAAATCCCCACCACCCCCTCCCAACCCCAAGGGACAATGATTCTTTCATTTTAGAGCACAGGAAAAGCATTTAATTTATAATCACTCACTTTTTAGTGAGGATTTGAGTGACTTTTTATTTCTTGAAGGGCCAAAGGATAGAGCTTCCACCACCTCCCTAGGTAACCCATTCCAGTGCTTCACTGCTCTCCTATACAACCTAGACTTCCCCCACTGCAACTTGAGACATTGCTCCTTGTTCTGTCATCTGCCACCACTGAGAACAGCCTGGCTCCATCCTCTTTGGAACCCCTTTCAGGTAGTTGAAGGCTGCTATCAAATCCCACCCCCCTTCTCTTCTGGAGACTAAATAAGCCCAGTTTCCTCAGCCTCTCCTCATAAGTTTTGTATTTCATGTTTTAAGTAGCAAACAAAAGTTTCATGTTTTAAGTAATAAACAAATAGGAAGGTAGAAGAGAATCAGAAACAGCTATTTTGAGTAAGTCAAAAATCATCCATCTTCACAACCTACAGAACAATAATTGCTAACTTTTTTATTCCCACCCCCCACTTTGATGAGCTTTAGCTAGTACTAAGACAAGTCCCCACAATCAGCCTTCCTTCCACATGGGAGGGGGCCTATATTAGTTAGGAGGAGGCACTAAGACTACATACCTACAGCTGAAGCAGTGACAAATATAATGACATTTGTATAAATATGGTTGTTATTAATTTCTTGTCTTGATGCAATAAGAAGAGGTCAGCAGAGTCTGGAGGCAAGTGACAGTGACAGCTGAAGCAGTGATAAATTATTGTTATTATTTATTATTTGTATTACTGTAGCACTTGGAAGCCCTAGTTGCAGACCAAGATACCGCTGTGCTAGGTGCTAGTTACCTTTCAGCCTTGTTTAAGATGAGATTTTTCAAGAAATTTCCCACTGATGTACTACCACCAGATTGTTCTTTATCTTTTTCTGCTTCAAGTGCAGCATTATTGGTTACCTCTCTGACTCTATTTATACTCTTTTTGGTATGCATTTTGTTCTTTGGCTATATTTCTTGGTTTTATTCTCATTTTGCTTCCTGTTTGTGCCTCCAGATTAGTGCTGGCCAGCCTGAATTATGTGCTGGTTTTCCCTCTCTCTCTCCTAGTCCTCCTGAAGTCACCTTCTTTTTCTCTTCCTCCTTTCCCCTCCCCTTTCTCCTTCTCCTTTACTCCCATCACTTTGGCTATCTCCAATATATTAGTGCACTAAGAGCAGCCATTAATCAGGCTGAGTTGGTCATGCCATACTGAACCTTAACTTTATGCTTCTCAGCTGTGCAAAGATCAGCAGATGTTTCTCCTCTGGCTATCACACAGGAGTAGGTTGGGGAACATGCTGCTAGCATCTGGCTTTGCTGGGCAGTATTTCTTTTTGTTCTTCCTATTCTCTGTAACATGTGGTGTTATATTCTTCTAGCACTATTGTTGGTGCATTGTAGGGCTAACCGCCCCTTTTCAGAAAACTGGTAAATAAATCCACAAACATAACAATATGGGGAAACATGAGTGCATGTGCTGAAGTGGGTAGATGAAGCAGAAGAATGTGCCAGGATTTTTTTTTAATTTTCATAATTACTATTTAGGGACTGGTATAGGCCTCATTACCATAGTATCCAACTGTCCCACAATTTTTAATGTATTTATCCTCGCAACACCCCCATAAGAAAGAACTATTCCTAATCCCATTTTACTGGGGAACTGAGGTGCAGAGAGCCTAAGACCAGGTCTACACTAGAAACTTTTGCTAGTATAGTAATGTCTGTAGGAGTGTGATTTTTTTTTTTTATGAGACAATTCCATACCACCAAGTCTTCTTAATATAGACACAGTTATACTGGCAATGTGCTTTTGCCAGTAACACTTATTTCGTTTGAGGAGCCAGTATAAGTTATATTAGCCATAGCACTTTGCTGCTGGTATAAAACTGCATCTATACTAAGGGCTAGGTCCACAAAGGTGACATAGTCTCAGCATTTCAACCTTTAACTTTAGGCTCACTCCCACCCAAAGGAATCCAGAGACCTGAACTGGGTACTCAGGCTCCCTACACAATGCATGGGGAAAGTAAGGAGTCTAAGAATGATGGTCTCCACAAAAGCCAGCAGGCTGAGCAAGGAGCCACCCAAACTAGCCAATAGAAAATGCCAAAGTTTAGGTCTCCCTCAGAGGAAGTTATGTGTCTTAGCTCAGACGGGAGGAGCCCTTCCCTCCACAACCATGAACCATCCCCTAGAGTTAGTTGCCTAAACGCTTTTTCACAAAAATGGCAGTTATACCAGCATATCTTTTCTAGTGTAGCCTTGGCCTAAGTGACTTGCCTAGCATCATACAGGAAGTCTGTGGAAGAGCAGGAAACTGAACCTGGGTTTCTGGGCTCTTAGATTAGCTCTGGGACTTCCTTCCTTCCTTCCACAGGAAAGAAAAGATATTTGTATAAATATGGTTGTTATTAATTTCTTGTCTTGATGCAATAAGAAGAGGTCAGCAGAGTCTGGAGGCAAGTGACAGTGAGAAGCATAGGGAAGTCTCAAAGCATATGTTGCACGTTATTTTTAGAATACTGTTGAACTATTTCAGAATTGGTTCCTGTATGTTCAGTAATTAAATCAGTGGTGTAAAATTCAGACAGTGAAGAGAAGAAACTTATCTGTACAGAAGATAAAACACTGGAGATCTATCTCTAAGATAAAGGAAATTCAGAACTTAGTGGTTTTTTATTCTGTAAAGGGTCACATATCACTGGGTCATTTATGGCACCAAATTCTGTGCTGAGCTTTGTAAAGAGAAGTTCTATGCTCCATCAATATAATACATCAAATAGCTTAGTATGATTTTCTCCAGTATCTCCTGGTTGTGAATTGGAACCAAAAGTATTTCTCCACTAGAGGGACCCATAATCTGTTATTACTCATTGCCAGGTATCTGAAGCAGAATTAAATGTGATGCGCGTCTCATTCCCATTTCTCTAGTTCTTCATTAATAGTTATTGTGACAGACAGACAGAAACTGAAAAAATTAAAGCAACATCCCTAATCTGAGTAGAAGTTTACAAGAATGGATGCACTTTGAATTTAAAGGCTTGTTTTACAGTGACAGATGAGGCACTTCTATCCTGGGAAGAAAAAGTAAGTTATTCTGTGTCTGAGTACCTAGACTATTAACCATCATCAAAACAAAGTTGTTTGCCAGTCCTCAAATAAAAAAAAATACTGTGTAATTCAACTTACTTTTATCATGCCTTGTTCATACAAATACCTGATATTGCACAGCAGTTACAGCAATGGAAATCTCTACCAACAAGGCAAATATGAATTTGGGGCAATAGATAAGGAGAGACATGAAGAGATAATAATGTGTTGGGGAATGTGCTGATAAGTTACTGGCCATAGGCCAGTGAGTTTTAAAAGGGGATAGGGAAGTTACTGTGGTAGAAAGAGAGCCATACAGCCAGTTTCAAGCAGCTCAGGAGTTGGTTGCATAGGATATGCTATTAGCCACTACAGAAGTGATGTGGGAGTTGGGGACTGTGAGGAGGCCATAATGATAGTGAGGGAATGAGTCGGAATACAGAGGTAGATGGGAACAAAGGCATAGAGGGACCTGAAGAAATTATTTCACAGGGGCCTAATAGCGTAGAATGATTTTCAGAACTGGAGTGAGATGAACGTATTTATGTGTACAAGTGAGCAGTTAGGCTGTGCTAAGAACACTGCAGTGTAATTGCCATACAGAGTTCAATCTAAGTAGAATGTTTATGGAGTAAGTGTGCAGAAGTCCACAGAACCCTATTTGGCCTACTAATAAATGCACAGAAGGCCATAAGTACTGTTTTATAATGCAGGGTCAAAGTGAGACAATTATACTGGGCAAAATTTACAAATGTATCTTGCTGCTAAATTGTATTTAGCATCTTTTTTTCATAATTTCAGTATCATTTTGCACAAATATCAAAGAAATGGATGTTAACAAAAATATGTATCCTGGTCCATCTTCTGCTTGCTACTTGGATGAAGTCACAATACTGAATTTGTAATCTGGTTGGTGACAGCTGGCACAAACAGAAGATCAGGCAGAAACTGGGTTAGGAGGGAGAAGGTTATTCTTTCAAAAACATCTCCCAAAATGTAAATCTTCAGAAAGTTACTGGAAAAGAACATTGCCTTTGTGTAAATGGTGTATATTTCTTCACCTTGACCCCATCCCTCTTTAACACAAGAATTGTTTTGCCTTCAGGCTGTATTGTTATATAGATTAAGTGAGCTGATGCCCAGTGCATGATTGACCCCCTTTGTCAGACAGAATGTTGCACGAAGTCTGCTCAGGTTGGTAGAGTAGTCAATCGCCCCTGCCTGTCTGGATCTCTATGCTCCTATTCTGGAGGCAAAGATGTTATTTTCTGTCCTACTGGGGTGTACAGACTTCCCCATATGTTTGGTAGGGTTCATCCGGTCCTTGTCATCAAGGGGCCTACAACCCACATTGTCTCTGTTAAGGGGATGGCAGGGGAACCCAAGCCCATCCACTCCACTGGGTTCCAGTTCAGGTCCCTTAACCCAGATAGGCAGAATCAGTCCTCAATAGTTCTCCTGCTGTACCTTGTGCTCCTTCTATCTCTGTAGGCTTCTGCACACTATGGCTCTGGTCAGCCCTTCTTGGGGTTGTTGCCACAGTGGGGCAACTTGTCACCAGCTTGCTGGCCAGACCTTCTGTCTCTGGCCTGCTTCTTGTCTAGCAGCCACTCCACGCCTCTGAGACTCAGCTCTTTTATTCTCCTGGCTACTCTGAGGCTCCTAATCAGTGTGGCTGACAGTTCTCTATTAATTCCTTGGTTACCAGACCCACACGGGGTCTACACACTCTAACACAATTACCTAGAAATAAGAAATTCTAAAATCAGCCCTTTTCTGATACATTAATGGCTTTCTTGAGATATCTTACACCATTAAATGGTCTTGAGATATAAAACTTCCAGAAAGTGGAATCTGCCCATTGAGACCTGAATGCTAACAAATCTTAAAAAATGGAAGTAAAACCTTCTCACCAACTTCTACCCAGGGACCAAAATATCATGCTCTGTGTCAGGCTGGATGTTAATTGTTAAAGAGTTATATCTAGGAGCAAACATATCTTTTGATGTTCCATACTATACTGTTCTAATCCTTTAGCAATAACTTTTCATTTTATTTACAATTAAATTTTAAATGAGGAGTTTTTGTTGCTGACTACTTTTTTAAATAGAAATGAAGGGTGAAAGGAACAGATTCCATCTCTTAATAAACCCAAAGTAATTTAACAGAAACAAAAGGAACTGCTTTAAAAGGCAAGTCTACACTACGCACCTGATTGGCAGGTGGTGATCGATCTGTCAGGGATCGCTATATAGCATCTAGTGTAGATGCAATAAATTGATCCCTGAGTGCTCTCTCCATCAACTCTGATACTCCACCACTACGAGAGGTGGAAGCGGAGTCGATGGAGGAGCATCAGCAGTCAACTCGCCACCGTGAGGATGCCCAGGTAAGTTGACCTAAGATACATTGACTTCAGCTACACTATTCGCATAGCTGAAGTTGCGTATCTTAGGTAGACCCCTCAACCCAGTGTAGACCTGGCCAAAGTTATACTGGCCCACTGAAAGCAGAATTTGGCCTCTAGACTTTCATTGCATTGTGCCTTGACTGTCCATTAGCACAATTCCACATTCTTATAATATCTTGAATTGGGTCATATTTAGCACTGCAAAAATTCACCTACAAGAAATAAACATGAATTTTGTGAATGGGGGGTGGGCATGAAACTAAATTACAAATAAAACATTTAAAGTGAAATGGTGTGGACATAATCGTGTAAGCCACTTCTGAAAGTCATACAACTTTAATTCTACATGTAAACCAAAGCAGAACAATATTAACTTAGATTTAATAGATGAAATTTTCCTAAAAAATGTAACACTTCAAATAATGTCTGCTTGCAAACCAGTAAATCAATGGTTGAGAGTAGTGTCAAGTATCTCTTTGTCTTTTATTATTAGCATCTGCAAATCCCACCCTGAGGATTTGGGGAAATCTTCCACTGTTGCTCTAGTACTGGTCTCATTCTGTTGTTACTAGCAAGATTCGGAGTACTCAGGTAGAGCAGCTGCAAGTGGTTTTACAGCCATCATGTCTGGAACTGCTCTAAGCAGAATTAGAAGACACTATGGTAAAAACATTGATGTCCAGGCTAGCATTAGCACTTCTACCACTGGAGCTCCCATTCTTTGAGTAAATGCAATGCAGCTTACACTGATTTCAAAGGGAGTTTCGTGTGAGTGAGGAGTGCAAAATCTTGCCCTTCATTTTGCATAGTTGAACTGTGTTCTAAAGCAGAGTTTCTCAACCAGCAGTCTGGGGGCCACAAGGGGGCCACCAGCAGGTTTCGGGGGGGTCTACCAAGTAGGGCTGGCATTAGACTTGCTGTGGCCCAGGGCATAAAGCTGAAACCCCACCACATGGGGCTGAAGCCTGGGGTTCCAAGCCCTGCCACCCAGGGCTGAAGCTGAAGCCTGAGCAACTTAGCTTCACAGGGCCCCCTGTAGTGTGGCACCCTGAGCAACTGCTCTGCTTGCTACTCCCTAATGCTACCCCTGCCTTTTATATAGAGAAAAATAGTTGTTGTGGCATGAGTGGGCCATGGAGTTTTTATAGCATTGGAGGGGGGCTTAGAAAGAAAAAGCTTGAGAATCCTTATTCTAATGTACTGTAGACATCTAATAAAATTATATAGAGGGAAATTCTGAGGTACAGACAAAGGAATAAAGATGTCGTGTTAAAATATTCTAAAGCCTGTCCTGTACATTACCTACTCATGTTTGGCTTTTAGCATGCTCTCTGGTTCAGGACAAATTAGCCCAAACAAGGAAGGGTGAAGATATATATCAAACCAGTCTGCCCAGCCTTGTCTTCAAGCCTGTATCAAAGCCATTAAGAATCTGAAACACTGCTACTTTAGAACTAGTAATATCACTAATAATAGTTCTAATAGCTTTGTAAATGATTATTTTTGAGCAAACATTCAGTAAATGAACCCTAAGTAGAAGTAGAAAAGCTGGTCTTTAAAACATGCATTCTCAGGGCATACAGAATGATGCCCTGTAACAGAAATTAGGGCATCATTTTTACTTTAACTGTCCCATCATTATGAATTCATCTGATAGTTATTGAAAGAGCTCTTTCCGTAATAGCATTTGCTATTCTTATTGATGTCACATGTATGTTTCATTTTAAGTTACCATTAGTTAACCATTAGTTAATGAATGCATCAAATAAAATGTGATGGAGATTAGTACTCAGGCATCAATACTTTCAGAGTCATCATCTATATAAAGAAGGAGTGGCACTAAGCATGGAGGTCTTTATTAATGTGGCCTGATCCATTATCTCTTTTCTTTTTCTTTTTTTTCTTTCTTTTTTTGCAGCCTTGAAATTCCGTGTTTAGTTTATTTTACATACACACCAAGAAAGAAAACTAGGAAGAAGTGAATTCTGTGGCGTATAATAGAGTAGTGTAATAATGGAAAGCAACAAAGGGTTGAATATTTGGAATTATGTGCTGCATCTAAGCTTTTTAATGTAAATTTAGTTTTAAAATTAGTAGATTTAGGACAGCTTTAAATAACCAATGAATTTTATATACCTGTAAGAAATATTGGAAGTTATGGTTTTGATTCATAATTTAATAATATTAACCATACATTATATTGCTCAGCCCAGAACACTCTTTTTTAATTTAGCATTTCGTGCCATCTTGCTAAGCGAGATCAAGGGTTTGCATCATTAACTTATGAAAAGCCCTTAACTGGAAAGTTATTATTGATAAATATTAGTGTCCATGCTCTTGGTAAAAATAGTGCAGGGATAAATATTTGATACTGACTTTGATGTTATTTCCAGGAGTTATGTAAAAAGGTAGTGCTCCCTCACTGTATCTGATATATCCTCAGAATGGTAAATAGGTGTAGGTAAATATATGTTTTGGTTTTATTTGATATGAATCAGTCAGTCACAAAAGCAATTAGTTTTTTACATCTGTATGCCTTATGTGTTAGTATATAGAAACTAATAATAATAATATATTTCATATAGTGATTTCCATTGCAAAAGCATCCCAGAACACTTTTCAGACTTTACAGAGCCACTGAAATGCAGCTATCTCTGGGATGGAGGGTAGAGTCTGCTCACAGCATAATACTATGAAGAACAGTCATGACTAAGGACATCAGGGTAAATCCTTTTTCTTTTTTTTTTTAAGAAAAGGCTATTGGATATGTATAGAAGAGACAAGACATCACTCCAAGGCCTCATCCACAACATCCATAAATAATAAACTGTATGGTTATTAATTTATCTTCCTTTGGAAGGAAAAATATTAAGTTGTAGATTCACAGATTTTAAAGCCAAAAAGGACCATTGTGATCATCTAGTGTCTGACCTGCATACACAGGCCAAAACACATCACCCTGTTATTTCTGCATCATGGCCATAACTTCAGTTTGAGCTATGGCATATCTTCTAGACAGGTATATCCAGTCTTGATTTAAAGACTTCAAATGATGGAGAATAATGACCCTAGATAAACTGTTCCCATTCTTATTTACGCTCAGTGTTTAAAGGGTGTGCCTTATTTGTACTCTGGATTTGTCTAGCTTTAGCTTCCAACCATTGAATCTTGTTATGTCGTTTCTTGCTAACTTAGAGAGCTGTCTACTATCAGAAATTTCTTCTCCATGGTACTTGTAGACCATAAGGAAGTCACCTCTGAGCCTTCTCTTGAATAAACTAAATAGATGGAGTCTTCTTCAGTCTTTCCAAACTTCAAGTGATTTTTATAGCTCTTTTGTAAACCCAATCTTGCTGGGATTTGAACATGTTGTGTCAGGAAGTCTGGCTGGTGTTCTACTTATTGGAAAAAATTACATTGATAAACAGCCTCTCTCAGACAGGCTGTAACAGGGGTGGCCAAACCACAACTCATGAGCAACATATGGCTCTTTTATAGTTAAAGTGCTGTTCGCAGAACCCTCCACAACTCACCATTCTCTGCCTACAAGACTGGATGGTGGGGAGCATGGGATTAGGGGCTTCTGCCTGAAGGGAGGTGGAGTCTGGGGCCTTCAGGCCCACAGGGCACACCTGCCTGGGCTTGGGGCTTCAGCAGGAGCAGGGTTGAGGCCCCGGCAAGGGCCTCCCACACGGAGAAGGAGCCCCAAGCCCTGGCAAGCATCTCCCACAAGGGGCAGGCATGTCCTGGCTCTTGAGTTTCTGAAGATTATAATATGTGGCAAAGAGGATCCATAAATTTGGCCACCATGGGGCTATAATTTTTCTCCATTCATGAATTCTCTCTTTCCTATTTGCTGCTCTGGGCCTAATTATCCTCTGTTTATATTCACAGAAAATAGACAAAAATCCATAGATTTCAATAGTTATTCATAATCTAATATTATTGGTCGGTAATTCAGGATCTGTTTCTTGTTTTACCTTGTTCACTGTCCTATGAAAAGTTTTTAAAAAATCAGTTACATTTACAGTACACTTTTTTTTTTTTTTGCAAATCAAAATTCTTTCCCACTGGCCATTCACTCAGAAAGCCAGTGCTTGAAAACAAATATATATTATGCAGCTAAAAGCCCATCTCCTATATGTGTGAACTTTTCATCTCCCTGATACTTGCAACTCCCTGTGTTCACACTAATGAAAGCCCCACTGCCTAACATTTAAAGCAGGATGAACAGGATTTCCAAACTTTTCCATAACCTAGGCTGTATTTTAATAGAGAAAATGTCTTATAAACTATCTTCCCACCCATTCACAATCACACAGACCGCTTAGCTCTCCCATAGTATACAGTGTCATAATCATCAAGGAATTTCTGAAAAATCAGGATGGACCAGGATAGCTTCCCAAGTGAGTTGATCCTTAAATGTTCTGAATTCTGTGGCACAGTGTTTAGACCACTGGACTTCCTTGGGGGGCCGCATTCTTAACTAGGTCCATTAGTGGGGCCACAATTGTGGTAAAATCTGGAATAAACCAATCTATAATACTGCACAAATCTCTGGAAATGTCATTCTTGCCTTTTTGTTGTGGGCTTGGGCCATTCCACTAGGGTTTGAACCCTTCCCACCAATGGGTGTAGTCATCCACCTCACCACCATATAGCTCTGGTATGTTACCTCCCAGTTAGTTAGGGGGCACATGAATGGGTTAGCTGTAAATCCTTGGGTTCTGAGGGCCTACAACACCACCGCCACATGCTTTAGATGCTCATTCCAGGACTTGCTATAGGTGGTAATGTCATCAGTATATGCTGCCTCATTTTGGTCATCAGGCTGAAACACCTTATCTATCAGCCTTTGGAAGGTGACTGCAATGCCATGTAAGCTGAACGGCATTGTCTTAAACTAGTACAAGCCAAACGGCATGTCAAAGACTGTCTTTTCTCTGGATTCTGGGGCCAAGGGAATCTGCCAATAGGTTTAGCTTAAGGCTGGTGATATAACTGGCAGGCGCTAACCAGTCATCCACCCTTTGCATTAGGTAGGTGTTGAATTTTGACACTGCATTGACTTTCTGGAAGTCTATGCAAAATCTGGTACCAATGTGATGGGACCTGGCCGCTCATTGCATGGCTTCTTGACTACTCTGAGGTAGGGTAGCCTGCTGCTCCTACCGCACTGTTTTGCACATGTGTCTCAGCAATGATCAAAAACTCTCTCACTTTTCCCCCAATCCAGTCTCTATGTGGTGAAACAGCAAGTGAAAAGCAGGTGAGCCTGTCCAGGAACTGCAAAAAAGATCAAAGCAAAGGATTGGGCAAGTTTTCAGATCTTCTGCTTTTGTTCTGTCTAAAAATCCTCTCTCACTGCAGCTTGGTCAGGACTGCGGGCTAAGGGGCCCTGTGATCCAGGTTCCAGCTCTGGGGGAGACAGTGTTACCTGGAGCTCCTCCCACTCTTTCCCGGCATTTAGCAGGTTGACATGGTATACCTTAGAGTTCTCCCTCTTACCTTGTTGGTGAATCTCATAGTTTACTGCCCAATCTATCTGATCATTTCAAAGGGATCTTGTGATATATTCAACAGTCTGGATTCTGAAGTAGAGAGTGTAAGTAATACCTACTTCCCTGATTGGAATTCCCGGACATAGGGTTCCTTGCTGAAGGCTTAAACTTTTCTCTATTGCATCTTCACTAGATTCTCCCTCATGAACTCACCTAACATGTTTAATTTCTTCCTCCAACCACAGCACATACTGTACCAAGTTAGTGGCTTTGGAACTTTGTTCCTCCCAGGTCTCCTGAAGGAGATCAAGTATTCCCCTTGGTTGTCTTCTGTACAGTAATTGGAATGGGGAGAACTCTCACGATGTTTGCGGAAATTTGCAGATGGAGAACACAAGAGGTGGAAGCAATTGGTCCCAATGCTGAGATTTCAGAGATACAAACTTTCACAACATATTTTTCAGAGTCTTATTGAATCTCCCCACCAAACTATCTGATTGGGCGTGGTACATTGACATCCTTAAGAATTTTATTTTCAGCAAGCCACACAACTCCCTCATAATGTGGGACATAAAATTGGTACCATGATCCATAATTATCTCTTGAGGAGCCTCACCTGGGTGAATACTTTCACGAGCTATGAGGAAAGGGCTGTCACCTTTTGCCTTGGAGTGCCATACGGCATAGTTTAATATGTGCTGGATCCCACTGCACTCTTCTCTAAGGAGCCCATCAGGTCCCTGCTGATCCTCTCAAATGGTATCCCCTCCATAAGAAGTATCAGCAGGCCCTGGGGTACCTTTTTTTGGCTCTTCTTTTGACTGGGCAGGAGGCGCAGTATTCTTGTACCACCTTGTGGACACCTGGCCAATACAAGCTAAAGGTTACTTAATCAAGTATTTTCAAGCTTTCAATAGAAGCTAAAGGTTACTTAATCAAGACCAAGACATCTCCCACATGTGCCAACTGTAATATTTCCTTCCTGGAGTACCTCTTTGGGATGAGAAGTTATTTCCAGTCTGATGATGATTTATTTTCCTTTAATTCAAAGTGTGGCCATTGCTTTCGGACTCATTGCTCCACAAACTCCCTGTTAACCCCACAAACTCCCTGTTAACCCACATGAGCTGTTCATAGGCTTGGCTTAACATTAGATCATTTCTCTGCTCTTCCACAGACATCAGCCTTGTCTGAATATAGGTCAGTCTCCATTTATGTTGCTTAGTCCCTCCTATCATTCATCTACCCTGAGAGAAGAGTGGTCTGCCCTAGTGGAGGTATGATCTGAGTATGCTGATGTTCCTTCCCCTGGGTCCTCATCCTTTTCTTCACCCACTATAGCTTGAGCTTCTACTGCCTGCCATCACTGGCATCATTGCCTGTCCCATTCTCAGGCATTATTAGGGCTCTAAGAAACCTCCAATTCCACCCGATTATCAAAGGATATGTGTGGTTCTGGGTATTCCCATGTAGTTTTCCTCAGTATAGTGCCACATCCTCAGCTTCACCTTCTTCATAGGGTAATGGTGCACATCCCTGTGAATGCACTGTAAATAGATGGTGCCAGTAGGAATTGTTTCAGGTCACATCAGACTCGTTCTCACCAGAGTTTGGCAGCAACCTAAGTCTATCAGTCCTAGCACCTCCACACCATCAACTTGTATGGACACTAATAGTTTCTTCTGCCTCTTCTTACAGGCCCTGGAATTGGCCGCCCATACTTGACCAAAAAGACACTCTGTATATGGGCAGTTTCAATGGAAGTTGCCTGCATTCAAAGCAATCCCAGTATTGCAGGGGAGGAGGGAGCTTGCTATCCTGCACCCGCTGCCAGTTAAAGGGAGCTGCTGCTCACAAAGCCAACCACACTCCCTAAGCCTGGATCCTGGTGGGGGCATGTCCATCCACCACTCTTGACCCACAGCTCTGTCCTGGCTGGGATCAGGTTGCAATTCCTTCTCACATCCCCCTTTCTTACTCTCCCTTCCGCTGCCTGTATCAGCTGAGGCAGAGCCCTACCACCTGATGGGGTTGTTCTGCCATGGGCCTCATGCTGGGGATAATTCTCAGCTAAAGTGATGGCCTCAGATGGGGGGTTCAGAATGGTGTTGCATCACCCATTCCTGTACCCTGGCCAGGAGAATCTAGGTAAGCTGCTCAATTGGACTGTTCTTTTGGTTATCGAGTCTCCTGTTTTCTCATTGGGCTGAAGCCATCACCCACAATGTTCACTCAGGCACTGGGCCACCGCCTGGGGTCATGCCCCATCATGGGTGGTGAGTGTCAGCCAAAATACTGAAGGTGTCTAAGATATCCAGTAAGTTGTGAGTAGACTTTGTTCAGCCATCACACTGAGACTCCACTAAACACCTGGGTTGTTCCTGTTAAGTAGGGGGCTAGCAAAGTGGCCCAACTCTCCACAAGCAAAGGGACCATCGTAGCAACCTTTTCAAAGATTACCAGGAATGCCTCGGGGTCATCCTCTGGCCCCATCTTCATTAGCTTCAGGGGGAGATGTGAGGGCTTGCACTATCCACAACTGAGTCATAAATACCCACAGCATGGTTTACTGAAGAAAGAAAAGAAAAGACAACTGTATATTAGATTAGCACATGAATCAAGTAATTCTAAGCTGATGTTTAAAACGATTTTATCAATTGACGATTTTATTTTCATTGTACATTAGCACTGGTGTTCCTTACTTTACTGAAAGAAATCCAGGATGTTGGCCTCAATACAGTCCTCAAATCCATTTTAGAAAGTGGATAACAGAGCTGTTAGGTCCTCTGACAGGATCTTCAAAGCTTTATAGGTCAGATCAAGTCCTACACCAAAAAGACCTGAAGAAGACTCAAAAAACACTGCAAGTTTCAACTCATTCAGGTTCCTTCAGATCAGATCTTGAGCTATTCTGGAAAAGTAAGGTATTTATTAGGAGTCACAGTACTTCCATACTACTTCCTCAGACTCCTGTTCCTAACGATAGTGTAGACCCCTTTGAAAAGGATAAAAACACATTCCTCCCTCTCCCCACACTGGTGAGGATGAAATTCTAAAGGTAAGATGGGGGAGCAGAATTAATATTATTCTTTATAAGAAAAACCCTTGCAGAAACTTTCCTCTACCCTTGTTTACAATGTGATTCAAAGACCTGAGATGAACTTTCCCTAAGAAAGTTATAAAACTGTGTTTTCCCATCCACATTGGCAATAAACATCTGTATTATTTATAACACAAACTCTTCTAGCTGAGGCAAAGAACTATGTGCTCTCATATTCATTCTTGTAGTGTAGGTGGGCACTATTTTTAAAAATTTCAAGCATATTGTCAGTGTTGAATAAAAAACAGCTTTCATGAATAATAAGAGTTAATAGTTCTTGTTTGGAGGAAGAGAGACAAGAAATTACAGAGCATTTTATCTTTACGCAACCCACTGTTGTAAGCTTCCTTGATCAGTTTGTTACAAAACAATGTCTCATAATTCTCTGAAGTCACAATTTGTACATGGGGTTGAGTGGGCAGCAATGAAAGTGAGTTCTTTTCAGTTTTAGTCTTTATGGGAAGTTATTGTGGGTTTTTTTACACTTTGGGCACTACAGTGGCACAGCTATGACACTGTAGGACCATAGTGTAGATCAGTGCTTCCCAAACTGGGATTCGTGAGCCTCTGGGAGTTTGTGAAACGTTATAGGGGATTCTCAGGGAAAAAATCCCTAATGGTGGACAGAGCTGTCCCTAGGGACCCTAGGCAGCATGGGGCCAGCAGCCTTATGCCCCTGGACTTCCAAGAGCTAAGCATATCAAAGCAAGCATGTCTATCACACTGACGAGATTTAAACTTCAAGATTCCTTATAAGACCCCCCATCTTTTCCACAGATGGGGGTCATTGAAACCAATATCTCACTCCTGAGATTAAGCAAGGATGCAAGGTGCATCTTCTGCATGCCTGCTGCTTCAGACTGGATCCCTATGCTCCTCGCCTGTGTGACACTTTGGTCCATGCTCAACGGCTTGCCAATTAGCACGGGAAAGTTTCCTACAACAGGGGAATGAACAAAGCAGCTCTGCCAAGGAACCACAGGCAGAGAATTGGTGAGAACTTCCAGGAAAACTCTCTGGAGGTCTCGCGTGAATTCTCAGTGTACATTAACACACTATTCAGTGTGTTAGCTGTACAGGGGAATATGAAGCAGATGCAAGCACAGCTAGTCTGGTACATTTCTATCCCTTAACCCATTTCCAGCATATAACAAAGCAAAAAAAACCAGCTCTACTTCATGTAACTGAGCAGCATTAACTCAAAATGATCAGTTATCAGAGTTCCCCTCCCTGCACCCTGTGCGCTGGACACAGAGTGCTGGAACTGGCGTTGGGGTCAAGACGAGGTCCTGGCTTGCCACAGTACCAGACAAATCTGTTGCCTGCCCCATCTCATCCTACAACTCCATTTCCTCATCCCACTTGTCCTCGGGTTTCAGTCCACTGGCTGCTCTTCCAGCCCCTCCAAAGCATCCATGGGGCTCTTGTCGGTGGAGGTGGGGTCGCCATCAAGGATGGCGTCCAGCTCCTTAAAGAAGCAGCAGGTCTTTGGTGCAGCACCAGAGCAACAGTTTGTCTCCCTTCCCTTCTGCTATGCCTGCCTCAGTTCCGTTATCTTTGTATGGCACTGTTCATAGCCTTTATCCAGCATGCCATGAGAAATCTGACCCTACGTACTGAAGTTCCTATGGCTGGAGCGGAGCTGGGATTGCACAGTCTCCTCTCCCCACAAACCGAGCAGATCTAACAACTCTTGGGTGCTCCAAGTAGGAGGGCATTTGCTGCATGGAGCCACCATGGTCAGCTGGGAAGATGTAATGGGAGTTCTCCACACCCAGCAAACAGCAAATGGAATTTCAAAAATTCCTGGTTCTTTAAAGGAGAAGGGGCAGATGCCTGTGTACCTGGGTGCATAGCAGCTGAGTAGAGCCGTCAGAATGAGCATTGTGAAACATCTCCTGGAGGCCATTTACAGCAACATAATGAAATGCAGTGTCTACACTGACACTGTGTCGATCTAACTTTGACATAAAAAATTCTATGTCTCTCGTTGAGTAGGAGAGTTTTGCTGGCAGCTGGAGCATTGTAGTGTGTACACCTCCACTGTTTTGTCGATGAAAGCTGACTTTGTCACCAAAACTTTGTAGTGTAGACAAGCCCTTACTATGTGTCTGTATAGTGCCTTGCAGAAGAGGGCCTGGAACTTTGTTGGAGTCTCAAGCACTATAGTAATATAAATAAATTATTACAATTTTTATTGTTGTTAGTTATACTAATTATTTAATAGTTTAACAATAAAATGTACAACATTGAGGTTAACCAATGTCTTTAACACCACATTTTGTTTCTGTTTCTTCTTCTTTTTCTTACAGACATTACATTATCAGAAAGTTAGCATTTCATTAGCTTTTCATAATAGCAGATTTTTCCAAATGTTCAGCAAGTGAGTATAATGTGTGAATGTGTTGAGATAGTTTGGCACATTTTTCCTTCATCAATCAACATTGTGTGGATTTGTAAGCCATTGCTGAGTTTTAGGAGGTTTAAAGGTTGGCATTTTTCCTGTGATGTGATCTCCAGTGGGCCCAACATTGAGTCAATCTTTCTTTCCTTTTTTTAGCAAATCTTTATTACCCAATAACATATAAACAAAAGTAAGTGGGAGGGACAGAAGAAGCTATTTATATATATTCAATATAGCATAACTTTTGGTAGCATTAGCTGATCTTTTCTCATACATTGGTACATGGTACATTTATTTTAAAGGGTTTTCTAAAGTGTTCATCTAGCATTTGAAATAAAAATAAACACTTCAGGTATTCATTTTGATGAATTTTACCCAGCAATGATGAAGTAACTTTCCTCAATATCCTTTTGTTTGCTGCTTCTAATTCAAAGAATGGGAGATACTGGCGGGGGGGTCTCATTACCAGGAATTTTACTACCACTATCACCATTTTCTTTGATATTTCAAGATCATTTTTTCCTTTGTCTCAACTGAGGACTAATATTTCTGATTTGTCTACATTGAGTTTTATAATCTGATATTTTCACAAATTCTGACCAAGTATAAAATCATAGGGAAAGTGGATGGCAGATATTCTATGTATAAAGTTATGTATATGTATTTGAGATGTGGTGGGATTTCTTGTTGATTAAGATGCCTTCTATCATGCACATTTTCTGGGTCAGCAGTTCTGTAAATGTGTGACTAGTAAAGGTGGGTCAGTTTGTAATTTTTAATGTTAATGTTGTAGGTCATCTTTTTACAGCTGTAAATATAATGACTCTGTGATGATTTGCATGGCTGTTAAACATAGTGGAGTGTATTAATTGATTAAGAAACAGGGAAGATTTAAAAAAGAAATGGAACTGCTATTAGGAAAGGAGGTCTTGTTATTGTGCTCACTTGCTATGTCTTCCCTACAATAAAGGTGTATGAAAATGGCAATCTTGATGTCAAAACACACATTTTGCGGAGAAGAACATAGCCGCTGGTGAAGGATGGAATTTGCTGGGCTGCAAAACTCTATTTCTGAGGCAAAATTAGGAAATGGAAAGGCTGTGATTCAGTGTATATTATAACTGCATTTAGGATAGCGCATTTTATCTAATTAATTTCCATAAACTGCTTTAAAAGAACACTGAGACTGGAAAGTAAAGCCCTCAAAAGTTAGGAAATGCCACAATGAAGGTTGCTTGTTCCAGTTTAATTTGGTCTCCCTGTGCGTATGGATTATCGTACAGTCTCTAATTTCATGATCACACATTATTTTTGTCACAGGACCCCTGCCTCATTCATTGCACAGAATGGAGGGTGCTCAATGAATGAGCACTTATTCAGCATTCTGTTTTATCCTACTTGTTTAGTGTGTGCTTTGTGCCTTATTTACTGCACACATTCAAACCCAGCTCTGAATACAGAGTTATTAATTTCCTCAGGGGTTCATCCTTACAGCATCTGAGTGCTTCACAAATATTAATTAAGTAATCTGCACAAGATCCCTGTGAGATGCTTATTACTGTAACATCTGAGTCCTTCACAAATATTAATTAAGTTATCTGCACAAGATCCCTGTGAGGTGTGGAACATTATTATTCTTTTACACCTAGGGAACTGTGGCACAGAGAAATTAGGTTAAAAAGTATCCACTAATTTTGGGTGCCCAAAATGAGATGCCTATGGCCTGTTTTTTCTTAGAATTTTGATGGCGCTTTGTGACCACAGTTGCAGTTGTGAGTGGGAATTCTGAAAATCAGACCCCAGATGTCTCAAGCTGGACACCCAAGAATGTTTAGGCCAATCTATGCTATAGACTTCTGCCTATTGCTAAGTGTTGCTGGTTTGGGTAGCTCCTGTGTAACTTACACCAGCAGAGTGCAATTTGTTGATTCGGCAGATCTCAATGTTACTCATAAGGAAAGACCACAGGTTTGGTTCGATGGCAAAGGCATTAGACCAACATGGTGCTAGTACCCTGGTTCAATGATTACAGGGACACTGACAGGTGTAAGGCCTGATAGGAGAGATTTTTCAGCTTCTCTGTTCTGTATAAAGCAGACAGCACAAAGAGCACTGCGCTGCCACCACTAGCTGAAAGAGGGAGAGATTGAAATTAAACTTGTTTAAGATAAAAATAGGGTGGAGAAAGTGAATCATAGTGTTAGGGTGTGCTTAGATATTAATAATTGTTTACAATTATAAATCTTTAATAATGAATATAGTTTTAGTTGGTTATAGCTAGCAATGACAAGATAGCAGTGGCAAGCAGTCACACTCCGAGAAATCCAAAATGGAGGTCTGGGAGAAATTTGGCCAATAGCAAACAGGCTGATGGGGAAACAAGGATCACTCCAAAACCTAAATGGAGGAGTCAGTTAAGCAAATAACCAATCAGAACAGGCCAAAAATCTGTATATAAGACAGAGAACTTATCAGTCTGTGTAAGAGTCTGAGTGGAAGGTACTAGAATGAGTGAACATTACAAGAATCATCAGAAACTGAAAGATAAGACCTGAAATCATTGAAGAAAGAAGAATAAAGGTAGAGCAAAGAAGCAGTAGCAGCAATATCATCAGTACTGACAGATCAGAAGGACCTAGAGAGAGAAGAGGGTCAGAAGACTGTGGGAGAAGCAACCATGATGACCATGGTCACATAAGGAATATCTTGAATGAATGGGTGTTTTTGAGTTTATAAATCTGGATGATTGTGTATGTATGTTTTGTTGTTATATGTATTGTCCTTAATGTTTAAGAATTTGTCAGCACCAGCACTGGTTATTGCATATGAAATATAACCTCTTAAAGCTTTTAATGGTAGGATATTGCAATTAGAGGTACTTAAAGGTGTATCTGTGCTAATAGAATTATACATCTTTATTAAAAGAATGTGTGGTGTTGTTTCTTTTATTAGGTTTTAGATTTACTGTGTTTTCATATTATGTTTTAGATGTATTGTATTATGAAATCTCATGTAAAATAAAGGTTATTTTTGTTTTTGAAGAATTGCTGCCTGACTGTTAATCCTTTGAGTGGAAGGCTGTATCCATGACCTCCTGGTGTTAATAGAATTAGTCTACTCTAAGAAGTTCTCCATAGGTTGAAGGAAAGTCACCTAGCAATTCCTCCAGGGCAGGCTACTCCCCTTTCATCTACCCAAAACAGACAAATTGAGGATTAAATTACAAATATAGGCAGGCCATTATAGGGGTTCTTGAAGTCTGATTTTGAGGGTAACATGCCCCGTGACAAGGTAGCAACTCAATCAACATAATATAATGCTGTCCCTTAGGCCAGTATAAAGATGCCCATCCTTCCACTCTTGTTTTATATACTGATACAAGTTACATATTACATTCCATACACAAGTAAGTACTACTTGCAGGAAGTTATAAACTTGCTTAAAGTATTTCTGAGTTAATGCTTTGATCCTGAAAAGAAAACTTTGCAGGTGTAGCCCCATCAGCTGTATACAGATGTATAAATACACCTACATGGTTCTTTTTCCAAGATTGGAATTTACATGAAGAAATTTAGATTGTGACTTAATCATTATATTTTTACTTTTGTTTGAAAGTGTAATTTTTTCCAGTTGATGGTACGGATTTCTAAACTAATCATTTTATTTGGAAACAGTGCCTGATTTTCATCTCATCCATATGACTCTATCACTATAGATATAACTGTGAATTAAAAAAAATATTGTTTGTCAATAGGGATTTATCCAGTGTCTCTAACACATACAAGCTTTAAATTTATTTAACTATCTTTTCTATTGATAGATAATGCTTTTCTACATATACACCTCTGATTTTGAACAAACAGAAATGTGTTTTGTTTTGGATAATTAGAAGTATCTAAAGGATTTTAGAACTGAGATGGCCAAGTAAGGATTTGTTTGACTAGGATTTGGTATCTTTGGTGGCATTTAGTTTGGATGCTTGTTAAAAGAGACAACTGTATTCTGTAATTAAGTAATTTAAGTTGTCTTGGTTGTCCACTTTTTGTTGTTGATATTGGTAGGAATTTTTCTTCTTCCTTCCTTGGGCAGTTTTTATATATCTTTGTATTAGACACAGTGTAACAACTGCTTAATGCTACAGTCCCTTTCTCTTCAGTGGATACCTTCTATTTCCTTTCTCTGCTTTTATTTAGAGATGGATGCATTTCTAAAGGTCTGCTTACTTTCTCAAGGTGTTCATAGTTCTGAGGACCATAGTTGTGTCACAGAGATTAACTCGTTTAAGGCTTTTAATTGCATCATTGTGTTAGGGCAATTTTGCAACGGGAGCAGGATAAAATCCTTTTCAAACCCATCATTACAACACCTGAGACCCTCACAAATTTAACTGTACTTGTACAATTACATATTTGTAGATTTTAAGGGCAAAAGAACCATTATGATCATCTAATTTGACCTCCTGCATAATACAGGCCATAGAATTTCCCCAGTAATTTCTGAACTAAAACTATACCTTCTGGTTGAACTAATCCATATAGTTTAAAGACATCCGGTCTTGATTTAAAGACTTCAGATAACGGAGAACCCATCACTTAACTAAATAAGTTCTTCCAATGGTTACTTTGATAAGAAATTCAATGTATTTAGCTTGCATCTCTTGTAAGGCAGATTTTCAAGGCCTTGAATCATTGTTTTTTTGAATTATTGTTCTGAACTCTTTAAAATTTTTCAACAAATCCCTTCTCTCTTCCCTTCAGAGGCTTGACTTTCTTAATTTTGTTTTGTCTTTCAATGCTGTTAGTGTAGTATCACTGTAAGGGAAAGGCAAGGACAGTTTCTCTAAGGTTGTGAGGAGTGGAATAGTGGCTGCCCCTTCCCCTATCTCCACTTTGAAACCTCTTTGGTTGAGGTGGCAGCTCCATTATAAGCTACAGCCAATCAGACACGTCCAGTTCCAGGAGCAGCCCTAACGTTCTAAAGAGGCGCTGTTGGAGATCCCAACTGTCACCTCGGTGGATGGTGGACAGTTTAGTGGTCCAGTCCCTTCCAGAGAGGTAGCAGCCATCAGGTACACGACAAATATCCGACTCCACATATTCCGTCTGAAAGGTTCTTTGGGCATTGGTTGGTGCTGGCTCAGGCTGTGCTGTGCTTCTGTCCTCCAGAGCACTAGAGCCTGACAAGCAGGGGAATATTGTCTAACTTCTTCATTCCAGTTATTCTAATAATCCAGCAATTCTCTTCCAGTACCCACTTCATGATACTTCCCTTGTGCTACCTTCCTGTCAGTGAGCAACAATACATTCTTCTGACCCTGCTCAGCCCTTGAAGGGAGAGGCTAGAAACTCATCCTTAAAGTGTTAGACTCAAGGAACACAATCTATTTAGCTAAAAGAGAAGGTTAAGGGGTGACTTGCTTATAGTCTATAAGTACCTACATGGGGAACATATATTTAATAAATGAGGTCTTCAAGCTAGCTGGGAAAGGCATAACAATGTCCAGTAGTGGGAAGTGAAGCTAGACAAATTCAGACTGGGAATAAGGCATTAAAGGAGAGAGTAATTCATAATTCACAGTTTACCAAGGGTTGTGGTTGGTTGTACCCACTGACAATTTTTAAATTGAAACTGGATTTTTTTTTTTTTTTTTTACGATTTGCACTAGGAATTATTTTGGGGAATTTCTCTGGCCTGTGTCATATAGGAAGTCAGGTTATATGATCACAGTGGTCCCTGCTAGCCTTAAAAATCTATAATTCTAGCCTTGCTATGTAGGATTTAATGGCGGGGATTGGAGAATCAATTGGAGTTCTGATGTGTTCAGTCTGGGAAAGAAGTGGCTGTTGAATGGAAGATATATAAGATGTACAACAGAACCATTCTACATGTAGTATATTACATAGACATATGTAATCTTTAATTAACGATACTGAGAATGTAATAGTTCTTTACAAATATTTAATCTCTTTGATTTCCCCCGTGTTTAATAACATTAAATAAATAGTCCATTTATTCATCAGTTCCATGAAGATGAAAACAGCTGGAGTGAGAGGAAAAAATTCTTCCAGTAATGTATCTAGGCTTCCATGCTCCTGGAGCAGCAAGCACTGTTCTCTATTCTAATGCATATAGATATGGTCCTACCAATTCATGGTCTAGGTTAGTCAATTTCAAGGTCATGTGATATAAAAATTGTAAATTTCATTATTTTAACTATTTAAATCTGAAATTTCACTTAATTGTAGGGGTCCTGATCCGTGAAAGAGTTGTGGGGAAGTCACAAGGCTATTGTAGGGGGAGCAGCGTTACCGCTATCCTTACTTCTGTGCTGCTGTTGCTAGTGGCACTACCTTGAGAGCTGGGCAGCTGGAGAGAGGTGCCTGCTGGCTGGGAGTCCAGCTCTGACTCTGAGTCCAGTAGGGTATGATATTGCCCCCATTAATTCTGCGCTGCTGCTGGAGGGGCACTGCCTTCAGATCTGGACACCCAGCTAACAGCCACCACTCTCTGGCTGCCCAGCTGTAAAGGAAGCGCAGAAGTAAAGATGGAAATACCTTGACCCCCCCCTCCCCCCCAGCAACACCCTTTTGGGTCAGGACCCCTAATGTGAGAAACACTGGTCTGCCTCATGAGATCTGTATAGTAGAATAAAAGCACACAGAAAACCAGATTTCATGGTCCCTGCCATGTTTTTCACGGCCATGACTTTGGTAGAGCCCACGTATAAACCCAGAAATGGTGCGGGAGCTAATCCCCGTCCTGTTCTGGCGAGGTTACTTGCAAAGCTGGAAGCAGACAAAGGGCTGTGAACAATTTTAAGCTTGTTTTTAAGGTTCTTGGTAAAGAGCAACATTGCGCCGTGACTTTTAAAATAAGTGAGGCTGACAGAGCGGATTACACGGACTTAAACCGGGAACATCCAAACGGGCCGAGCCTTAAAGCTCCCTTTTCCCGGCAGCAGCACACGGTGCTGCCTAGTCGGCTGGTGCTCTGGAGGTAGCAGGCCCAGGAGTGAATCCCCCACCCCTTCACGCTGCCCCGGGTCCTTCTTCCAGGCCCTCGGCCGCCCTGCCGAGCCCGCCACCTTCGCCCTTGGTCCCCGCCAGCTTCCTCCCGTCGCCCGCTCTCCCGGCTGCCGAGTCTAGCCCCCAGCGCCTCGCTCCTCCCTCCGCTCGCGCTGTCCCAGGGCGCCGGGCTGACGTCACGCCCGGGGTTTCCATCGGGCCGCGGGAGGGGGAGACGACTCTACGGAGCGGCGGCGGCGGCGTGATGGCGGCGGCCGGGAGGACCTAAGCGGTGGCGGCAGCGGCGCAGCGCGCACCCTGGTTCTCTCTCCCTCCCGGTTCGGGCTCCATTGTGCGAAGCGCCGCGGGCCAGCCCGCCGGGTAGATCCGCGAGGGGCCCAGTGCGGCCGGCGGGGGAGAACCGGCCCAGGCCCGGCGGCGGCCGGAGTAGTCCCAAGCCCGGGCTGCAGGCAGCACTTTCCTCCCCGCTGGGATAACGCGGTGTCCCGGCAGCGCGGCCCGGGGAGGCCCGGCCGAGACACGCGCAGGTAGGCGGCGGCCGGCTCGGGCCGGCCTCGTTAGTTTCTCGCACGTCTGGAGCTGGACTCACTGCGGCTGCCGGGGCTCGGCGGCCAGGCCGGGGGCGGAGTGGGAAGAAACCGGGCGTGGGGGGGCTGTTTACTGCTTCCAGGGGGGGCGGGGGTGAGGAGCGCGAGGGCGCTGGGCTCGCTGTGAGCCATGGGGAAGGGGGGGGGTCGGGGGCGCTGGGCTCGCTGTGAGCCACGCGGGAGGGGGATCCGGGCTCGCTGTGAGCCGGGGGGATCGGGGGCGCTGGGCTCGCTGTGAGCCACGCGGGAGGGGGATCCGGGCTCGTTGTGAGCCGGGGGGATCGGGGGCGCTGGGCTCGCTGGTTTCTGCGGAGAGAGCCGGCTGGGAGGTGGGAGCGCGGCCCTCGCGGTGCCTTGACGATGCGTGCAGCTTGCAGCGCGGGGACTGAGTCGGCCGGGGAGCCGTGGCCAAGAGCGGCGCCAGTACAGGCCGCGCTGGGAGCGGGGAAGTGTCCACGGAGGAGGGGGAGGGAGACCGATCTCTGCCGGGAGGGGGCGGAGGCCAGGGCGGTTCTGACCTGGGCGCTCCTGGAAGGCGGGTGGCTGGGAAAGTCAGAGGCCGCGGGGAAGCTCTTTGGCCGGGGAGCAGGGGACGTGCATGGCGGGGAGTGGGAGCTGCGCCCATCGCGCTGGGCGGGTAAATTTGGAAGCTGCTGAAGGCCGCATGACTGGGATGGGGGTGCTGGAGCGTGGCTTTGGGATGGCAGGGCCGAGGAGCCCGGCCCGCAGCGGGTGCCAGCCAGGCCTCCTAGCGGACAGCTTTGTTGATCCACTAGCCCCCAAGGTCTGTAATAGACCTGGACGCTCCCACCGCAACAGCGCCTGGAGGTGCTGCGGCGACGGGCCGCCCTGGATGCGCTCTGCCCCTTGTGAGCGGCTTGTAGGGTGACCACATAGCAAGTGTGAAAAAGCGGGGAAGGGGGTGGGGGATAATAGGACCCTATATAAGATAAAGACCCTAAAATCAGGACTGTCTCTGTAAAAGCAGGACATCTGGTCACCCTACTGTTTGCCTCTGATTCGCAGTCGGGTTGGGCTTGTGACTGGGGCAGGATTATTGGGTCCTTGGTCGCTCATACCCTCCGCCATGTCCTTTGTGTACTGGCCTGGATGAGAAACTGTGATGCTTGAGAGTAGCAGTAGCCTGAGGAAACCCCAGCAGGACAGGCTCAGTGGGCTCACTGTGGGCAATGAGGAGGTGGACAGGCGAGTTGTGTATGAAACCCTGGTCTCATTCACATCCATTCAGTGCCTTCAAGGCACTCTTCATTTGCTGATTTGTTAGGAGGTTATCCTTGTACTCCTTCTGTAGAACACTTATAGAGATCCCCCACACTTTGGATACTTGAGTACACACAGCTCTGATTATTGTGGTATGTAAAATAGTGACAATTCCGGCTGTATTATCTTGAGTTAGATTTGTTGTTGATAGGCCTTGGCAAGCATAACTTTTTAAATGTGTGGCAGTTAGGCTGGTTGATAATTAGAGAAAATGTTATGCTTGAACCCGGAAACACTTTTACAATATGTTTATAGTATTTCTTTACTGATCTGATTATCGCTCCATTGGTTGAAATAAAATACTTGTTTAACGTTTATAATGCAGTAATGCTTAAAGCCAAACAGATTTGGATCACATTGTTCAGCTCTTGATACATACAATAAATGACAGTGCCTGTCCCAAAATCTTGACCAGTAGTACTTTTTCACTTACTATAAATTAGAAAAATATCTTTATTTTCAGTTTGTGTACTTTGTGTTTGTTACAGTACTTTCAGTTTAACAGTTCCTTCGTATAGCTGGTTATACTCTGTTCTCAGTGTGAGCCTTTCATAGAGCAATGGGAAAGAGAAACGTTCTTTAAACAGGAAAGTGTGATTATAAAACTTTTGCAATTTCAGCGGGTAGTGCCAGAAACTACTTTTCACCTTTTTAATTAAGTAGATTTCATCTTTGATCCTTTTAAATGTTAGTTTGTTAGGTCAGTTATCTTTAGCATCTTTAGAGGTTGTATGGAACCATGCAATATTTCAAATCCTATTCTTAACACTTTTGCGTCTAACTCTGTTTTAGGTAATTTGGGAAAGGATCTTGAATACCTTCAGTGAACAGTTGAACAAACAAGTCACCTGTAAAACACGTGGAGTACAAGGAAGATTATAAAGGGAACTTTTAATATCCATCTCAAAAACTGAGTGGACTCATATTTTAAACTTCTGAATATTTACAATGAATGGGCACAGTGATGAGGAAAGCATAAGAAACAGTAGTGGAGAATCAAGGTAAGCACTGTGACTAATCATTTCAAGTCTCTGTTATATGGTTTTGTTTGAAGACAGCTTGAATTTATAACTTCATTGTGGACAGCTAAAATTCTTTGTTATAGATGCGGAATGTAGTTTTTGGGTCTCATTCTGTCCTCTTCCGATCCTTATATAATTCCTGTCCCCTTGGTATCTTAATTTATGTTGTATTATAAGCATACCGTTAATTTATTTGGTATTTAGCCTGCGCTATCTGCATTTGGAAAAAAATCAGCCTGCCTGGCGTTATTTATTAACTGTCAGCATTGTTTTATAAAAATTGTAGCCCTTAGTAAAGGAAGTTATTTTAGTGTTTAAATTAGGAAGTTAAATTAGTGTTTAAGTAATATAGTTTGTTTTTATAGACAGTAAAGCTCTTCTCTTGGACAATTTTTGTCTTGGCTAATAAATTTGAAGATGGAAAAACGTATTCAAATATCAAAATAAACCTCGGATATTGGAAGTGCAACCTATACATTCAGATACCATGGTGATGGGTGCAGTTTAAAAGCCCAAGTTTAAATATCTTCCTTATTAAAGATAATGTAGAACGAGAGATGCCTCATATCAAACTGAAACACTGCGCTTGCTGTGTAATGTATATAGAATAGCAATGTATGTGTGTTTTCTTGTTTAAAAAAGGTAACATCAATTTAAAATATTACTATTAAATAAGCTGTTACAAATATTTCCAATAACCTGATTCAAAGTAAGTATCAAGCAGAGATTCTAATATACTTAATCATCTTGATTATTAAATGTGGAGTAAAATTTCATTCTGCATTTAAGCACAGCTTGTTTAAATGTATTATTTATTAACCATAAAGCCTAATAATGTACGAACAGAGCTTAAATAATCCACCTGCCTACTTGCACGTTTCAAGCCAGGAAGCTTTCCTTTGTGAATGGTAGATATACGTTTTCATTTTTAAAAAGTTTTGAGCCCTAGTTGTGAAGGTAATCTGAACTGAATGAAAATTCCAGAAGTATTGTGTAGCTAAAATCTAACAAAGGGTTCTTAAATGTCCACCCATGTAGTTTTGTTATACTGTAATGCTTTTCAGAGTCTCCAGAATCTAAGCTTTTTTTTAAAAGGGCATCTAATCCTCCTCGTTGCAGAGATAAGTTTCCAAATGTAACCAGTGCAGTGATATCTGCATTTAGCCCATAACCCAGAGATATGAACTCCCATGTTCCCTTTTAATCTGACTTGAAGATCAGCTTTAAAGCCATGTGATGACACTTCACTGTCAACATTAACTATTTATTTAATCACAGATTATTTTAGTGGAATGGAATGGGGGTGGGCATAGGAGTGAAGCACCCTCGGTAGGTAGTTGGGAGTTGCTGCTGGGAAGGAAATGCAGAGGAAAGGACAGAGGAGGCACTCAAAGACAGGGAATGGGAAGAGAAACCAATAAAAAGAGGTTGGGGAAGGAAGAGAACAAAGAACAGAAATAGTGGCGAATCTAAAATGTCATTTATCTTCTTGGTGACAGTGCAACAAATAAAGCACTGAATTATTTATAATATTAATTTTGTTCCCATATTCTTCCCTTGAGCCCTGTACAAACTTTGTGATATTGCTGTGTTGCAGGAAATATGTAGACCTCCGTGTATATCCTGGTCCATGGATCATCATACTATATCCTCTCCAAATGAGTTTGTCACTCTTGATCTAGAGCAGTGGTCTTCAAAGTTGGGTGTGCAAGAGACCCCATGGGGGGCCACGGTGTCCCAGCGCTGCCACAGGATCGGCCCCGGGAGACCGCCAAATTCAGACGCGTGCCATTTTTGTCCAGCTGAAATGCCGCTGAAAGCGGAAGCTTTCTATTCGGCAGCATTTCGGTGACCATACCCCGGGGCCGCGAGTGGACACGGGAGCGCGGAAAGGGGCCGCCGAGTCAAAAGTTTGAGGAATGCTGATCTAGAGTGCTGTTGCTGGTTGAGAAAGTTGAGCAGTAACTGAGGACAACTGGAACTAAAATGGAGCTTGTAAAGTAGCAGCCAGGAGGTGGGGTAACACTAGATCATCATATGACCTCCTTTGCTGTCTGTCACGATAATTAGATAGCTCTGGAGTGGGAGGAGCAGAGAGAGACTTCAGCTTCTTCCCAGCAGAGAAGGGAGCTGAGGGGAACATTGGTTGCGGACTTCAAATTTTATACACTAGCAAGACATTGTTGCATAGGTGAAACTCTCAAAGATTGTTCCAGCAGCATCCTAGTAATGGAATTTCAGCTGTCTTCCATTCCCCTCACTTAGTAATGGGGAATGAAGGAAGCAAGGATCTTGCTTATGAAAAGTGCAGATCTCCCTTACTTTTATGTCCAGTCTCCACCCCATCGAGAAGCTGATTAAATTTAATCATCTGGCTTTTCTATCCCTGTCCACCCATAGCAGTTGCCGCTTAGGAAAACTTTATTTTACCACTTGTGAAAAAAGGATGCAACTTTTATGTTCGTTGTCCAAGCATTTGCCAAGTATTGCATATGAACCTTGTCTATGGCAGCAGCCTTTGTACTTATAATTTACTGCTGGTGCTGGCAATGGTGGAAGCTGTAGGCTGGACAGGACTAACCATCCTATCATCTAACCTGGCTTTTTGTCATCCCAGTGTTCTGTTACATAATTGTTATGGAGACTTCCTTTCTTTCTGCTTATTCTGGTATGTAAAGACAATATCACAGGATTATGGAATGTGTTCAGGGCAGTTAACAGTAGCATCACAAATCCTTGTTCCTCTGAGTAGCAAGGAAGCATGAGCAGATATATTCAGTAACAATAATACAGTCTTTGTGCAAAAGGCCTTTGCTTTAAAGGAGGAAAGAAACATTGTTTGAATCAGGTATTCTTGAAATAGTTTTCCTTTGGGGAGTAGTAGCTCTTTATGGGGGTTCAGCTACAATTGCCTGCTAGTTAGTGTCAAGAAACAAGTGAACAAGTTAGCGCCGCCCCCCTGGGGAAATTCAGTGCTGCATTATCTTCTCCTGAATTGCATAAGGATAGCATCAACACTCATGGTTGGACAGAGGGTTGCTATGATCTGGATTCCATTTTTCTGCTCTTACTGTGTGCTTCAGGTAGAATAGGGCAGTGAAGCAATGAGGGGGGAAGGAGGAGTGTCATTCTCCCCACTAGTAGTCAAGAAGTGACCCTGAGTAGTGTTGTTCCCAAATCCTCTCTATGTCAACATTGCGTACACTTACTAGCCAGAGAACTAATTCTGCTAAATGAGATGCCTTCTTAAAGTCTACTTTAAAGCCAACCCATTCCCCTGACCCAAACTGGAAACACTTTTTGGGGGGAACTGGGGGAAACAAAACACTTGTTACTACGGACAAGACATTCTGTCGAACCCCAACACAAATCAGAAAGTGAAAGCAGTGTGTAATGCCGTTTCGTCAAAAGATTTAATATCTAAAAAAACCTCTGGAAGAAGATGCTGTAAATCTAAGTGCAATCTGTGGTCTTCATGGACCCTGGTGAGTTTCACCACAGTCTTCCACATAGGGGAGAAACTCTTTCTCTGTTGCTTATATAACATTATTGTTAGTGAACTGTGTTTAAAGTGTTTTGGCAAGAATTTGTACCTCTGTTCGAAGAGCCTTTAAGTTTCAAGTGTACTGTCACAAGTTGTTTTGTTTTTGTACTCCACTACAATAAGGCTAAATAAGTGAGAAATTCCCATTCTGTCATCTGTCATCTGATGCCAGAGTTCTTTTGTTTATTTTTTTAGTTGGAAAAACTTAGATTGGGTGTTTGAGATACAAAAGTTTAAAGCAAAGTGAGTTTTTCACTTCTGAGGTATAAGTAATGTGTGGTGTTGCTTATCTTAAATAACCAGAACTGGCCCTTCCAATTGTATTTAATTGTGTTGGATTCAGTACGGCTAGCACCGCTGGCTAGTTTAGGAGTTTAATTTAGCTATTGCACAATGTATTCAGCTGCATTTGCTCTGATACAGGTATTCTAATCCTTCTAAGGTGTGTAAATTGTGGGCCATGGACTTCTTGCAGCAGACTTGGGAGCCAGTGCTCCTCTCCATATATGGAAGACCAGTGAATCAGATCAGGGTGGCAAATGGATGGCGAGGAGCCACGTGGAGATAGAAGTTTAGTGGGTTGGGGTGGGGGGAGAGAAGAAGAGAGCCACATGGGGGCTTTATTGGTTTACATGGAAATGCTGTGGAATTTTTGAAGTATGTGGTTAAGAGGAGTCACAGAATTGGGAGGATATCTATCGGTAGAAGCCACAGAGTTAGTGTTTCTCCATAGGAGCAAAGCAATAGATGCTCAATAAAGGAATTATTCATGCTGTCATATTTATTTTGGAAAAAAATTAAGGTTGAACATTCTTATTGATAACTTCAGAGGAATATGGCTTAAGGATACTGCTTTTTTTACATTAAGAAAATCAAAGTTAAATTTACACTTTATTTTTTTAAAAACATTGGAAGTATGGAAGTGGACACTACTGCCTTATTCCCTTTGTGCCAGGATGCTAAATCTTACATAATGTACTTTCACACAGATAAGCTAATTTAAAAACTCTTGCGTAATGAGCACTTTATAGAAATAGCTCATTGTTCCTTGAGGTAACAGGAACACTGTTTTTTGCCCACTGGGCTAGGCAAAGGTGTGAGGTAGTTTTTAACATTGTCGTTTTGACTTGCTCTAGGATTAGAGACCAGGAAAGAGAATGGCACTGTTGGGCTTCACAGCTCATAACGAGGTCATTGTAAATAGTAGAGCACTTCCCTTAATATCCACAACAGCTAGACAGCTACACTAAGAATACTTTACACTGCATATGCAATGTTGGAGCCATGTCGGTTTCAGGATATTAGAGAGACTAGGTCAGGGTTTCTCAAACCGGGGGTCGCCGAGTGCTCACAGGGGAGTCACGAGCTCCCGGCGCTGCTTAAAAGCTGCTGAATGAATTACTTCCGCATTCGGCAGCTTTTCGGCAGACATACCAAGCTATTTCGGGAGCGCTCGGTATGTCCGCCAAAAATAGCTGCCGAATGCGGAAGTAATTCATTCAGCGGCTTTTTGGCGGACATACAAGGGTCCACTGCAGCAGCCGCCAAATGAAAAAGGGGTCGCGGTTCTCTGAAATTTGAGAACTGCTGGACTAGGTAGATGAGAAAATATCTTTTATTGGACCAACTTCTGTTGGCAAGAGAGACAAGCCACACAGAGCTCTTCTTAGGGTCTCGGAAAGGTATTCTGAGCATCACAGCTAAATGCAAGATGGAATAGATTGATTAGCATAAATAGCTCATTCTGAGGGACCATTCAAGGTAGAGTGGCCTATTAACAGCTCTGTATAGGACAAAAAGAGGAGATTTAGTGGTTTACAGATTGTTATAATAAGCCATAAATCCAGTGTGTCTGTCGTATGCTGCATATGGCATTTTTATCTGACGATATCAATTTTTTTTCTAAGGATGGATATTGTCCTCTTTTAGACACAAAAAAGTAAGGTGCAGAGGTTAAGAGCCAAATTTTACACAATTGCCTCAATTTTAGGATGCCTAATTTTTAAATGCTGAGATGCTTTAAATTCAGAGATGCTGAGCATGCACAGCTCCCATTGACTAATAGCTGGTTGTTTAGTCCTAGTATTATTTTACTGTAGAAAACGTGCTCTTAACAAATATCCAGTTAGATAAGAGGCCTTGGTATTTTTGTTTGTTTGTTTAAAATAAGACTACTGGTAGTCTTTAAATTAGTTACTGCATGCTTTGTAGTCTTACGTATTCATCAGTAATTGATTGAGAGGCGCACAACTTGCATACGTTGGTTCAAATAGTTTTCGCACAAAGGAAAGTTTGTTTAAAGTTATGTGATAAGGATTTTTTAAAAAAAATGTGTGATGCAACTGAAGGACTGTTAAAAGAATGAATTGGTTTTTGTTAGTCTATTTTTTGGTATTACCTGTTTTTTATCAAGATGCTTATTAACAGTCCTGATACGCATTCTTTTTAAATTATTCAGCTACTTTGAAGGCAATATTGTCCCTATAATGCTTTCCACCCAGGTGTCTGTTTAAAAATATTGGGGTTTCTATGTTAGATTTTATATTATGGTTTTTTTTCAGAATCGGAGACTTTAGCACAGGTTATAGAGAAAATTGTTTTGAGAAACCAGATTTGTTTGTATCTTGAACATAGTTCACCATATGTGCATATAAAAATATTGTTGTAAAATGTTATGTACACTAATTCATTCTTTTTAAATTAAATACATTATTTGAAGTGTGATGTAACTAAAGGAGGAAGAGAGAGAGAGAGAAGGGGGCACTTGGTCATCTCAAGCTTAACTATGTTCGGAGGGCAGGTGACTTGCTGGTGGTCATGCAGCAGTTTAGTGGAAGACTCAGAGCTTTTCTAAATGGAGAATTTTGCTGGCATAAGAGTGTCAACATGGGGAGTTATATTTGGATAACTATACCAGTAAAATGATGCTAGTATAATTACCTATGTAGATGAGCCCTCGGGAATAGAATCCAAGGGTCCTAGTAACCCTTCCTGATAACCTTGACTTTGTATAAATCAGCAGGTCCAGATTTACAACACAAGGCATGAAATGTGATCTGCAAAGAATTTCTGTTTAAATTGATGGTTTGTCCTATTTTGCTTTCTTTATGAAATATAAAGAAGGGTTGAATGTGTGTGGTTTCTAAAAGTTTTGAAGTTTATCCTTCTTACTTCAAAAATATTAGGGAAGACAATCTGATCTCTCCTGCTTTGCATTCTTAGAGCATATTTATTCTCTCTCTCACCTGAGAGTGATGGGTAATACTGAAATTCAATAGATGTTGTTTAAAACAAACAAACAAATAACTGAGATGGGTGTGAAATACAGTGCCATTACCATTCTGCCTGCCTGGGCTGTATGCCCTGGTCATGGATGACCTGTCCTTTATTGGGGTGCTTGAAGCATAAATTTTTAAACTCAGAGCTATTAGCCAAATCTTGTATCTCAGTCCCCTTTCTCCTTTCCTGTTTGGCTGCCTGGAAGGATGAGGGCTATCTCTGACCCTTTCTTTCCATCTCTGTTCTGCTTTGTACAGCGGCTGTTAATTAACTTCAGGGTGAAAATCATAGTATACGTCTCTATCCAAAACTCATTGTATAACCTACAGTGGACAGAAAATTTAGAACTACCTATTCCGAAGCTGAGCCTCATGGAAGTCGGGTGTAGGGCTTTCACCAATCTGCAATTTCTTTTTATAGGGAATAGCTGGATACCTCTTACCTTGAATTTGGCCCTATTTATAAATATAAGCAAGGCATGTTTGTTTTGCCCATATCTTTGAAAGTAAAACTGTGGACATTTAATCAACTGGCAAAGTCTTATTTCCTCTCTCTTTGAAGCTGTGGGCTGCCAGGGAGCATAGTCTTTGGATATGTTGTTAATTGACCAACTTATGAAGTGCTCCCGGTTATCACAGCATTGAGGTCCTATAAAAGGATGTAGTGTGTTGTTTAAGACTAAGCTTATTATATGCATGCTTGTCTAATTTCACAATTAATTTTACAGGGGAAGCTAAATTATTTCTAACTTCACTTTGATTTTATTCTACTACTCAAAATGCTGCATAATGTTGTTTTATGTCTAATTACAGCGAGTCAGATGACGATTCTGGTTCAGCATCAGGTTCTGGATCTGGTTCAAGTTCTGGAAGCAGTAGCGATGGAAGTAGCAGCCAGTCAGGTAGCAGTAACTCTGACTCTGGTTCAGAGTCAGGCAGTCAGTCAGAATCAGAGTCTGACACATCTAGAGAAAAGAAACAAGTTCAAGCAAAACCACCAAGAGTTGGTGGAGCTGAGGTAAAATGCACAAATAAACGTTTCAGTGAAAGATATTAGACTTTGTGTGGTTATCTCCTATAGCTGTTTTCACTATAGCTAAACTATAGAAAAGAGCTGGAATGAAAGACTTGTGAAACTGTTAGGATTTGAGCTTGGATTGATTAGTAAAATATCTGCATACCATGCCTTGAATATCATGAAAATTTTAAGGCCAAGATTTTCAGAAATAGATACATGAAATTATGCTCCTAAATTATTACCAGGGTACCTAAATAAATAGCCTGATTATCAAAAGGGCTGAGTGCCCAGCTGCTCCTATTGTTTGTAGTAAATTGATAGTCCACTTTTCAAGATCAGGCCACTTATTTAGGCCCTTGCACTACTAAATCTTTTAACTATTCATTTTTGAAAATCATATCTGTATACCTTAGCTTGCTGTTATCAGATGAACTGTTGAACTGAAAAACTTCAAATTTGCATGTAGTTAGTCTTCTGTGAGGAAGAAATTTGCAAAATTTCAGAAGAAAATCTAAATCGTTTAGAAAATTCCTTCTAAGCATATCCCATGGGATAAAATAACCTCAAATTTGCTCTAGTTGCTTCTTCATGTAATAAATAAAATGTGTAAAGTTTTATGACTCCTCTTGAATGGAAGTATAATAAATATAACAGAATATTAATTAACATAATTCTGCTTAAAAGTTTTTCCTCTTCATTGATTTATTTTTTGAAGCGTTGCAGTACCTTTCTATAAAGCGAAATTATTTGACAATTGTATTAACTACATTCCTCATTGGAATTATCCTCATTGGACTAAACTAGTAGTCTCTTACAAGGAATCACTTTCGTTTTCTTGTAGTAGTGATTTTAGAATTATTCAAGTATACAATAGAAGGTTTTCAAGTCTGAGGAGTTGATTTTATTTTAATCTAGGATGTGAGCACATTTTTAAAGGGGATACTATTGAGGTTGAGGGTGAAAGTTATCTGTTAAACAAAATTTTGTTATAATAGCTTAAAATTGAAATGTGATAGCAATGGCTATAGCATATGTATTCTTTTGTGTTAATATAATGGTTTTTACTTAAATTTACTGTAAAACATGCTACATTTTCTGTTTAAAATGCTGTAACAAAATTAACAGTCTCATTCTTTAAACTGAAGATAGTTAATTTTATTAGCAAAACTTCAGTTTGGGAATTTGATTGCATTAAATCATTGTAAAGTTCCACCATATTTGACTGCATAACTCTTCTATTTGAATTCTGTTTCAGTTTTGGAAATCAAATCCAAGTATTTTGGCTGTACAGAGATCAGCAATGCTCAGGAAGCAGCAGCAGCAGCAGCAGAAAGCAGCTTCATCAAACAGTGGGTCAGAAGAGGTGAATAGCTTATTTTGAATCTATGCTTTAAATGTAAACATAGAAGTTTCATAGCTCACTCTGTATGTATGTGTGAAAGTCTGTTTGAAGACAATAAGCATTGTGTACACACATCTCAGGAGAGAATTTTGCTCTTCTAGAGAAATGTTGAATTATTTTTAATTTTACATATTTGGGCAAGTGATGCAGAAATAACCTTTCTTAGAAAGCACTTTAACCAGATGCTGTCAAATTGTGATTCGTGGGCCAAGCTGGGAAGTCACGTATTGCTGGCTCTCATTTGTGTTTCCAACGTCTAAATTACTTAAAAATATAAAAGTACTTTCCAAATATTACTTTTCCATGTAAGCAATTGCTGTCGTTTCTGAAGGTTTTTATGCAATAGTGAATGGGAGGAGATGTAGCTCCATGCCAGTCCCTGTGAGAATGTGGTCCACGCTATTAATAAAAAGGTTTGAGAAACCTTGGCCTAAACTTGTAGTCTCTTACAAGGAATCACTTTCATTTTCTTGGTGTAGTGATTTTAGAATTATTCAAATATAAAATAGAAGGTTTTTAAGTCTGAGGAGTTGATTTTATTTGAATCTAGGATGTGAGCACGTTTAAAGGGGATACTATTGACGCTGAGAGGGTGAAAGTTATCTGTTAAACAAAAAAGTTTGTGAACATCTCTCCTCACTTCTAAAGAATAATTATACAGTCTGGTCAGAAGTATCTTCTCTCATAATTTCTCCATTTTCTTTTTTTGTTACCCTAGATTTCCGGTTTTGTATGATACAGTTTTCACTTTTAACTGTTTAGTTTTATGGTAAATAAGATTTTCTATATAAAATCTTAACTTACAGCTATTGCTAAATGGTTCTTCCTAAAAGTTTATTTTCAGGGTGAAATTTTTCCAGAATAGTTCTCTGCCTGAGTGAGAATTATTTTAGGGAAGTCTGATTTGGTATGTTTCGGAGTAGCAGCCATCTTAGTCTATATCTGTAAAAAGAAAAGGAGTACTAGCGGCACCTTAGAGACTAACAAATTTATTTCAGCATAAACTTTCGTAGGCTATAGCCCTCTTTATTGGGTGCATAGAATGGAACCCACAGTAGGTAAGAACAGAGAGTTGACAATAAAGTGTGAGGATATTGAACATAAGGAAATAGATTCAATTAGTGTAGTGACCCAGCCATTCCCAGTCTCTGTTTTAACCCTGATTTGATAGTGTCCAGTTTGGAAATTAATTCCAGTTTAGCAGCAGCTTGTTGGAGTCTGTTTTTGAAGTTTTTCTGTTTTAAAATTGTTACGTTGAGTTGATATGGTCCATCCATTTCTTTTTTTGGAGAGTAAAGGTAGTGAAGAGTCATATATTTTTTCCTTTCTTAAAAAACAGTTTAAACAGTTCTAGGGCCTGAGTGGGTAAAAAGGTGATATTTTGTACAGAGCTCATCTTTAAACTATAGAGAAGATTTTCAGTCTCCTGATAGAAATTCATTTTGACTAACTTATGACAGTTTTTTAAAAAGGTACTTCATGCAGGCACAGTAGTCTTTAAAAAGATATTCTAGTAGAGCACTGTGAATGCATAAACAATTGTGATGGATTTTGAATCATACTAAAATGTGGAAACCCTAGTAATATTCAGTGCATCATTGCGTACTGAAGGAGACAGGGAATCAAACATGAAAAATACATTTATACCAATTCAAGAATGGAAGCCAGATTGCTAACAATTGCACTGTTCTTTTAGTATTTGATAATGAATTCTATATATTCTTTGCTTTTTCTGCAGGATTCCTCTAGTAGCGAAGACACTTTGGATGACTCATCCAGTGAGACCAAGAGGAAAAAACATAAAGAGTAGGATATTTTACATAAAATATAAAAATGTCCTTCCTACTTGCATATTTTAGTATTTATATATACTTCATCTAATATATTAAAGTATTTCAGTTCTTCTCTGACTTCAGGTTGTGTTTTGGACTGATTTTGTCACCTCTCACTTTTGAGATGTTTAGATGCAACTTGTATTTCAAGTTGAGTCCTATATGTAAAACAGGACTTTAAATTCCCCATTTAGTAAAATACCCTGCATCAGGTACACTTGTATTGATCATGTCTGATTAAAAGCACCTCCAGCAGTGCTTTGTAGAATCTACAGTGGAGTGTATTAGTTGTAACGTACTTTTCCTGCTGAATATCCTATCCTGAACATTATCTATTTATGGCCAAGGTAATTGGAAATAGGTTATATAGGTCATTTTATTTCTGGTTCACTAGTTGGAATTAATCTGTTAGTGACAAAGTTGTTACAATTCGACATCTTTCTGAAATATCAAGGTCAAAAATGGCCATTGTGTTTGACACTACTTAGCAGTCTTATTGATCTCATTACAGCAACCAAGGATTGAATGACCTATGGAAATTAAAATTATCCTATCACCCCAAAAAGTATGCCCTTGTCAGAGTCGAGGAATGTTAGAGGTGCAATGTAGGGAAGCTTGTACTGCCATGGGCTGTGTGATACAGTCTCTGTGGAAAATAAATCACTTCAATTTTTTGGACTGTCAGTCTGGCACTTTTCAAGAAGTCTTAAAAAAAACAAAAACAAAAAAAACACCCCCCCACCCCCACCAAACCTCTCTTTTAAAATTAGTGTGTAATTTTGTATGTCTAGTTTTTTTCGGTTGTGATTGACAAAAGTTAGTTATTTGTTTTTTCCTATCCTTTGTAGTTTAAAAATTCACAGAAATCTATTAGAGTATGGAAAACCAAAAATTGTTGTTGAATTATATATGTCTAATAATCTAATCAATTATTTTGTTTTAAGAATATTTTAACTAGTACATTTGTATGTAATTATCTTACCAAATACACAGAGACCTCTGTTGATGTTTCTTGAAACAGAATATTGAGCCCTAAAAGACAAATTTTCATAGCTGTTGCCTATTTGTCCAAATAGCCAGTTGCCAACCTACATATCAGTTTATCAGGATGCACAAAATTAATATTCATGAAAGAAGCCCTTATTATAGTAGGTTCATGTAACACTATAGTATTAAAAGTGCATGTAACTCTTGAACAATTATCCATTCACTTGAACACTGAAAATATAATTTTTCTTGTTTCTGTAAGAGGTAAAGGAAAGTGTTTCTAGCATCATCATATTACTTCCTGATTTACAGCTTAATGGAAAGGCATCTGATGTTTTTTTTTCAGAAATGGAATGGTATTCTATGCTTCCAGATGCAGTATCCATTTTCATGGTAGTAGAGTGATCAAAGAGTTTTCATAATGTTTTCTATCTGTTCTTAGTAATTTTCTATCCCTTTAATTATTAACTGTCTTAATGCTTATTTCTGTCATCAAGATGATTCAAGTTTCCGGCGTTCATATATATGAACTTCACTGTAATGCTGAATATTCTAATTCTTGACTTTTCTGCCTTTCTATATATGCAGTGAAGACTGGCAAATGTCTGGATCAGGATCCGTCTCTGGGACTGGTTCAGATTCTGAATCAGAGGAGGATAGAGAGAAAAGCAGTTGTGAAGAGAGTGAATCTGACTATGAGCCAAAAAATAAAGTGAAAAGCAGGAAACCTCCAAGCAGGTAAGAATTCTGGAAATTAAGATACTTTATGATAAGGCACTCTCATTAGAAATCTTATTTTCTTTCTCTGTCTCTCTCTCAAATCCAAATGTAACTATTTATTAGTAGAGTTCTGAATCCCAATAGTGGAAGTTGTCTTTTGAAATTACACAAGATGTTATCACAGCAATGAGTCATAGTGAATGTTTTTCCCTACATTATCTGTTTGAGTGTGGTACAGTTGAACAATCACTGTGAAATACTAATACTCTGTAAGAAATGGCAGGACATTTATGGGTATTTCTGTATTGAAAACATCTTTGTTTTGTCAACTCTTGTTCTTTTTAAGAATTAAGCCAAAAAGTGGGAAAAAAAGTGCAGGACAGAAAAAGAGGCAACTTGATTCATCCGATGAGGATGAGGATGATGAATATGATAAAAGAGGGTCTCGTCGCCAGGCAACAGTCAATATTAGTTACAAAGAAGCTGAAGAAACAAAGACAGATTCAGATGACTTGCTGGAAGTCTGTGGAGAGGATGTTCCGCAACCAGAAGAAGATGAATTTGAAACTATAGAAAAGTTTATGGATAGTCGTGCTGGACGAAAAGGAGGTATTTTTGAGCTAGATTCTCACAATGCTACAGTGAATCCAAGAGCTGTTTTTACAACTTTTATATATTTGTTTCTGCAGCATCTAAACTTTCATTTAAAAAACAGTTTCTAGCTTAATGAATGCAAAGATAACTTCCCAAATTTGAATTGAGTAAACAAATGGAATATTCTTGCTCATGTGCGTGTGCTTGCATACATATTGGATGTTAGTTCCAAAGCGTAATGATAATGGTTTATGTATCTGCATTAACTGTTGAATTGCTTAGCAGTTTGGGGGGTAGAATGGAGAAGGGTGTAGGAATGAAACCATTGGAGGTGGGAAATGGGAGTTGCTTCAGGGAAAGAAATACAGGTGCTGTCTTCACTAAGAAAAATGTCCTTTTTAATGTGTTTTAACTGGTCAAGGAAAACCCTAGTCTCAGCCCTAGAGATTGACCTCCATCAGCTAACATTTTAAAACCCCAACTTACCCTGTCTATATTAAGATTTTAACATATGTCAGTTAACACCGTTCTTCCTAATGTTGAGACGGCCACAAAGGGTTTGCGCGGGGGATGTGGAGGGGAGAAAGAGGAGGGAAGGTTAGAAAGAATGATGGTTGTACAGGTCAGCATACTTCCCCACTGAGTGATGCTGAATGTGGCAATAAGGTAGTGGATAAATAATAACTAAAACTTCAGTTAAGACACAAAATACATATTTTAAACTTGGGAATTTCATGTGGGATTATGAGAGTAATATATGGAGTTCAATATTTGTGCCCTGTCCCACATCCATAATTAAAACTACAATTTGGCTCTGTCCAGAATGAGTTTTTGATAATCCTGTTTTAAATTCTTTTTAAAACTTTTGTTGTAACTTAGTTAAACAATTTTACGTTTCAAAAATATATAGTGTGCATCACTTTGTCATCTTCCCCCAAAATAATGTTAAACATACAATAGATTTAAAACATGTTGTGAATTATTTCTTCTTGGTAATGAAGTATTAAGAATTTTGGGAAAATACAATTTCGTAATTTCATAGAATCTTTTTTCTTCTTTAGACTTGACAGGTCATTTCAAAAGGGAATTTTGTGAATTTCTGTGATTCTATGAAACTGTTTGTAAAGATTTAAACTACTCTGTTTGTATCAGAGAGGTAAATGTTGATACAGTTTCACTGATTATCACTGCTGATAGTTTCACTTTTACAGAAAGAACTGACTACTTTGCTTAATCAGGTGTGTTTGGAAATAATGGAACTAAATTAGAAAAGGTCCATTTTTAGAGCATGTTATCCTCTCTGTGGAGAGAGCTGTGATACTCTAAGGTATCAAGTGTTTGAAACCTTACAGTGTATTCTTTAGGGCTCTGTAGTGTCTTGGTTTTGGCTAAGTCTATGCTAGAAGCGCTTTGCTGGCACTCTGCTTTTGCAAGCATTGTTTATTCCAGTCCTTCTGCCCCACCATTTCCAAGCAACCAAAATAAATGCAGTTTTGCTTGTATAACTATCTGAACCTAGAGGCTTACGCCAGCATAGCTATATTGGTTGCAAATTGCACCTCATCATACCCTGGGCAGCATGGCTATGCCAGCAAAAGTTTGTAGTGTAGACCTGGCCTTGATATTCCAAGTGATGAAGCTTCTATTACTTCTGGAATTCCAGAAAGTAGGGCTTTGTCCTCTCGGGAATGTCATCTATCAGTGTAGCTGCATAGGTCCATCTTACCTTGGTGCAAATTTTGCTGCATTGGTGAAAATTGTGCCTACATTACAGATGAAATCCTTGCCTTATTGAAGTCAATGGCAGAATTTACATCGACTTCACTGAAGTCTAAATGTCACCCCAATGAGGAAAATCCCAATGTAGACAAGGTCTGACAGATCTCACCGTTAGAAATTTTGTTCCTGATTATTTCTCCATCTCATTATCATCATCATCCCATAACTCCAGGACTTTAAAAAGACATGAAATCTAATCAACTTAAAATAAACTAACAAAAACGTTAAAAGTAGTTTCAGATATTAAACATATCCATGAGTCTCATTGTCGATGTTTGTTGTTTAACAATAACACTTGTTGATTTTTTTTAAAAAAATTTTTATCACCCCCTATTGGTGTGAGAGAAACCACTAAACAGAAGGGGAAACAGACTGACTAAATAGGTGAAACAGTGTAATTAACTATGCACAACATGATGACAAATGCAAAGAGTAAACCAGTGGAATTTTCTGTTACCTCTTTCAGTTATAGGTAGCTTTGGGTGTTAGATTGTAACAATGCTAGGTTAAAAGCTTCAGACAGAAAGTGTGTTTTAAAACTGACAGTGCCTTTTTAAATAAGTCTCATAGAATATTTTATGTGATCATGGAAGCTTCCCTATAATGAGAAGAGAATGAGAAGACAACTGCTGCAGAAGGAGATAAAGGGGAAGCTAGTTCAGTGCCATGCAAATGAGCTTCGTATTGTGTGTTGCACTGTGTGCACAACTAAGTAGCTTCCTACAAACTTAACCGCTTTTCAGAAGAATGCAGAAAGTTGATAAATAGGACATTTAATCATTGACCAGTGGGATGGTATTGATGACAGTAGGATTATCATGCCACCGATTTCTAACCTACTAACGCTATACTGGTGGAGATTCAAATAGTGGAGGTCTACAGTGTGGTTTGCATTTCTCAAAGCAAGTTGTATTCAAATAGTTGTGTGATCAATGCAAGTATGTACCCAGGTCCTGTTCTAACATGTACAGCCCATGCAGAAGCCACCATCACCACATTTTCACTGCAATTTTTAGCCTTCTTTGCTAGCTTACAGCTAGCATGGGTGTTTCTATCCCTGCTACGGTCACATCTTTGATTGCATTGTAGTCATGCACTGCAAAGTCATGGAAGGCAAGTGGGCATTGATAGAATTTAGCCTTGTCACCTCTCCATGGATCACCAGGAATGTGGTGTTGCTGGAATTTTGGTAGCCTGCAATAGGTTGGTTATGATCATTGTTCCCTCTTAGCAACTAATGTCCCATAAAGTCTTTTGAGCGCTGGGATTGATGTTCTCTGACATGAGATATGGCAAGCTTGTCAGTTCTCTTCTATCTATAAATATTTGTAAGGTGGCTATTCACCCCTTCCTTCATCCACTCTTTCACCTTCAGATAATTTAGATGCTTAGTTTTATTGGTTACATTATTTTATTGACTGGCGAAGACTTGATTTAATAAGACAGGGATCGGCAACATTGGCATGTGAGACCGCAGGGTAAGCACCCTTAGCGGGCCCCGCCGCTTTGTTTACCTGCCGTTTCGCCGACTGCCGCTCCCACTGGCTGCGGTTTGCCATCCCGGTCCAACAGGGGCTGCGGGAAGCAGTGCAGTGTTGGCCACCGCTTCCTGCAGCTCCCATTGGACCAGGGCGGCGAACCGCAGCCAGTGGGAGCCACAGTCGGCAAAACAGCTGGTAGGTAAAGCAGCAGTGCCCGCTAAGGGTGCTTACCCTGTGGTCCCGCATGACAGTGTTGCCGATCCCTGTAATAAGACGACAGTCTCATATATTCTGCAGCAGAATTATGCAAGTCAAATTAGGTGGAAGAGAGCTACAGAGGTAGTTTGTTTATTTATCATGTGTTGATAAATGCTCATATTATAAAAAATTACCAATTAAGCTATATTAATATCAAATGCAGTGTTAGGTGATTCACTGGTACTTATGATCTATTAAAACTTTTGTTGTGATTTCCGTTTCAGCCACTGGTGCTACAACCACCATCTATGCAGTTGAGGCAGATGGTGATCCAAATGCAGGGTTTGATAAATTGAAGGAGCCAGGAGAAATACAGTATCTGATTAAATGGAAAGGCTGGTCTCATATCCATAACACATGGGAGACTGAAGAAACCTTGAAGCAGCAGAATGTTAAAGGAATGAAGAAACTGGACAACTATAAGAAAAAAGATCAGGAAACAAAACGATGGTAAATGTTATCGATAGCCATCTTTCATAATACAGATTTTTCTTACCAGCATTTGTGCTTATGTACTATTGCAAGGGGATTGAGCTCTGTATGAGAATATATTTCCATAGCATACGTTCAGCAAAAAGATAATACATGATCTTTTCATTGTCAAAACCATCTCAACATTGAAGGTCCTGCAAGGTGTACATCATCCTCAACTTCATTCCATTGAGCGAATTATAATATGCAGCATCTTGCAGGATCATTCCTTCAATAAATAGCTAAGCCTGTTCGGAAGTTATTTTTCTTAAATGTTTATAATACACATAGCATAAATAAAATATTTACACAATAAACAGTGTGCATTGTTTACTGTTTAATCCAATGGCCTACCATTGTACTTCAAGCAGAACTGTTCATTACATTCTCCACAGTGATGCTTAAATCTTTTTCTTTTAAGTTTACCTAAATTCTATTCACTTTGCTATGCTTTCCAGTTCAACTGCATCATTTTTCTGCCCATTGTGTGGATCAACAAGCTCTCTTATCGGTGTTGTTAGAAGTCCTGAACTAAATGTTTGGAGAAAATCTTTACCTTCCCCTGCCCTCTTTTGACACTGGTTTCCAGTGGGTCATTCAGTGTGCTATATGAAAAGTTTGTGGTTCTTGTCCATTACTTTTAGGAATGATTGAGATGGATTTTCCTGGATTTAACACTGTTCAAATGTTCTCATTAAGTGAAAAGTGTCTTACAGACTAAAATACTTCAACTGTTGGGTGTGGACATTCTGTATTATACCTACATTAATTATTTTTTATCAGGTGTAGCTTCCACTAGTACAGTCTCTCAGTAGTTTTCCTCAGCTTCCAGGCAGGCGGGCACCCAATTCAGATAAGGAACTTTTGTAGCAGTTGTTTTTTCTCCACTGAGATATAACTTAGTTCCTTTCTCAAAGAAGCTTTCCCTGCAACTTTCCTCTGGTGCTGAAAAGCTTTAGGATTGTCAAATTGTTTCATTCTAAAACTAAAACAATGTGATGACTATTTTCATAATTTCTATGCCAGGCTGAAAAATGCTTCTCCGGAAGATGTGGAATATTATAACTGCCAGCAAGAACTTACAGATGATCTGCATAAACAATATCAAATAGTGGAGAGAATAATTGGTAAGTGACAAATTGGAGACTGGATATAACAATAAGGATAATATACTGTCATTGCTTCTATTTTTATAGATTTTTATAAAAATGTGGAGCTTGAAAGGACCTCAAGAAGTCATCAAGTCCAGCCCCCTGTGTTGTGGCAGTACCAAGTAAACTTAGACCATCCCACATGTTTGTCCAATCTGTATGATGGAGATCCCACAGGCCCTCTTGGAAGCCTATTCTAGAGCTTAATTACCCTTGTAGTTAGTGCATTTTCCCTAATATCTAAACTAAATCTCCCTTGTGTTAGATTAAGCCCATTGCTTCTTATCCAACCCTCACTGGACATGGAGAATAACTGATCACTGTTCTTTTTATAACTGCCTGTAACATATTTGAAGACTTATCAGGTCTCCGCTCAAGATTGAGTATGTCCTGTTGTTTTGACCTTTCCTCATGAGTCAGGTTTTCTAAACCTCTTATTTTTGTTGCTCTCCTCGTTCTCTTTCCAGTTTGTCCCCATCTTTCCTAAAATGTGGAACCCAGAATTGGAAACAGTACTCAAGTTGAGACCACGCTGGTGCTGAGTAGACTGGAACAATTACCTCCCATGTCTTGCACATGACATCCTGTTAATACACCCCAGAATATTAGCCTTTTTTGATGCTGGATTGCATTGTTGACTCATATTCAATCTGGGATTCACTAAATCCCAGACCCTTGTCAGTAGTAGTACTATCTAGCACAAGGGAGGCAACCTATGGCACGCGTACCAAAGGCACTTATACTGCCCGACTTCTGGCCACTGGTCTGGGGGCTCTACATTTTAATGTAAACATTTTAAAACCTGTATTTACTTTATATACAATAATAGTTTAGTTATATATTATAGACTTATAGAAAGACACCTTTTAAAAATTTTAAAATGGATTACTGGCATGCGAAACCTTAAATTAAAGTGAATAAAGGAAGACTCAGTATACCACTTCTGAAAGGTTGCCGACCCCTGAGCCAGTTATTCCCCATTTTGCAGTTCTGCTTTTGATTTTTAATTCCAAAGTACTTTGCACCTGTCTTTATTGAATTTCATCTTGTTGAATTCAGACCCATTTCTCCAAATTTTATATTTGTGGATAATAAATTTATTAGAATTCTTAATTATTTTACTTTCAAACTAAAATAATATGGATATAAATTAGAATGGAGGTTTAATTCTGAGCACTTTGTCACTTGATTGTGTCACAAAAATGAAATGTTCATTAAAATCAAAATTATTAACGAAGAATCTCAAATGTATTCTACAGCTCATTCAAATCAGAAGTCAGCAGCAGGTTATCCAGATTATTATTGCAAGTGGCAGGGTCTCCCTTACTCAGAGTGCAGCTGGGAAGATGGTGCTCTCATTGCTAAAAAATTTCAGTCATGCATTGATGAGTATTTTAGCAGAAATCAATCCAAGACCACTCCTTTTAAGGACTGCAAGGTGAGTGAGATTTAAGATAATTTTCATAGACCTCTGAGAACAGAGACAATAACAATGTTTGTAGCTGGCTGTATTGTTCCTGAATTAGGGATGGTATACATTTATAAACTTTTTAAAGTTTTTAAGATCACAGAATGAAATATTAAAATTGTTTAGGTTAGAAATAACTGTTAAGGTATATAACTTGTCAGTGGTCTTATTAGTTCTAAGTAGACAAATGTCCCCATCGTAATTATTTTCACTCCAAAGGGGAATTGTTATCTATTAGAAGTTAAAATAGTAACATACATAAACATAATCTAAATTATTATTTTCCATTTTCTCCTGCAACTTCAGTGAAATTCATATTTAGAATCTTAAAACATTCAGAAGTAGAGCTAATATTCAATTTCACTTTGATAGGTTTTAAAACAGAGGCCGAGGTTTGTTGCACTGAAGAAGCAACCATCATATATTGGTGGGCATGAAGGCTTAGAGTTAAGAGACTATCAATTAAATGGACTAAACTGGCTCGCTCACTCCTGGTGCAAGTAAGTACATTCTGAAAGTCTGATGCTTCTCTATTGCTTGTAAATGGTAGAAATTAAACGTTAGCAGGCTGGATTATTTTGTCATTATAGTAGTAAATTGTAAAGTAAAGATTTGAGAGAGATTTCTTTCACCTGCAAATACATAAATTTAGCACATAGTTGATTTGTACAGGCAAGTCTTCCATGGTTTTCCTTTTTCCCCTCTGGTGATTGTAGGTGAAGTAGAAAGTAAACTACATTATCCTCTGCATGCATCCAAAGAAGTGGATATTAGCCGATGAATGCTTATGCGTCTATACTTCTGTTAGTCTTTAAGGTGCCAGAGGACTCTGTCACTTCTGAAAAGGCAAACTAACACAGCTATCTCTTTAATTCTTTACATTATACTCAAATATCACACACTGAAGTTTGTTTTTAAAATTGATGCACAAGAACTATTTAGTAGCTTTATATAGAATAAAATTTATCTTGGATCCCTTTTTACTATTTGATTAATGAAGGATTTTCAAATTGCAACAATGATGGTAATTAAGATTCTTCTTTGAATGACTGCGCACGTCCATTCCACTGTAGGTGTCTGTGTTCCAGTGCATGTTGTCAAAGAGTTTTGCCCTTTGAGTTCTTGTGCACCATGTGCAGGCATAAAGGGGTGAGCTGCCTCTGACTCCACCTCAGTTCCTTCCTGCTGCCCATGTTGGTTGTTAAAGATCCTTTTCCTTCTGCAAGTCTGTAGTCAAGCACGTAAATACAGTAGTACCTGTTGTAGTCCTGTATTGTTAATATAGTTTAATAGAGTAGTAAGTAAATAATTTTTTTAAGATTATGTGTTTGTGTCGATCTGGCACCCTGTCTGGATACCGGCCATGGTACCCCAGATAGGTCATGCTCTCTGGGTTTCAAGCTTTGCCACTCTTGTGGTAAGGGAATACCTAGCAGTGACCCTAATCCCAGCTGCTTTAAGACTTGAAGGAAGCTCATTTGAGTGACAAATGTGCTGATTGTAAGGGCTTTAAGCCCCGCTCCAAAAAAGACAGGGCACCTAGACTGAAATCTGCTGCTGGAATCAGCACTGTGTCCTCTATCTTAATCATCTACTTCAACCCAGATATTGTCATTGCTCAGCACCAGTAGCACATCTCCGGCATTACCAGCACGGAGGGGTAGATCGGTGTTGCTGTTACCAAGGAAGAGGCTGTAAATTGGACTTGGTAGCAAGATCTTCAAAGAAAACAAAGAAGTTGAGGTCATCTAAGGAGTTGGGAGAGTGCTAAGAATTCTAAGCAGGGGTGTTCATTGACTCCAGAGCCCAGTATGGGCCTGTTGAGACTAACTCTTGAAGCACCATGATTGGCATCACCTTACTCCCAGTACTGGAGAGTACTTTCCCAGAACCACCTATTCCTGAGGCATTTGAGGCTGAGAGAGCGTTGTTGAACCTCCTGGAGCTGCTGTCACCAGCAATTCAGGAGTCTTGCCTGGTACCAGTGCTCGAGATACTGGCATTAGCAGTTTTACCTGTGCACTGGGCACATCCATCTAATTTGGCCATCAGGGTACAAATCAAGATGGTACTATCTAAGAAAATCTAGGTGATCTACATGGAACTGAACCTCCTCTCTGGTACCAAACTATACGGCCCCGCCATGGTCTCAGGAAGAGTATTTTTCTTCACCAGATTATGCAGTATGTCCCTAGCCTGTCTCACCATCAAGAGAATACCACCTGCCCCCCCTGGTTTCAGCCTCGATTTCAGCAAGGGACTTACTGAAGGGATCCTTGAGCCAAATACACTTGGGGATCAGGGCCATACCAGAGACCATTTTGGAACCAATGGGGAGTCCCTCCCAAATCAAATGTGTCTCCACATCCATCTCAGCTGGCTCCATCTACAGGCAGTCAGAAGCACCCATGCCACAAACATCCTAGCGTTGGTAACAAGCCTGGCACTGAGCACATTCAGGACCCCTCTCACGAGCTTCCACGAAAGCAGTGGAAACTGGACCAATCCCTGGTATTGTTGTCATCCTTTTTCTCTATCCCCTGATGAGGTAATTGTGGTAGAACCGACTCTCTGCCTCCTGATGGTTTTAAGACTCATGGCTGTGGTCTTGGACATTCTCCCTGAGGATACTGAAGAAAATCCATTGAGCTAGTAGACATTTTGGTATCTGTAACCTCAGCTAGAATCTCTCTCCTATGCTGTTTTAGAGCCTACCGAAGTTCTTTGGCAGACCACAATTTCCCTGCCACTGAAAAAAGACTGCAGAGGAGATACTGCATCCACTGTCAGGGGGTCAAGCTCCTCTCTAGCCATTGCCTCTGGGCTCACTTGTAGTATTGGCAGTCAGAGGCAGTGATAAGGTCATCAGGCATCAACCCTGAAAAATGAAGAGTCTAAAAAGCTGGACTTTCTTGGGAAGAAGCTTTATTCTACTGTGGATTACAGATTGATATTGCAAACCAGCAAGCTTTCTAGGGCACTACAGTTTCATCCTGTTAGATACAGTTCCAAAGTTCCAAGAAAAGCACCCAGATGATGCAAAACAGAATGTTACAGACATTGATCAAGGAAGACAAGTTGGTTGCCAGAATAGCTCTGCAGGAGGATGCAGCAGCCTCTACAGTTAGGGCTGGATTAACTCTTGTGGTCCGGGGGCTATTAGATTTTATGTGGCTCCTGTATACAAGACTTTTTTCTAATTTAAAACAAAATTAAGACATCAAGGTTATTAGTGCTATACTAAACTTGCCATTTAATTAACATAAAGGCATTCTGTGGTTACATTTCAGTCTTAAAACATGTAGAATATAGTTAACTTAATGCAAAATAGGCTACTTCTTACCTTAGAACAGCTGTTGTATTTATTTCTGGGAGGAAGTTTGGGTGCAGGAGGGGGCACAAGGTGCAAGCACTTGCTGGGAGGCACTTACCACAGGCGGCTCCTGGCCAGCGGCTCAGCCAGGCTGCCTGACTGTCTTAGCCCCACCCCGCTCCCGGAAGAAGCTGGCTGCTGACGTGTCTGCGCGCCACTCGTGGGAAGGGGAACAACATGTCTCTATGTGCTGCCCACGCCTGCAAGTGCCACCTCCGCATCTCCCATTGGTTCCCAGCCTTTGGGAGCTGCGGGGACGGTGTGGGCAGTGCACAGTGCTGCCTTCCTTCTGCCAGGGGCCATAGAGATGTGCAAGCAGCTGGCTGCTTCCGTGAGTGGCATGGGGCCATGGCATGCAGGCAGCCTGCCTGAGTCCTGCGGTGTCGGGGCACTCCTTACTTCAGGGCCTGGGCTGTAGCCCCTAAAGCTCCTGCATTAATCCAGCCCTGTCTACAGTTGTGGCATGGACTCTACCATCATGCTGAGGCACTCATCTTGGTTATGCTCTTTTGACCTCCCTCCAGAGGTGCAACCAGCAGGTCAGGACACCAGTTTGAAGGGCCATCACTCCTATCACAAAAAATTAATGAAAGGAATCCTGAAATTCCTGCACATTAACACCCTTCCACTGAAGCAGAGGGTGTTCTGTCCTCACCAGTCCCAGCGTTTTCAGGGATTTGCCCCTGGAATCTAAGGGGGAGCAGAGGTTACAAAAGATACCCACAGCCGCTATCTGAATCTGCTACTTTATTAAGGCAGATGGCATTGTCCATTATGTTTATGCTGAACACACTCTCTATGATGTGCATCAGCCTTTTATCGCCAATCATCCAGGAAAGGAAAGACATTCCCTGACCACTAGAGAAATGCTACCACCACCATACACTTTATAAATACATCCAAGGCAGACAAGAAACCAAAGGGGAGCACTGGGAACTGATAATGGTGACTGCTGACAGTGATTCTCAGAAATTTTCAGTGGCTCTGATGGATTGTCACATGGAAATAAATGTCCTTTAAGTTGAGAGCTTGTTTTGATGGGTGGGTCGAGAGGAGCCTAGCAGTTCAAAGAGTGTCATTTTTTTCTTTCTCAGTTTTTGCAAACTGCCTGTCCCATTTTCATCATTCTTGGGCCCACATCACAACAATCTGGTGGGTTCTAAGTGTGGTGGGTATACACTCCAGTTTATTTCCACACACTCGCTTTCCCCATCCCTCTTCTTAGACCTCTCTCGTAAGGCAATGATTCTGCAAGAGATACAATTGCTTCTCCTTGTAGAACCTGTAGAAAAGGTCCCTCTTGTTCAGGGGAAAGGGTTTTTATGCCCAGTACTGATTTTGAAAGCAAAAGTGGGTCTCCAGGTTATTTTAGTTCTAAGAAAGTTAAACAAGTTCCTAAAAAAAATATTTGAGTCACTCTGGCCTCCATAATCCCTTTACTGAGGCCATAGAACTGGTATGCTGCGCACTCCTCCTCATCTCTGAGTCTTTTGGTAGGAGAGAGCTGAGAGCAGTTTTGGGTGACTCGGCCCTTTATGTCTGTGTGTGAGGCAGCAGAGAGCACTTGTGCTGCCCTGATGAGTGTCACTAAGGGGAAAATTCTGATAACCGTGTACTGGAACACATTGACACCTGCAGTGGAATGAACATGTGCAACCCATCTTAAAGAACTACTATTACAAAAAAGCTTGTAACCATTTTTTCCTGAATTGGTAGTATGTAAACATTCTGTGTTTTATTGCTGAATATACAGTTATAAGCAATAGTCCTCATAATCTGTAAGCTAATTAAATTTCCTCAGAGGACATACATTTGAAAAATCTTGCAAAATATCTTAGAACTTCTATTTATAAATGCTTAAAGGAATGTAATTTTTATCTTGGTAATTAGTAGTATTATACTATCTAAACATTTTTATATTTCTTTCATTTTGCAGAGGGAACAGTTGTATTCTTGCAGATGAAATGGGTTTGGGTAAAACAATACAAACTATTTCTTTTCTGAACTACCTGTTTCATGAACATCAGTTGTACGGGCCTTTCTTGCTGGTAGTGCCACTTTCCACTTTGACATCTTGGCAAAGAGAAATTCAGACATGGGCTCCTCAGATGAATGCTGTAGTTTATTTAGGAGACATCAATAGCAGAAACATGGTAGGTACATTTGAACAGTAATGAAAAACACAATGCTAAAAAGGGTTCTTTCAAACATTTGCCTAGTATTCATCTTTTATGTATTTGGTTAAAAATCAGAAAACATGTATTTGCCTGAAATACAATATTTAATATGCAAATTTGAAAGCTTAGATTTTGGTGTAAAATGATTACTTATATAGGCTCTTTTGTTGCCTTCTTAGTCTCTGGTTACTACAGTCAAGGAGCTTGTTTAAAATGGATGCTTAGATTTTTTTAAAATACATTTTTTCTTGCCCTTGTGGTTAAGAAGATACAATTTAAAATTGTGAACAGAATGTAAAGTAATACAATGACATCTGTCCAGGTGTGCAGACAGCATAAAACAATAATTTTTAAAAGTGCAAACTGCCTCTATTCACATCAAGGGATTGTTAACTAAATGTTATAGTTGACTATTTCTGCTGGTTGCAGAAGATCTTAAGTGAGTGTAGTCGCAGGATTGTAGAGCTTCTTTTGTGGCCAGAGTTTGGAAGAGTACCATTTTTTCTCCTTCCAGTTCAGCCTCTGGATATAATGTTCTGAGCTGTGAATTTCTTTCAGAATGGAAGTTTAAAAAACAAAAACCTTTAATTTTTCATGTTAGCTGCTGCTTCTTCCCAAAAATTTGTGGAATATTCTGTAAGTAAGCACGTTTCACATATCGCCTATTAATTTTTCTCCTTTGCAGTTAAGGAAGCTTTAAACAGTTCTTATTTTACTAAAGTAACAAGTGTTGTTTAGCTACAAACTTGCTTTAGGGCACAGATTAATGATGCACAATGAACATTTAAAATTTTTGTAATACTAGAATTGATCTATATAATTTCAGTAAACAGATTTTATGAGTTGCTTACTGGATGTTTACATGAGAAACAAAATTATTTGATGGTCAGAAATTACATGAAAGCTTATCTAGGTTATTATTTTGGAATAAATTGCTAATGTATCTAAACTGTTTTTGTACTCCAAAGATTGCTCCTATATCTAACAAGTTACTTTTCAGTGTTTATCAAATACGTATTATCCTACTTCTAAGTCTAATTCTTTCATATTAGTGATTATTTTAAAAAAGCACAAAATAATATATAATCTGATTTTTTTCTATTTAACAGTCGTACTTTGGCATTTAATCCGGTTGAAAATGACCATCCCAACTTTCTATCTTAAATTTCTCACAAATGTACAATCTTTTTTTTGTAGATAAGAACTCATGAATGGATGCATCCACAGACTAAGCGGTTAAAATTTAATATTCTTTTGACAACTTATGAAATTTTGCTAAAGGATAAGGTAAGCCATAATTTTGAATTTTTTTATTTTCTATTAATAGAGATCCCCATTTATGCTGTACCACAACATATAAAGTTGTGCTTGTCATTGAATTTATTTTGGTTCCTGGAAATGTGCACACTTTGGTTTATGAATGTGATAGATCGTTTTTCTTCAGATGTCTGGGACACATTGATTTGTTTATCCAAGCTGTTAATGCTACTACAACCTGCTGCTGCTTTTTCAATTTTGATACTGAATTTTGAGGAGCGATATCAGAGACCCACAGATACGGTGCCATATACTGTAATTCAGTTGCAGTGTTTGGTCAGTGTGTGATGATTATGATGAACAGTAGTGCAGTGTTTTCATGTATCAGTTTGAAGGTACACCAATTAACCTTGTGGAGTTTAGAGCACTTAGAACTTCAGAGTTAAGCTTTAAACAAAAACCCGGTTTATACCTTAATTATTAATACTAACATCACAACAGCATATCGGAGCATCATGCCACAATTATTTTGTGGTTAACTGACAGTTTTTTCTCTTCTTCTCCCTATTCCTAGCAGCAAGTGATGTGTTCTCTCCCCTCATTATCTGTTTTATATATTCTTGGAAGAAGGACTATAGTTGTTTTTTTTTTTTTTGTAGTGTACTTTGTACTGCCTCATTTGTGATAAATAGCATTCCTGTGAATTCTTGCAGAACCAGAGGAAAGCTAATTGAAGGTCTGAGCTAATGGAACCAGAGGAAAGCTAATGGAAGCTAATGATGTATTGAGCTCGAGTTTTTATTGGTATAACTCACAAATCGGCTAACTATAATATTTTAACAATTAAGAACTCTTTTTCCTCTGTTGATCCCAGCCAATTTAGGACATAGTTAAATATTAAAACACACTGGTGTCCATACGCCATTAGTTTAAAGGTTTCTTAACGAACATTGTATCCAGTTATTGGTTACTCTGCTTCGTGTTCGGAGTGTGAAAAGGGACTTGCAGAACTAGAAGTCAATTTTTTAAGAGTTGAATTTTTATGTATGAATGTATTGTAGAAAAATAATATGGCTTTCATGATTCTAACTATGAAATGCTTCCTTTACATAATTTTCTTTTCTTTTTTTTTTAAGTCTTTCCTTGGTGGTCTAAATTGGGCATTTATAGGAGTGGATGAAGCTCATCGTTTAAAAAATGATGATTCCCTTCTATACAAGACTCTAATAGACTTTAAGTCAAACCATCGTCTTCTTATCACTGGAACTCCTCTGCAAAACTCCCTCAAAGAGCTCTGGTCTTTGCTGCACTTCATCATGCCAGAAAAGTAAATAAGATCTTTCATACTCTTGTTAATATAGTATTCTTAAACAGAAAAATTCACAGTAAAAATATTTTTAAATATCATATTATATTTAAACATGTAGCAGATACACTTATTTTTCATGCCGCATCTGACAAATAACTTTTCTGTTTTAGAAATGCATTAAAATAGATTGATAACGGAAACCAAAAGCCTTAATATGGGGTTACAACCCTGACAGTATACCTCACCTTGTTTTGGAGGATAATCTCTACACAGTTAATTCTCAGCATCCTTTCAATCATTGTCTTTGAAACAGCTAATAAGGTTATCAATTAATGTCAATTATGTTTGCATAGCAAATGCTTCTCTATCAAATCGTCCTCCAATAAAGCTTATTGTTGTCCATAAAATACAATGGGAAATACAATGTCATTGGTTCCTATGTAGAAGTCCATATTGATTCAGAACCAGTGATGCTGTATGGCCCATTGGACTAAACTAAACACTATTGAAAATCATTGCCTAAAACACCCCCCAAAACTACATTTACATAAAAATGCAAGCAATCTGAACAGTAATTTGGTTTTCACTGTGATGTTAATATATTTACATTTCTTTCAGATCTGGTTGAGAGTTTTCCATTGAAATGGTTTTCTCCTGAAAATTCAGTTTCTGCAAACTCAAACTTTTCTGCTGTGAAAAATTCAGTTTTGCTGAAAAATTTTAATTTTCTGTTGGGAGAATCTAAATGAATTTTTGGTCAGCTTAACCCAGTTTGGATTAATCAATGTTTTGCTGAACTGATCTGAAACCAAACGACACTGCATTTCCCTTTCAGTGCATTGCTTAATGGAAGTTGTAGTTCTGACCCCAATTCTTAACTATGGGCTGGGCTCCTTAGAGAATTTGTCTCTCCCATAATGCAGTGTGGATTTGCGTCTGAGCTGCATAATGCACTATGGGAGAAATGTGATTGGATGAAGTACAGGAAATACAGTCTGGGCCAGGGAACCTGGCCCGTAGGGGAAGACTAGGAGTCACAGGCTCTTGTACTACAGTTCACATGAGGCAATGTACCTCTATGAACAAATGCAGTTTATTTATTGAACTAACTGAAAATTAAGCATTTTTGGTCAGTTCGATAAACCAAAATGAAACATTTGAGTTTCTGGAATATCAAAATGTTTCATTTCTTGATCAAATATGTTAAAAAGAAATGTTTGTGTTTCCTGATCAGAATTTCATTTCCACAAAAAAATTTTGAAATTTCATTTTTCATCCTAATTCTGGATTAAAACAAATGTTGAAAAAGTCGATGCCTTCTACAGAAGGATATCATAGGTGGCGGGTATAATAGTCCAGAGGAGGCTAAGCTGCCAACCCCTGCCTTCCAGAGCATGGATGCCTTGGGTGTCTGCACTCTCTCTTCCCATTCCTGCTCCATCACTTCTCTCAGGCTCCCACCACCCTCCCTTGGCTACGTTCCTACTCTCCTTCACCTCCCTCCCCTGTAAGGCCCCCACCGGTCAGCATGACCCTCCTCCTGCTAAGCAGCATGCAGCAATTAGTGGTGCCTGGGAGCAGCGAGTGCTCCCCCCCTCCCCCGTTTTTGTACTTGCTCAAGTCAGTTCGGAGGAGTGCTCAAGGGAGGGGTGGAGGAGAGGAGGGACTTGGCCAGCAGCAGGCAGAGAGAATTAAGGGAGGGGTTGGGGATTTGGGGGAGGAAGCTGAGTGGGCCTGGGATCTCAGGGAGGAGCCCTGGTCTAGGCACCAGGGGAGCTTCCAGCTTTCTGGCTAACATTCCAAAATACAAGAGTCATGTATCACCCATGGAGGATATTCTGAATTTTGCTTCAATCCGCTCTTAGTTTGGTTAAATGGCTAGGCATTTTTTTTTTCTCCATATATTCACTTTCTGGTTCAAATTCCTCTCAGGACATCCACAGTGCATCAATGCTTCATTTTTCAAATACTGCATAGGAATAGAACAGTTTGATACCACTAAAATCTTTTATGTTACCTTAAGGTTTTCTTCCTGGGAAGATTTTGAAGAGGAGCATGGCAAAGGGAGAGAATTTGGCTATGCAAGTCTTCACAGAGAACTTGAGCCATTTCTGTTACGGAGGGTTAAGAAAGACGTAGAAAAATCTCTACCTGCCAAGGTTGAACAGATTTTGAGAATGGAGATGAGTGCATTGCAGAAGCAATATTACAAGTAAGTGATCTGCTGTGAAATAGCCGCACCTCTTTCCCCACCAAAAAAAACCCAGCGAAAGAGACATGTCCACCTCCTGTATAAGAGATTACCATATTTTATTGTGTCTTTGCTTGATGCTAACTGCTAAACAGGTATTTTTCAGCATGTAAAAAACACTTAGGTAAAATTGTGGCCTTTTTCAAGCCTGTGATTTTTGCCATTGACTTGAATGGATCCTGGATTTCACCTTTAGAATATGCACTCTGCTTTTAAGATTTGTTTTAGTGGAATTCATATAAATTTAATTCCTTTCAATCAGTTTATCTTATATGGGATACTGGTGAGTTTTATGTTTGGAGCTTCATTCTTTTCATGCAGTTACTGCATATTTTAATAGCTCCCTGCCACCTTTTTGTCTCATCTTTGCTGCTTCCCTCCACCCCCAAAAAAATCTGGCTAAGAATTACTCTACATATTCTATATCCTAGGTGGATTTTAACCAGGAATTACAAAGCCCTGAGTAAAGGTTCAAAGGGCAGTACCTCAGGCTTTTTGAACATCATGATGGAACTCAAGAAGTGTTGTAACCATTGCTACCTCATTAAACCACCAGATGATAATGAATTCTATAATAAACAAGAGGCCTTACAGGTAAAAAACACTTTTTTAATTAGTTTTATTTCTGAAATATGCAGGCAAGTGGTTTATATAGTATTTAGCTATTTATCAACTTTCGTATTGAAGTATACTGTGTAAAGTGAACACCTGAACTTGTGAAGTGCATTTTACATTATAGATGTGTAATTAAATAGATTTTGTGTCGCAGTTACTATTGTGATCCATCCTTTATTTCTGAATAAAAATAGAGCTGATTTGATTAAATTAAAAGAGAAATAGTCTATTGGGTTGAGAATTGGGGACTGTATTTTGAACCAAAGCAAAACTTGACAGATTTTAAATCAATCTGAAATAGAACAAATGAAAAGGGCAAGATGCATCTGTAATTACTGTTTTCTAATGCCATAAAGTGTAAACCTATATGAACTTTTAGCCAAGTAGACTACAGAATAACTGATGAAAAATATAGCATTCTAAACAATTGCTGTTCTGTTCTAATACAGAACACTCTTGCTCTAATGAACCTCTGGAAATCCAAGCTACTTGATTGTTCTAGCCAGGGGTTCATTAAAGGGAAAGTGTCCTGCTGTGGGGCTGTGGCTGACACCTCAAGCCCTACAGTGGAGCTGACAGCTTATCTGGCCCTGTGGCCCAAGGCAGACAGCTCCTCCAATGGCAGGGCTATATGTGAGTCAGACAGCTCCTCCGGCTGCAGGGCCTCAAGAGCCCTCTGCCAGGAGACGGGAGGAATTTTCTGCTGTCAGCCCCTCCTGCTTTCAGCCCCAGAGCCAGACTAATTCTCAGTCCCCCACAGCAGCCCTGGAGCTTGAGGTGGTGTCCATGGACCCATGTTTGTTATAGCCTAAGGTTTGCTATTGTGAAGGGTGTTATAGCAAGGATGTACTGTAGTGACAGAAGTGTGGGCCTTTTTTGTATGTTTCTGAAGATCAGAGAGGAAAAATTATTTATTGGATCTTTTCTCATTTCAAATATTTTTCTCAGAAGTACCGAATTCTGCAGTGATAGCCCATGATTAAAACCCAGTCTGCATTTTAAAGTTGTTCTTAAGATGCCTCAAAGATAGTTATCTTAAAATTTGGCACATTGAGTGTAAATCATACATAAATCATAGGCATATTTGTCAGAAATACTGCTTCATTCATCATTTTAATAGATGCATATTCAAAATAATAGCTTCCCTGCTCCAGTTTAATAAGATAATGAGTTAGCATTAGTGAAAAACTGTAAATAATGTGCAATTTCTATCTTAATTTTACTTTAGGATATTTCTTATGCCCTGATGATACAAACACTTATATTTGTGCTTAAGTGTAGGCAGCTGAGTAGTCCCATTGATTTCAGCAAAGCTGCTCGCATGCTTACAGTTAAGCATGTATGTAAATTTTTATAGGATTAAGATCATAGCTGATCATACCCACGTATCAGGTGATATGCACCTATTGCTCTGTATAAATATTAATTTCTAATGAATGCATGTTTACTATGTACAGAAGATAATGGTGGTCAACGCAATATGCTACTCTACCTAGGGGACAGCACACTTTTTACAGGAACTCAGGAATACTGCACATTCCTTCAGGCCAGTAAACTAAAAATTAAACAAATCCAACTAGTTATAGTGTAATTTTTTATATTTTTTGTAGAAGGAGGGAAAGGATTGGATGTGAAAAGAGAGGGGAAAGAGTGTGAGAGAGAAAATATGGTATTGTTTTATTTTTAAGGCACTCACTTTTATATTGTTTCAAGTTTTACAGTGGTGTTGTTTCACCTTTAAGGCATTACATTGTTTTGTTCGTTTGTTTTACCTTTAAGGCACTCAGATACCAAAGTGATAGTCCTTGTATAAAATACCCAGATAACCTCTCCGCTAACTGATCATCACCTAGGGCAGTAACATATTTCTGTAGCAACTGTATTTTAGTTACAAAGATAACTCTGTATAGTCAAGATCTTTAGTTTGGGGCTTTTATTTACCCTTAAGTTAATATTAACATACACACACGTACCTAATGCAGGGGTGGGCAAACTTTTTGGCCCAAGGGCCACATGGGGTTGTGAAACGGTATAGAGAGCCAGGTACAAAAGGCTGTGCCTACCCAAATAGCATGGCCTGCCCCATCCACCCCCTCCTACTTCCAGCCCCCTGACTGCTCTCCTCAGAATCCCCAACCCATCCAGCCTCACCCTACTCCTTGTCTCCTGACCACTCCCTACCACTCCAGGACCCCACCCACCTATCTAAGCCCTACCTGTTCTTTGTTTCCTGACCGCCCCCTCTAGCGACCCCACCCCCAACCGTCCATGGGACCCCATCTCCTACCCAACTCCCCTTGCTCAGTCTCCTGACTGCCCCGACCCCTATCCACACCCACGCCCCCTGACAGGCCCCCCAGGACTCCCACGCCTAACCCCCCCATTTCCCAGGCCCTGACCACCCCGACCCTTATCCACACCCTCACCCCAAGCGCCCCCCCCCCCCGGAACCCCAGCCCCTCTCTCCCCCTCCCCTGACCATCCTCCCCCCAAGTCTTTGCCCCATCCAACTGCTCCCTGTTCCCTGACTGCCCCCTCCCCCACTACCCCTTGTCTAATCCCCTCCCCCATGCTCGCCGGATCCAGTCATGCTGCTGCAACGTTCCCTGGGCTCCCTAGCCATAGTTTACCCACTCCTGACCTCATGTAATGTATTGGATTTTCTTAACATAATCAATATTTTCATGTACTTGGTGGTCCAAAATTCATGTGAAAATTGTTTAAAAAAGAATAGTCTTGGTAAAACATGGGGATTTCTTGATTTAAAAATCAGTTTAAAATAAAAAACCCAAAAAACCCCACCAAAATTAGAGGCCTTATGTATAGTATAGCGAGGTGAATGAGTTTCTTAGTGGGAAGTTCCAGTGAAGTTTTCTATTGAAATAGCATGAACATTCTTCTGACTGCTGCTACTGACTAGGACAGCCCAGCAAATTATTTTTTGGGGAGTGAGGAGAGTTATTTTAAATTAAATATTTAACGTATCAAGAAGTTGCAAGTATATTATGATATGAAAGCTCTCATCAGCTGCCTGGCAGCCATGGCTCTCACTGCACATCTTTGCCTGCTTTAGGCAGGCTAAATTCATACTGTCCTTTTGTCATACTGGGGTGGAACTGAATAAAATATCCTGATTATTTTGTTCATTAATGATTCAATTTTTGATTCATGCACACAGTACACTGTCTATAATATAATAAAAAAGTACTCTTCTGATCTCAGAATACTAATTTATGTGGATTAATTTTGTAATAAAGATTTTTATTTTTCCTGTAGCATTTAATCCGTAGTAGCGGGAAACTAATCCTTCTGGACAAGCTACTGATTCGCCTAAGGGAACGGGGCAACAGAGTTCTTATTTTCTCTCAGATGGTGAGGATGCTGGACATCCTAGCAGAATATTTGAAGTATCGTCAGTTCCCCTTTCAGGTAAGAGTTTATTCTTGTTCTTATACTGACCTAAAGTTTCTACATTCTCTTTTAGCATTTAATGTTTTAATGTCACCTTCATTTAGCAGAAAATGCCTTGCCAAATTATCTTTATAATTTTTCTTAAGAAAAATTAATCCACATTGTTATATCCTTCTTGAAGACTGAACTTATGAACAGAAGACTAAGACTAGTAATATAGCCTCAAATTTATTTTGAAAATGCATTGCAGTATTTAGGGGGAACATGAGGTGGGAGATGATATTTCAAGCTACTGTGGGTTTTTTTTATGACTGTATTTTTGTTAGTTCAGGATTCAAATTAACTGTAATTAGTAGTACATTGTAAGGGCTAACCTTTATATAGCTTTGTATTTTAACTGGAGTGTTTGATCATTCTAGAGACTAGATGGATCAATAAAAGGGGAATTGAGGAAGCAAGCACTGGATCATTTTAATGCAGAAGGATCAGAGGTAGGCTACTGTGTGTTTTCGTTTATGGAATTTGCTGTGTCTTTTTCTGTTGTTTATATTTTTTCTTGCTATTAATAATTATGATTAAAACCATTATAGTAAACGCCAAGATGTCAGGGCTTAAAACCAAGGAAATTTAGCATTAAAATTGAAATGTCATTCTTACCTATCTGGAACATAATGCTTACAACTGTTAGTAAATCTTCTTAGTACAACTTATTATTGGAAACATTGACAAAACAATTCAATATAGTGTATTGGCCATATCATAATACCTCGAACTTCTCCAGCACCTCTTATCCAAATATTTCAAAACACTTAACAAACATAAAGAGTTAAACCTCAGGTGTAGGGGGTATGACTTTAGTTCTATGCTTTTGCAACAAGACTATGCATCTTCTTTTAACATAAAATATGATCCTGATTACTTGTGTAAAATAATACCTTCTTCAGCCTTAAGAAAAGTGTATACTTTTACACTAGGTCTGAATGATATTAGTTGGATTATCCTTTTGTTATATAACAAAACACTATAAAACGATTCTTATAAAAATAGGTTTTTTTCTTACATTAAATAGAGCTTATTTCCTTTATTGGATTTTGGTGTGTACATCATAATTCAGTGTGTGGAGTAAAGTTCTGTATTTCGGAAGCTGTTTCCCCTCACCTCACAAAGGAACCAACAATTTGTCCAGAAAAGTCCATTGCAATGTTGTTCTAATTAGATTTCTAGGCATGTAGCTAAACATTCATTTGTTAAACAATTTGGATCATGAATCTTCTACTGTTTCACATCTGTTTGTGTATACATAAGGTGCCCATGGTCATGTTGTTTAGGTTTAAATAAGACCTACAACTAATTTTATCTAAATGGTCACAAATACTCCGCTTTTTAGTTTAACTATTTCACTTATTCTTTCTGTTGGTGTCTCCTAGAATTCTGGCTCCTTTTATCATCCAACATTAGGAGATAACCTGCACCAAGAGATGAGTCGTCTAAATTTAGTATGATGGGTTCATCCTCACCTTTTGCGGGAGAGAGTCCCATACCTTGGGACTTCGATCAGCATGAGAATCTACCATAACATTTACTTAAAAGAATACAGTTGACATCAGTACTTACTAGTTATTAATTATATTGTGGTAGCAGCAGGAACAAGCTGTAGTTATGGACAAAGGATCCTACTATACTAGGCATTGTACAAATACGCAATCTAAAAGATGGCTCTGCCCCAAAAAGCTTACAAAAACTAAATTCATTTAAGTTCAGATTGATTTTTACCTGGATTTTGGTATTGTATTGATGATGCATTTCTTTTTTTCCCCCCCCTACTTTCAGGATTTCTGCTTTTTACTGTCTACGAGAGCTGGAGGGCTAGGTATAAACTTGGCATCTGCTGATACCGTAGTTATATTTGATTCTGACTGGAACCCACAGAATGATCTGCAGGCACAGGCTAGAGCTCATAGGATTGGCCAAAAGAAACAGGTATTTTAGCTTTAAGTTCCAAACTTGCAATGGGGTTCTGTAAGTTGCAGGATTGGAGGCCAAAGTCTGCATGCATTTTTAGAGCAATAAATATTGTGTTCATAGATAACTCTCAGTATAATGTGTTTGTATATTTTTGTGTATAATGCATATAAAATCTGTGTAAGTAGGATGCTGACTTTAATAACAATAACCACATTACTTGCTAAAGAATTTTCATTTTGTAAAATACACATTAGAACAGTTAGAGAGACAAGGTGGGTGGGGTAATATCTTTTTTTGGATCAACTTCTGTTGATGGAGAGATGAGCTTTCCGTGTCTCACTAATATTTTGGGACCGACTTGGCTACAACATTGTCACACTAGTAAGTTTGTAATAGTACAGTCATACTGCTATGCTCCCCACATCAAATATAATATGAAATTTCTGCTTTGTTAGAGCTTAACTGAGCCTTATATTGACTAAAATAGGACTTTTTTCATTGAGCAGCTGGAACTTGCTTCTTCATGGCAATGAATACCAGATGAGAGCTGCAAGAAATATGGGGGAAGCTGTGTGTCTGTCACAAGTGTAGTATGATTTTAAGCATAAATTGTTCATGGATGATGTTCTAGAATAGTGGTCTTCAAACTGGGGTACGCAAGACCACCCCCATGGGTGCGCGAGACCCCGCCACCACTGCTGCTGATCCCACCTGGGAGACCGCCAAACTCCTGGATGGGCTATTTTAGTGCCGCCGAAATGCCGCTGCGGAAAGCGGAAGTTTCCGCTTTCTGCGGCAGCATTTCGGTGGACATACCCTCCCAGGGGCAGCGCGACTTTTTCCTCCGCAAAAAGGGGCCGCGGAGGAAAAAGTTTGAAGACTGCTATTCTAGAAGATAGATTCAGCTATGTGCCTCATCACTGGAGTTTGGCTAAAAGTTCTGGAATTACACTATTTCGGAAACTACTTATGCAGAGACTTGAGTGAAAGAGCTGACTTAGTCTCTAAACTGAATTTAAGTTTGGAAATATAGATCAACAACAATCCGGACATTGAAAACAAAGAGTTGTCATCTTTATTTTTTCTTCCCCTTTTTGCATAATTTTTTTGTTAGTCTTAGATTAATTTAAATGTAGTTTTAATGTGTAACTTCCAAATGTTTGTCAAGATTTTATGTTTTTGTACATAGGTTAATATTTATCGGCTAGTCACAAAGGGATCAGTAGAGGAAGATATTCTTGAAAGAGCCAAGAAGAAAATGGTGTTAGATCATTTAGTAATTCAGAGAATGGACACTACAGGGAAGACTGTACTCCACACAGGTTCCACTCCTTCGAGGTATATTGATACACAATCTAGAAAGGGTGATAACTTTTTAATATATTGACATCTAATTAAAAGAATGTTACTTTTTTAGATGTTGAGTGACGAAGTATGTTTAGTGAACTTATATTTGTAAAATTTAAAGAATTCTTAATTCTGATTTAAAATTACTTTTGCTATCTTCAAAAACCTTTTTTCATATTGCATGTTAGATGCAACTTTTTCTACTCATGCACTGAGAAGAAAACTTGCTTGAATCGTGACAGAGAAATTTGTTACGTTAATATAAGGTTAAGGTGTTTTCTGTAAATAGTAGACAATGAAATTTAATTTCCTGTATTTTCAGTTCTACTCCTTTTAATAAGGAAGAGTTGTCAGCAATTTTAAAGTTTGGTGCTGAGGAACTTTTTAAGGAACCTGAAGGAGAAGAGCAGGAGCCACAAGTAAGCCAGGCTCATTTTCTACATATGCTGGACACATCAATCTAATCTTGTTTTCAATCTTTAATAGTAACAAGAAATGTTATTTTTTCAGGAAATGGATATAGATGAAATCTTGAAGAGGGCTGAAACACGGGAAAATGAGCCAGGCCCATTAACTGTAGGAGATGAGTTGCTTTCCCAGTTTAAGGTATTGCTCTCTATTCATTTCTGCTAGTGGCAGTTTTCTTTATACTATTTTTTAATTTACAGAAATACCTGAAATATCCATATTATCTTTATTCATATGTAACAACCGTATCAAATTAAGGAAATTCATTAAACTTTTTTTCACAGATCTCTTTTCACATGCACGAGGTGGTTGTCTCCAACATGAGGTTTTTTAAAAAAAACAAAAAAAAACCCTAAACTTGGCTAATTCTGCCTGACTAGTAAGACATCAAGTAATTCACCCGCTAATCCATTCAGCTACAACTTTACTGTGATACCTATAAATTATTCATGTTAAGATTGTCATATACATCTAACATTATTTTTAAAGGGTGTCGGGGTAGTGTTCAGGTCTAAGCTCTTTCGTACTAGTGGGAGCTGGTTGCATCCTCTAAATGTAGGTTGCTTAATACGTTCATTTTTAAAAGCTTCTTGTAATGGTCTGTTTTAAGAAGCTTTAACACCATCATTGCTTGCAGCAGGCCTTGAAGTTTGACATGGAGAAAGCTCTTGAGCTACAGAAGTGTCTTTCTTTGTCCCGTGAAATTCCACTTGGGTTTAGCTGAATATAAATGGTTAAAATAACTATTTGCCAGTCTTGGTTGCATTTCTGAGAAAGATTTAGGCAGTATATTAAAATAATTCCTGAGGGAAAAGCTCTGTCAAAATGGAGATAGGCTTGAGAGAATATATCTGTAGTTTAAGGGTGCAGAACTTTACAGGGATGCTGTAATTATCCCCCAATGAAGCATTAGAAGGCTAAAAAAATACAGAGACAAGGGTATACTTAAACAAAGTTCAAATAGATTAAGATAAGAAATGTACAATTAGGGCACCAAAACAACCTTAACTCTGCCTTGCAGTGATACCATGAAATGACCAAATGACTATGATTAAGCCTAAGATTTTGTCATGCGTATTGTCAGGTCATGAGCTTCTGTGAATTTTTTTTGTATTGCCGTGACCTGCCCGTGACTTTTACTAAAAATATGCATAACAAAATGGGGAGCTCCAAGGTTCCCACACCAGTGGTGGCTCCAAGCTTAGAGCACCCCCAAAAACTGCAGTGGCTCCATGTTCCTGGGTACTCTCATCAGCCACAGTGGCTCTGTGCTCTGAGGCACCCCCACTGTCTGTGGTGGTCAGGAGCTGCGGAAGGGGCCCACGGCGGTGGGGAGCTGTAGAGCGAGCCAGCAGCAGCTGGGAGCAGAGGGACAACCCTGCTGCCCTCTGTGGTTGGGAACTCAGGCCCCACAGTTCCCCGCTGCCTTGGGTGGCGGGGACCCTACAGCTCCTAGGTGCTGGGGCTCAAGTCACAGAGGTCTCTGTGGATTCCATGTCATGAATTCCATGACCTCCATGACAGTCATAGCCCTAACTAAAAATTAAGGTATTTAAATGTTTGTAGTTCATATTTTTTTCATACGCACCCCACAGCCACCCAGTGTCTCTACAAGGCAAGGTGTTGTGTGTCCTGCGTGCACATGTGAAAAGAGAGTACCTAATGTATGTATTATACCTAGGCATAATTGGAGTGAGTTGTAGATCTAAAAGTATGCATATGCTGTCATGAATATATGAACCATATTTTCCTAATATTATTATTTGATGTGTAGAAGTAGGTTCCTATACTCTTGCTGGCTCTTAAATATGTTCTGCTTTACAAGGTGGCCAATTTTTCCAATATGGATGAAGATGACATTGGGTTGGAGCCTGAACGAAATTCAAGGAACTGGGAAGAAATCATTCCAGAGCTCCAAAGGCGAAGATTAGAAGAGGAGGAAAGACAGAAGGAGCTTGAAGAAATTTATATGCTTCCAAGAATGCGAAACTGTGCAAAACAGGTATCTTTGGGTTCTGACAAACTTTTCTTCCCTTCTCGTTCGTTTTTTTTTTTTTTTTTTTTAAATTACAGTGTATTTTAAATAAACTGAGATACATAAAAATTCATTAAAAAAGTAACTTTATGCGATTTCTTCCTTTGCAAAATTTCAGATCAGCTTCAATGGAAGTGAAGGGAGGCGAAGTAGGAACAGAAGATACTCTGGTTCTGATAGTGATTCTATCTCTGAAAGAAAACGACCCAAAAAACGAGGAAGACCACGCACTATTCCACGAGAGAATATTAAAGGATTTAGTGATGCAGAGATTAGGCGGTAAGATGGGGGGAAAAATCTGCTTGTTTATAATTGCGAAATAAAATTTCATCAGATTATAGTTTAAAACTATGTAACAAAGTCAATTTTTACTGAATTTGGATTGAGAATTTTTATTCTAGGCAGTTGGGGTTCTCCTTTAAGTACTTATATGGTGTTGACATAATGGACTATTAATACGTACACAGTGAGATCCCATTTTAACATGGTATACTATTAAGTTCAGTATGATGCCCGATTAACTTGTTTCATAGTATGTACAGCTCCTAATCCCTGCATGCCCCTGATACTGCACTTTCAAAAACCAGTTGTTACAATGGTAAGAAATTTTTATGAAATACGTGTGTGTAGACTAAATATTTTTTTTCACAGTTATTTATATAAAACAGTAGGTGGAGAAAGAGCCTGCACATCTTTGTAGGTAGACCTACAAGAAATTGGGTGGCTTTTGTTTTGAATTTGTCACTGTTTTTAATTGAATTCCTGTGACAGGATACTTCAAGTTTTTAAAACCATAAGAAATCACTTAAGTGATCTTTTTATGTAAACTACATGACATGATCACTTCAAATAATTGGTTCAGGAAACAATGTTTGACATGAGGAAGAATAATAATTACTTACCTTTTCAGCATTTTGTAAAAATGCTGATTTGTTTCTATAAGAATTTAAATTTATCTTTATTAAAACAATTGTAACACTTGAAGAATATTTTGGGTTATAAACATAATTTTAAATTTTAAGATCCTCATTCTCTCTCCATTTCATCTAGCAACATTAATGAATTGCTGCTTTTTTTTCAAGGGTGCTTTTGTGACTATAGTAGTCACTCGGATTCTGATCATGTGTGAAAAGGAAATTGCTTTTCTTCCCCCTCTTTATCCTGGATGTTTCATATTTCTTAATAACCTACCATCCACATGTGATTCTTTTAATTGCAATAATATTCCGTCTCCTTTCTGCCATGTATCTTAACTCCTAATTGAAATAATCTGTCTTGAATCATTACTCCTCCTTAACTACACGAGGGATAATATCTCTGAACTCAGTATTTACTGTAAATCCACATTTGATCTTTTGACTAAACTCATCTAGTTGCTTTGAATGTCTGTTGTCTTGTGAAACTAATAAAGTAATTTCTGAAATAAATTGTAGCTTCTTCTGTTTTATTTATATTATCTAGTAAACTTAATGAAGCTCTTGTTTTTGAATGTGGATTATCTTGATTCATTAAACTGTCCCAGTGATTTTTCTTTAACATTATCCATACAACTTGGTTTTTAAATTGCAATAAGCATATTGTTCACTGTAGTTTTTAAACCATGATTAGTTAAGCTTACACTTAAACAGAGCAATTATTTTCTGTTGTTAGGTTTATCAAGAGTTACAAGAAATTTGGTGGCCCTCTGGAAAGGTAAACCTATTTGATTATCATTACGTAGCAATCTGGAATTTTATATGATTAAACATCAAAACAATGTACCAAGAGTCCATATCTTGAAAAGAGAACACTGTGCTAGTCTGTAACCTTAATAATAATATTAAATTATCTGCCTATTTTTTCTTTTTTTATATATAGTGAAAGTCAAAAGGACTCCTAAGGTCATTTAATCTGACCCGTTGCATTTTGCAGGACTCTTCTCTAGGTCCTTCCAAGTACTATCTTAACTAGCACAGTGTTAAGTCATTTTCAGTGGTGGCTATTCAGCCACCTCATTTTGTAAACTATCATAAAGCCTGTTCGATGCCTATTGAAGTTTATGAAAAGACTCTCAATGGTCAGCCCCCAGTTGTCCAGTTAGTATTATTGTTAAGTCTGCTTTTCTAATGTCAGTCCTCATTTTTCTTCTTAAACTGTCACTGTGCATTATGTGCGCAATTCATCTTTCTTTCTGTCTTTCTAGAGACTGTGGGGTCATGTTACCAACCGTTGTCAATGTGGGTGTGTCTGTCTCAAACACACACCGTGTACACCCTCCAATACTATATAAGTAAAATTAGCTCCCTTATTGTTCCTGTTTGTCTTGTTTTCTGATCTCTAGATCACTTTTTCTGACATTTTTATAGTTTCTCTAGTTTTTCTATAGCATTTCTAAACTGTATTGATCAGAACTGCACACAACATACCAGATGTGTATGCAGTAGGATGAATGCAGACTGACATTACCTCTTTAGTTTCATATTTTGAAGGAGTCATTCACAAAGTGTCAAAGCTTCAGAGGTTTAAGAACTTGTGTTTTATTACAGGCTAGATGCTATAGCTAGAGATGCTGAATTAGTTGATAAATCTGAGACAGACCTTAGGCGACTGGGGGAACTGGTACACAATGGATGCATTAAGGCTTTAAAGGACAATTCCTCTGGACAAGAAAGAGCAGGTACAGTATGTTTGAGCAAAACAAAATGGAATATAAAGGACTTATCAAGAATAAGTTACATAAAGCAGTTAAGTATGGCATCAGAGTTATTAATCTGATTTTAATTATTGCAGATACACTAGAAACATCAAATAGGTGGATTTGGCAATGAATACCTGTGTGTAAGGTTTTTTTCTGGGTGAATTGTAAGGGCAGACAGTACATTTTCACTTTTATTCTAAAGTTTAAATTAAATCTGTGCATCAGTAATTGGCAATACTTGAGATTCTGGGGATTGACTGGAGTTTTGTTTAACCAAAATTAATTTGAGTAGATGAATAAAATGTTATGGTGCACTGCTGCATGACAGACATTTAATATCAGAATCTGGCTTATTTTTCTTTAAAGTTGCCAGTAGATGAAATACATTAACCATTTTATGTACAAGATATGTTACACTGTTACGGTTCTTAATTAAAGGGGGGAGACTTGGAAAAGTTAAAGGTCCAACATTCCGAATCTCTGGAGTACAAGTGAATGCCAAGCTAGTCATCTCTCATGAGGAAGAGTTGGCACCATTGCACAAGTCTATACCTTCAGATCCCGAAGAAAGGAAACGGTGAGTGGTAGTAATTGCTTTTAATATGAAAAAAAAGGCTATTTTCTGTTACATTATTGTATTCAATGCCTTTATATACTGACCTATGCAAACATTTTTAGCACACAGGCCTGATTTAAAGCAGTCTGGATTTTAGGTGTACCTGCACCTGAGGGGGACTCTCCTGTGGTTCCTTGTCCTCTATTTAGAATGGTGGTGAAGAGTTCCCTTCTTTTCCCTTCCAGGAGTGATAAAAGGGGGGCCCTCTCTTTTTCTCCTCCCACTCCCATCACTGAAGAAGCATGGGGTATGGCAGTACTTACCCTGGCTACTGGAGTGTATCTACTGGGATGGCTGAGATGGGCACTTATCTCTAGCCACATGCTGAAGCTTCTGCTCAGGTGGTTATGGCCAGGCCCCCCAGATTGTGTGGCTTTTGGATTAACTCAGTGAGATTCACAACTCTTATAGCTATTATTTTAGCCTATCTGCAGACACTGGTCACATTTTCAAGTTTTTATTCGCAGCTATCTGAAGTTAGGAACTTTTTAAAAAGAGTTCTGAGAATGTAATGAGTCGCATGACTCCAGGAACGATGGTCCCAGACATAGGTCTTATTGTGCCTCTATAGTAATCTTGGCCTGTTGAGCACACAGATCACAGCATTAATTTAAACAAAATTGTTGTACAATGTTTTGAAAACCTTAGAAAATACATCTTGAGTTACTTCCTCAGCAAGTCAAAACTGAACCTTTCTCCCCTTTTTAGTTTTCATAAATAAGAATAGTTTATTTGGCTTTCTGATTTTTTTCCCTCTAGATATGCCATTCCATGCCACACTAAGGCAGCTCATTTTGATATAGATTGGGGCAAAGAGGATGACTCCAATCTTTTAATAGGCATTTATGAATATGGGTATGGTAGTTGGGAAATGATAAAAATGGATCCTGACCTCAGCTTGACACACAAGGTATGTCCTGTCATCCAGCTGGTGAGCATATTTTAAATTCATTTTGCTTAGCTGGTAAGGAAGAGCCATTGAAACTGTTTATTTTATGGTAATTTGAAATCTCGCAAAAAGTATATGTCAGCCCTGCTTTATTGGAATACCCCATTGTGCCATGTCCTGGTACAATGTTTATCTTCCTTTTCCAGTCTGTTAGCACTCTCCTTTCCTATTATCTCTCATCCCCTTTCTTTTTTGCATTCATTTTTAGTCTTGTGTTTTGCTCTTTCCATCCCTGTTTGCTCACCTGACTCATTTTCCCCACTCACTAGAAGCAAGTATGCTATTTGAGTTGGAAGTTCCATCCATTGATGGCCATGTGGCGCAGGAGCCCAGCTTCTCTTAGCTGAATTATGTGCCATGAGAGCAGAAACACAAAACCAGGGCTGGTAACTCTTGTGTTGGTGAATTGCTTTTGAGGCTCTCGTATTAGTGTACATAATGGGAAGGAGCAAAAAGTTGAAGGTGCATTTCAAGACGTTTTCCACTCCTTCAGGCACACTAGCACATTTACAATGTAGCATCAGAGTGGATCCAGAATCATGCAGCTTTTTCCCACCTCCAGTGGTCTTCTCCTCTGTATTTCTGCTACTTCAGCCTGCTGCTTTTCTATTCTGGTATCTTCCAAATTGGAAACACTGGTATTCATCCCTGATGTTTTTTTATTCTCTTCAGATTCTACCAGATGATCCAGATAAGAAACCCCAGGCTAAGCAGTTGCAGACCCGTGCAGACTACCTCATTAAATTACTCAATAAAGATCTTGCGAGGAAGGAAGCACAAAGACTTTCTGGTGCAGTAAGTAAAATTTCAGATTTTGAACAATATGATAAATTAGTAATCTGCTTGTTAGCAGATCCTCAAATGCAACTCCTGCCAGTTGTTCTTCACACTGATGATTATTTAATCAGAGCATGTCTGGGTAGTTCAAATAATGATTTATAAAATCAGATTACATAGGGATTTTGTCTTTAGTTTGTATGTGCTCTTTATTGTCAGGCGGCTCCCTTTCCCATTTTTGGTCTAACAAGGTAACTTGTATATCTGAATACCATTTAATGAAATCAACTTCTATTTAATATAGAAACAAATCTTTCTGAATGGCTCATGGCAGTGAGGCATTTCAATAGACAGAACTAAGATAATGTTTCTGTATTTAGGGAAACTCAAAGAGGAGGAAAACAAGAGCTAAGAAGAGTAAAGTGGTAAAACTTGCAAAAGTTAAAGAGGAGCTGAAAAGTGATTCTTCTCCACTGCTCTCAGAAAAATCTGATGAAGAGGAGGAGAACAAGGTGGGTATTTTTGAAACATTTTCTCTTAGTTCAGTTTGTTCCATCTCACTTTAATATTGCTTTTACACAAAATAGTTAGAATGAATTCTCCTAGCAAAGCATGTTTAACATTTGAGTTCTTCATATTTTCTGTGACAGCTCTTGTTAATTGTATGTTAGTTAAACATTATGGAGGCAGATTAATCCCTTTTAGTTTAATAATAAATAGGGTCCTACCAAATTCACAGACATGATAAATGCGTTATGGACCATAAAATCTGGTCTTTTGTGTGCTTTTATCCTAAACTATACCGATTTCTCAGGAGAGACCAGCGTTCCTCAAAGTGGGGGTCCTGACCCAGAAAGGAGTTGCAGGGGGGGGGTCGCAGTATTGACACCATTATTTCTGCGCTGCCTTCAGAGCTGGGTGGCCAGAGAGCGGCAGCTGATGGTCGGGCGTCCAATTCTGAAGGCAGTGCTCTGCCAGCACCAGTGCAAAAGGAAAGGTGGCAATACCATACCAATCTACTCTTCTGCGCAGCTGCCTTCAGAGCTGGGTGATCAGAAAGTGGCAGCTGCTGACTGAGGGCCCAGCTCTGAAGGCAGCAGTGGAGAAGTAAGAGTGGCAATACCATACCATGCCATCCTTATTTCTGTGCTGCTGCTGGTAGTAGCGCTGCCTTCAGAGCTGGGCTCCTAGCCAGAGATTGCTGCTCTCCTGCCTCTCACCTCTGAAGGCAGTGCCACTGCCAGCAGCACAGAAGTAAGGGTAGCAGTGCCACAACCCTCCCTACAATAACTTTGAGACCCCCCCTACCCCCAATTCCTTTTTGGGTCAGGACCCCTACAATTACAACACTGTGAAATATCAGATTTAAATAGCTGAAATCATGAAATTTACAATTTTTAAAACCCTATGACCATGAAATTGACAAAAATTGACCATGAATTTGGTAGAACTTTAATTATAAAGAAAACTGCAGCTGTGGCAGTGTTGATGGGGATTCTGAATTCTTACATAATAGGGTGATTATAGTCTGAAAAATGATATTATGTGATTTCAAAGGTTCACTACCCATGACTTCAGATTGGCTAGAAATACTAATCCAGCAGTGGAGCTATAGATAAAGCTATACTGCTTTGTGCCTAGGGCATCATTACTAGCTGTACTGATTCTTCAGGTGGAACTTTTTTTTTTTTTTTTTTTTAAACAGTAATATTGGTGCCTGAACCAAACCCTCAAAGACGGTCAGTTTTAGCACTGGAAGCATTTTCAGTCAAATGCTCAAATGATATTGAGTAATGCTTGCTCTATTTATCAGTTGGAAAAAGTGAGGCACAGTAAGCTTAAGTAACTTCTCTCACATACCTTCCCTATCTCAGGGCTTCCTTGCTACCATTTGTTTGTTTTTAACGTATTATGTAAACCAATAAAAATAGATAAAATGTATTTAAACATTTGTTTTATATTATATTTTGTATTATGTATTAAAGATGTGGTTTTTAAACCAATATTAAGGTAAACTGCTGTATTTATGGGGGAAACTGTGTAATCCATTTTGGTTTGAGTCAGGCTTATTTTGGTTTAACTTCAGTAGATTAGGAATTGTTTTAAACTAAACTAAGCCATCTTTAAACTGAACTAAGAACACTCACGTAGGGTTTCTACCAGTTAAACTAAGTTGGTTTTAAAATAATTTGTTAAACCGGTGCTACTCTCTTGTCTAGATCAGGGCTACATACAAATACAACAACAAAAACGGAACCGGCTGTAAAGAAAACCAAAATGATTTACCATAAGGATCAATACTTAACTAAAATTAAGAATTTGTGTATGTATTCCCTTTTGATTATAAACAACCACTAAGATCATGGGTAAAGCTTGTTTTTCTCCTCCTCCACACAGCCTTGATATTTTAGACTACAGTCATGCTATTGCGCAGCTTCAGCAGCTTAACCTGCTAAATTACTTTAGGAACAATGGAATCGTAAAGCTAAATAATGACTCTTCAGTCCACTCCCCAGATGAGCCTCTTCACCTCCTTTCCAAGCAAAGGATCCTCAGTAATGCCCGACTGACTTTTCTATTTCCTTCTCAAGAAAACTTCTAAAATGTGATACCTTTGTGTTCCCATAAAGCTGGCATTGACCAATTCAGTGTTCTTTGGAACATGCCCAGAAGTGTAATTGGTTTCTACATTATCACTGTATGATTTAACTGCACGTTATAGGTATTAAAGTGTCAAAAAATCACATTTAGAAGAATGGTATATTTTTAATCTGACTACGGTAAAATCTGTAAAGCTAGGGATTGAGTTTACAAGTGATGCCTGTGCTTAAATATTGCAGGATGAGATTGCTTCAGTGAAACATCCAAATAAAAAAATAAAAGCAGAAAAAGAAAATGATGAAAAATCTGAGCCAGATATTGGTATAAAGAAGGAAGTAGAAGAAAAGAGAGAAACAAAAGAAAAGGAGAATAAGAGGGATCTAAAAAGGGAGAAAAAAGAAAAAGAGGATAGGAAAGAATTAAAGGAAAAAGATGTGAAAGAAAAGAGAGAAAGCAAAGTAAAGGAGTCCACACAGAAAGAAAAAGAAGCAAAGGAAGAGAAGGTAATTAGACTTCAGTATATTATGTAATATGATTTTTTTTTTTTATTTTTTTTTATTTTATTTTTTTTTTTTTAAAAAAAGGCACAGGTTGGTTTTGAGGTAGAAAGGCATTTCAAATCACTCAATGCTCTGTTGTTGTTACTGCCACATAGTTTAGCTGGCTGAAAGTGCAAGCGGACAAGAAACTTTCGCATTCCTTTCCCCCCTCTCTTTCCAAGTCCCTAGGCAAAAAAAAAAAAAAGAGAGAGAAAAAATTAAATACATGTCTATGGTCAATATGTGTAGTAAGATAGTGTAATTGTAGACTTAAACTGCAATTCCCTTTTCAGATCTATTCTAATATTATATTTATAGATAAATGAAGTCAAATCTGACAAAGACAAAACCAAGAGAGCTACATCAGCAGATACTCCCGTTCATATTACTGCAATTGGTGAGCCAGTTCCTATATCTGAAGAATCTGAGGAACTGGATCAGAAGACATTCAGTGTAGTAAGTTGCTTATTCCTATCTTAATGCTGATACTTAACACAAAAAGAATGATGTTCTGAAATTAAAACTGCTTCTATGTGCTCAGTTAACGCCAATGTGCCCAGGCATTGTGGCACTTGATCCATTGCCAGTGAGGTCTCAGAATAGCGTACCAAGGGTGTGGGCAAGATGTATATATTTAAAGGTTCGGTTCTGTCTTCATACAGACAAACGTTATAAATTTCTGCACACTTTTTCAGATGTATGCTTGCACTTCTGAGTTACATATTGAATATGCACTCTCCTTTTTAGTTAGATCCTATGAAAACATTATGGCAATGATCTCACAATGATATCATGATGCCTAAATATGCTCTGATCTCTTCACAGGTCATTTGATACGCATATGTCCAGCAACATATAACATTTAAAAATGTGAAATCCTGAAATTTGTGTGCTTCATAGACAAGATAGGTTAGGATTAGTTTGGATTGTTGTAGATCTGTGTGAGGATCCTTGTTGTAGGTCTATGTGAGGAATGGACGAATGTAATATTTCATCTTTTGTTTCCTCTTTTCTTGATCATTGAGGTTCTGCCTATGCTGAGGAAGCTGTGGCCTGCAATCTATAAGATGGGCCTGTCTATGTTCAGGAGGGATGGATGTACTGGGTCCATTGTTTGGCCATAACACATTCATACTGAGACACAATATGCCATGTTCATTCAAACCAGCAATCAGGTTCATGCTCAAGAAACATTTCTTAACCATTATCATGCTGACTGTCAGTTTCTCATTTTACCTTAATAGAAAATGTTAATGAGGAAGGTTGTGATAGATTACCTTAGGTGCACATGGAGTTCTCAATCTCTCAATTGAATTTTCATTCTGGGTGTAGCACACATGCAAGATTCAGAGATGATTTACATCTTTTTTTTTTGCTCTCACTGTATATATTGTACCAGTGCAGACTTTGACTGACTAACATCCATACCCAATTTACCAACGTGTAGTTTACACCCCCTTTTACATTTCTCCTGAATTGGGCCTACTGAATCTAAAGGAATCCTGATTGGTTTAACTCATAATTGAGAGCCATAAGAGAGATGTGTAACAAGAAAATCAGCTCGCCCATTGGGTCTTTTTTCCTCATGACTAAACATGCCCAGTTTTTTCAGCCTTTCCTCATGGGTAAGTCTCCTGTCATTTTTGTTGCTCTAATTTGGTCACATCTTTTAGTGTGGTGTCCAGAACACCTGTGCTAAATGTCATGGGGTAATTACCTCTTGTGTCTTAAATAGGATCCTTCTGTTAATACAGACCAGAATGATACTTGCTTTTTTTCACATGCTTGGCTCATACTCAGTTTGTGATCCATTATAATCCCCCAGATTGTTTTCAACAGTTCTACCACATACACAGTTATTTCTCACTGTGTATTTGTGCATTTGTTTTTTTCCTTGTAAGTTTTTAATACAGGAGATTCCACTTAATAGCAACCTGGATATTAACAACTTCCAATTAATAGCGAAGAACCAATCCCTTTCCATCCTCTTTAATGTTAAGAGGCTTCAGATATTGGCATCAACATGGAGCTTATTAACAAGTTAACATCATATTTAGGAAGAGCAGCACCAGCTGCAGCTAGGGAAGAAAGTGCTGGTAAGACGTGCCTTCCCTGGCTGTAGGCCCACAAAGCTGCCTGTGACCAGTGCTCAACATGTCTCAGTGCTGCATTCTGGGACTTCAGCCCCACAAACCTGCTTGTGCATGGGGACCAGCATGAGGTCAGGGCTGTGAACTGGAAGGGGAGACTGTGGGTAGGGCAGTAGTATGGAGTGGGGGGCTGTAGCTTGGATGTCAGACCACTCCCTGACTCCTGGCTTTGCCTTATCGTTGGCTGTATGCAGGGAAGAAGGCATTTGGAAATGCTGAGCCCCAATCTCTGGAGAGCATAGGGAAAGGTGTCATATAGCTCTCTTGTCCCTCAGCACCCCTGTTTTATCTAGAAAGCCCCAGAATCTGGGCTTCACTCCTTTCTTCCCACTGGCTGTGAGAAGATCTGTGGCCAGGGAAGGGACACCCAAGCACTTTCTTCTCCAGCTGCAGCCTTGTAAACCTGCCTTCTGCTTATTAGCAACTGCCAGATAATGTCAACACTTTTTTTGGCAAGGGAGGGGTTGCTGATAAGCAAAATCTCTGGTACTTTGCACTTCTCTTTAGTGAATTTAATCTTGTGGATTTCAGACCATTTCTCCAATTTGTCAAGGTCATTTTGAATTCTAATCCTATCTTCCAAAGTACTTTCAATTCTTCCCAGCTTTGTCATCCACAAATATATTAAGCATACTCTCAACTCTATTATCTAAGTTATTAATGAAAATATTAGCAATACCAGGCCAGGGCTGGTCTTTGTGAGGGTTCACTTCTCAGATGGACAGTGAACCATTGATAACTACTCTTTAAGTGCAGTCTTTCAATCAGATTTGCGCCCATTTAATAGCAATTTTATGTAGACCACATTTCCCTAGTTTTCTTATGGGAATATCATATAGGACTATGTCAAAAGCCTTATAAAAACAAAATATTATCATGTCTGCAGCTTCCCCTCCATTCACTAGGCCAGTAACCCTGTCAAGAAGGGACTTATTGTGGTTTAGCACAATTTGTTCTTGACAAGTCTATGCTTATTATCCTGTTACCCTCTTGGTGCTTACAAATTGATTGTTGAATAAAGAATATCTGTTGAATGTTCTGGCTGTGTTTTTTTTTTAAAAAAATACACTTTTCCCCATATTAGTCATAATAAAAAGATAAGAGAGTAGTCCGGGTGCTTTTAGAGCTCACGACACTGAACAGGTTCATGATGGAGACAAAGTTGTGAAGGAGATCATAGCACTTTTGCAGCAGTCTCTCCAGAAGACCTTCTAATATCAGTCAGCCAGGCAGGAACTTATCTACATAGTCCAGTCAGGCCCTGCTTTTGACAATTTCTTCTATTCGCCTGCTGAAGGCATCACTTCCACTATAAGATATTGCAGTTCAGTCTGTCCTTGTCTCTCTTTTCACCTAGAGAATCGCAATAGGTACAGGGAGAGCCAAATATCCCCCTCTTTCTGCTTTTTCTCACTCGTTCATGAAGAAATGGGTATTTGGGAGGGCTGGATATGGGACACGGGCAGCCAGCCTCTTTCACTCTACCTCATGCAGGGAAAGCTTGAGCTGAGTTTTATCTGTCTATCCATACCAGCATCTCCTTGGTAGTCTTAGATCAATCCACTGGCAAGATTGTCTGAAAGAGAGCTTCAGAGATTTTTCTGAAGGGTAGGTAACCACTTCCAATAATAGAGGAAAAGGAATGCAGATCCTCTCCTGAGTGGAATGTCACTTGGTTTCTAGGCTCCAATTGTTTCAGGATTCAACTATTCTAGATTTATTGAATACTGTCATTTATGGTCTCGACGCTGAATCTGTATACAAGTTTATTGAAAGTAACACAGGTCTTGTGTATTTCTGCTGAAAGGTTAAAAAACAACTGATAAGATGACTCTAGGTATTATAATTCTTATCTGTAATATCCTATTTCTGAGAAAATCTTACACTGTAAATTAGTATTTTCTTAAATCTTAAATGCAATCTAATGCTTTCATGTAGGAGCTAATATCGCAGTGGTTTAAATTATTACTTTTCCAAAGGAAACCTATGATAAAAAAGAAATTTAAGAGCTGTGAGCCAGAAGCTTGATGTTTCATTTGGCTTACAGTAGTACTGTCTTTGCCTGTGTAAATATCACAGTAGTAAGGTGGGTCATGTTGTAGAATTTAGCTTTTTCTCTCCTCCCTCCTGACTTATATATTCCTTTTTCCACTTTACAGTGCAAAGAAAGAATGAGGCCTGTCAAAGCAGCGCTGAAACAGCTGGATAGACCAGAAAAAGGTCTTTCAGAAAGGGAACAGCTGGAGCATACTAGACAGTGTCTGATCAAAATTGGAGATCACATCACTGAATGTCTAAAAGAGTACACAAATCCTGAACAAATTAAGCAGTGGAGGAAGTAAGGAATCCTGCATTTCACTGTTTCTATTAACTAGAGTTATTTCTGTCCATTTTTGTTGGTTTCCAATTTTCACATTCTTAAATCTACTTACAGATGTTTTAAAATGCCATATGAGGACCGATAAATTTTAAATTGTGTAGTGGATTTTTGAAGCCAGATTCATGTTCCATATCCTGGATTGTGTATCCTGGTGTAAGCCAGGGATAGTCAATAGGCGGACTGAGGGCCAAATCCAGATTACCAGATGTTTTTAAACGGACACCAAAATCTTTATTTACTACTACTTGTTGTTTTATTTTATTTTATTTTTTTCTGGAGTCTGGACATTGACTATGCTTTGACCAAGAAATTTGGATCTTGGCAAAAAATAATTGACTACTCCTGGAAGCTGTACTTTATCCACTAGGCGGAGTCTCCTTCCTGTTTTAAAAAGGACTGGAAGTGAGCAAATCATAAGTTCATGAGTATTTTATAAATAACTTTTAGTGACAAAGAACTTTTATCTGTAAAGAATGAAAGCAGCATCTAATTTTTAATCTTGATTATTATTTTATTCATTATGCTTTCATAGCGAACGCTTCTGAAGTTTTGCCTATGTAATTTTGGTTAGAGCCTCCATTCTAGAAAAATACTAAAATATATTGTGGAACTAGATTGTCAGCTATGGCTTTACAACAAAATATTAACTTTGGCACCATATAAGAAGATATTTTACAGCTATTAGCGTTAAAATTTCTAACATGATAGCAAGAAAGGATCAGAGGATGTCTGAATATGTTTTTGTGCTTAATTATAAGCCAAAGACTTCACTTTACCTAGATCAGGGGTTCTCAGACTTCTTCAGTGCGAGACCCCTTTTGGCTTTGCTGGGTCCGCTGCCGCCCTGTGTATGTCCGCTGAATTCCTGCCATATTGAACTCTTCCAGTTTCGGCGGCTTTTCGGCGGACACGCTGCATTTGGCTGTGTGGCAACCGAAAGCGGAAGAGTTCCACACGGCGGCTTTTCGGTGGACACAGTCCTGCATTTGGAGTATCCGGCAAAATGCCGCTGAATGCAATGGGAGCTCTCAACCTCCCTGGAATCACCCTGCAATTCCCAGGGGGGTCGTGACCCCCAGTTTCAGAACCACTGACCTACTTATGTGGTCAAATAAAAAGGGTGAGATTTTTCAGCATTTCACATAATTCTAAATAGATTTTAAAAAGTTCTAACTCCTCAGGGCAGAGTCAGTCATTAATTCTAATTGGGGAAAAAAAATCCTGGCCTAGAAATATCACTTAATTGAATGCTGTAATTTCTTAAAGGACATATTTTAGTCTAGAAATGCTGCTGCTCTTACTTAATTGTATTCCAGGATTGTGTTAAACACTTTCTATAAGTATGAAAGCAAGGTCCATGCCCCAGAAACCATACAATGTAAATAGGCAATTATATTCTGTTTTTAAGGGGGGAAAAATGATGAACATTTACACTTAAGATCATCCATGCTATCTTATCTCTACCCATTTATCACTGCCATAAAAATTCCCAGCAAATATTAAGAAATTTTATCTATTCATAACATGCTTGACGTTTGTGATAGATTAAATAAGGTAATCATACAGTGGCTGTGCAAACTCTGGCTTCTTTTTGGCCATACATAGGGCACTGAAAAACAAACTACACCGATATCTGATTAGACAAACAGCATGCTAAAGACAATCATTCCCTAGAGTTCTCACAGATTCTATGTGTGACCAATTATACAAGTGTCATTAAACACAGCTATTGTATGTACTTATGTGAAGGGGTAGGCAAATGTTTTGGCCTGAGGCCAACATCGGAATCCCCAAACAGCCTGGCCCTGCCCCCTATCCAAACCCCACCCATTTCCTGCCTCCGACTGCCCCCCTCAGAACCCCCAACCCATCCAACTCCCCCAGCTCCTTGTCCCCTGATCACCCCTTTCAGAGACACCCCTCCACCCTAACTGTCCCCCAGAATCTCACCCCCATCTAAGCCCCCCACTCCTTGTCCCCTAATTGCTCTCTCCAGAGACCCCCTGCCCCTAACCACCCCCTAGGACCCTACACCCATCTAAGCCCACTGCTCCTTGTCCCCTGACTGCCCCCTCCAGAGACCCCCCCCCCGCCTGCTAATCACCCCCCAGGACCCCACTCCCAACCCTCCTTCCCCTGCCCCCTGACAGGCCCCCTGGGACTCCTGCGCCCTATCCGATGCCGCCAATCCCCATCCCCCAAGACCCTCTGCCTGTTATCCAGCCCCCGGCCCCCTTACCACGCTGCCAGACACGCTGCCGCGCTGATCCACTGGAGCATGCAGCCCCACCTCCCCAGAGCACTGCTCGTGTGGTGCACTGAGACTGCGGCGGAGGGGGGAGAGCTAGCCTCCCCAGCTGGGAGCTCAGGGACCAGTTAGGAGGAGCCTGCGGGCAATAGTTTGACTGCTTCCGCCCCCCACCCCGTCTTAGGCCAAAGTAGTAGTAATAAATCACTTGCCAGGAAAGAGTAAAGTTTAATGTACTCAAGAAGTATTAAACTAAGCACTAAGGATGTGTTTTGGAACCCTATGAGAACATCAATGAATGATCTGTGGATTGTGTTTTCAGCACTACATCAGCAAACTTCACAAGTACAATGTCTTCTCCAGAACTGATGTGACCATAGGAGCAAAACCCTTTTACAAAACCTTTTGTAAAAGGATTCTGGCCTCTCCACAGCCCAAGAACTTGGGCTGCACCTTATTGCTTCCTTCCAAATAGTGTTAGGTAGTTCAGAATAGTTCCAGGCTTAGCCTTGCCACTTTGACCCTCTCTTTCAAATTTATCTTTCAACCAGGAAAATCAAAGTGGCAGTTTAGTGCGTCTACATTCTGTATCTCAATCCTGGCTTTTAAAGTTGAATTGGGGACAGCAGCAAGGAAATTTCTCTCTCTTTCCAACTCTTTTGAATCAATAGGGGCCTGAAATTTCAAAGACTTTGTTCCCCACATGGGACCTCCCACCAAACTCTATCGCCAATTGTTCCCTCTCCCAGTCTGGACAAGCTTCCAGAAAATGAGTTAGGATTCATTTCCACTAGTATTTTTGTGATTATTCATTTGTGCAAATTCATCTGGTTTCAAGGCAGTAAATGCATGACAAACCCTTGGAATCATATAGATGCATCCTATCTGCCTCTGCTATTTTCAGGAAATTAGGCATGTAACACAAAAGTCTTGCACTGGGGGGAAAAAATAAATATTGAAAGTTACATCATTGAGTAACACAGTTTCAATTTTAGAGGGGATTTTCGAAAGGGGGGGGCTTTTTGAAGAGGAGATCAAAGCCCAAAGTTTGTTCAACACCAACAATTGGTCCAAAAAAAGATAACTCATCCATGTTGTATCTCTTAAGAGAATTGAGCACTCAACTCCTATTGTGAAGTCAGGTCCATCTAGGGTGACCAGACAGCAAATGTGAAAAATCGGGATGGGGATGAGGGGTAATAGGAGCCTATATAAGAAAAAGGCCCCAAAATCAGGACTGACCCTATAAAATTGGGACATCTGTTCACCGTATGTTCATCCTACCTTTAATAGCAGAGTTTTCACTGATGTCAATTACTTCATGGTCATAGCTGCATTCTGAACTAATTATTATAAACATCACACAGTAGTAAAGAAAAAGAGAGGAATTAATAATACATGTGTAGCATTTAGTGCTTTATATCTTCAGAGAGTTATGCAAAGTTGTTTGTAGTATTGCTAGATATGCTACCTTCTCATGAGCTGGAACCTGATTCACCACAGTACAACTCCATTGACTTCAATGTAGTTACACCAGTTTGGCACTGAAATATCACAATGGGGAATCAGGCCCATTGTGTACAAAATGGCATAAAGGAGAAACAGTGTAAGTGAGAAGGCTAACCTGTCTTTTTTTTTTTTTTTTTTTTTCCCCCCCCCCCCCAATTTTCCTTTCTCTAGAAATTTGTGGATTTTTGTTTCAAAGTTTACGGAATTTGATGCCAGAAAACTGCACAAACTATATAAACACGCAATCAAAAAACGCCAGGAATCTCAGGTAATATGTTTTATATTTAGAGACATTCTGAAGAGACTTTTTTTGAAGTATTAAAACTTGTTTTATGAGGATAAAGTGTTAATGGATTTTGAGTTCACCTTGTACAAATGAAAATGTCTGATTTAAAGGATATATTTTTGTGTGTTAGTAATATCACCTTTTTATCAGATGGAATGTTTTAGCACTTAGTAATTTGTAATTTTGAGTTTTAACAATGCCTATTGTGTTTATTTCTCTTAGCAACACAATGACCAGAATATCAGCAGCAATGTGAACACACACGTGATTAGAAATCCGGGTAAGAAGTTCTGCATGGTGGTTTTGTGTTCAAATGTTTTGGAGTAGGGTATTTTGAATGAAATAAACTTCAATAACTCTGAAACCTTCTAAAACTCCTCCTACCATTAAGTGAACTTGTCCCTACAGAGAGACAGATTTACTTGGTGAACCCCAGCATACATATTTTTGCTGGTGAAACCAAGTCAAGCACAAATCCAACTGTAGCTAGTGTTGTTAACAATAATGTGCTATTTGGCAATCCTTTTTATTAGAACACATTTGAAAATTATGTTAAGAAAGCAAAATACTTGATGCCTCTAGACTAGTTCCAGGCTCCAGTGTGGGTTTTTTCTTTTTGTTTTGTTTTATGGGTTGTTTTGTTTTTTTTCTTGAAGCTGTTATAATCACTATCATGGATTCTAAAGTCTTAATTTAAAGCAGGGACCAGCAATCTATGGTGTAGGATGCAATATCCTCTTTGTCATTGGCAGTGTTTGTTTCCTCTTCCACTATATATATCCATCACTCATAAAGCCATGGTACTACTTCCTCTGACTTACACTAAAATGCTATTCTTTCATTAGTTGCACTACTAAAACTTTTGTCCATGCCTTGGACATTTCTCACCTTGAATACTATAACTTTCTCTGCTCATCCTACTACTGTTCAAAATTCCGCTGGTAAAGGCAACATTACTCGCAGTGACCTCTCATAGAAACACTTTGTTGGGTTCCTGTCCTTTAATTAATCAAACTGAACTTTTAATCAGTTCATTCTAGATCCTACTCTACACTTCTAAATTCTACCCTGCAGTTCTGCTCTTGTTTCTACCTATTCACCCACCCACACACACACACACACACACACTTCTCAATTCATGCATTTTTGCTCCCAGTCAGCTTCTGTTACAAATCATTGTATTTCTCTCACACAGTTAAATCTAAGGGGTTGAAGTGTTGTCCTGTATGATAATCCTTTCATACTTTTCAACTAGAAATTTTGTAGATTTATGAAATTCCCGTACACAGAAATGCACATTCAGCATAGCTATCTATTTTATTAAGCAGATGTGGAAAGACTGAAAGAGAATACAAACCATGATGACAGTAGCAGGGACAGTTATTCCTCTGACAGACATTTGTCACAATACCACGATCATCACAAAGACAGACATCAGGGAGATGCTTACAAAAAAAGTGACTCTAGAAAAAGGCCCTATTCTGCCTTCAGCAATGGAAAAGATCACAGGGATTGGGATCACTACAAACAGGACAGCAGGTGAGTGTTTTTCAATAATCCATCAAAATCTGGGCGAGGGATGTTTTGTTTGTTGGTTGGTTGGGTTTTTTTAATTGCATTTCAGTTAAGTAGGTAGTTCATACAAAAACAAGTTGCCAGTTAGGTCATTGTAGATACTTATCCAACATGTTTTCAAATAAACATATTTCAGAAACTTAGTGAAACTCAAATTCAATTGATTAGAAAACTGTGCTATAATTAAAATATGCCTTTTTCCACACTTACCCAGTACTGTAATGCCTCTCAGTTCATCCACAAGACCACCTACCCTCTGTGCATTTAAATTTCTCTTGAAGATTGTTTGATTTTGTGTGTGTATGTCTGTGTGTGTGTATGACACCTTGTTTTGCCAAGATGCAGCTAAGCACCATTTTGAAACTAGTTATTTCAGGATCACACTAGTAAACTGGACACCTCCACCCACCCCCCTATGCATCTACTTATACAAATCCTCTGCCTCTGTAGTATTTCCCCTAACCTCTATCTTTTAGATTGTGAGCTCCTTTCATCAAGGACTTTGTCTTCTTTTCTTTTGGAAAAACACCTAGCACATTATGTGTTCTACTATAAACTTATCATAAATAGAAACATAAGTAAGATTCAAAGTCAGTTCAAGGAATAGAAAGTTCTGGTAAAGAGTGAATCTGACCCTGGGGGGGGCCGGCGGGGGGCGCGGGGAAAGGCAGAAGACGACAACGTAAGACAGGATGGCTGAAAATGGAAGTGATAGGCAATCAAAATGACGGAAATTGTGCTGGATGGGAGGAAGAATTGATATTCTGATATAAGAGGTAGATGTATTTCAGTAACACTGGACAGGTAAGACATCAGTGGTGATGGGCCATGAGAGCATGGAATGAAACATGGTTATCAGGCTTGTTGGAATCTCTTAATTTTATAATACTTTCATCCTTTCTAATTTAATTTGACAAAGTTTATATTTCATCTGTTTTTTTAAATATCCATGCTCCCTCTGACAAACTCAAGAATATCCAAGTTTCTGAACACCAAAGCTCCATTTTTGTGTATAGTGCAGAATTTAAAAGAATGAACTCTTAAAGTAATTTTGCTAGATTACCACCATTTTAACCCTTGTTTTTATTACTATTACCAAAATAACAATTTCTCTTATCTTTCAGATACTACAGTGATAGTAAACATAGAAAGCTGGATGACCACAGGAGTAGAGATCACAGGTCAAGCCTGGAAGGAAATTTAAAAGACAGTCGGTCCCATTCAGACCACCGTTCCCATTCAGACCACCGGATACACTCAGATCACCGATCCAGTTCAGAGTACAGCCATCATAAATCTTCTAGGGACTATAGATACCACTCAGACTGGCAAATGGACCATAGAGCTTCCAGTAGTGGCCCAAGGTCACCACTAGATCAGAGGTCTCCTTATGGCTCAAGGTCTCCTTTAGGACACAGATCTCCATTTGAACACTCAGTAGATCACAAAAGTACACCTGAACATACATGGAGTAGCCGGAAAACATAACAAAGACTATCATTTTCTGGACTTTCTTTTAGCCATATACAGTAAACTAACACAGTAATTGCCTTACATGACTTGAAAGACATGGACTGGATATTCTATCAGTAGCAGTATTGTTACTTCTTTCCAGGATGCAAGGTCTATTATCCCAACAGAAGAAAAAAAATATTTTTGTATTTAAAGTTTATGCTGCATTGTGCTGCAAATGTTGTGGCACTTTTTTTAAGAAATGGAAGATGTTTACTTTTACAGGGACCTCAACACTGCCCCATTCAGACTGGATCTTATTATAAAATTCTTCATGTCAAAGTGCTTTTAGGCTGAATACAGTTTAAATTATGTTTGTAAATGAACTTTTACACACTGACCTGTGATCATGTATCAGGAAGGAATGAGGCGTTTGGGTTTTATTTTGTTCTGTTTTTCTTAGTAAAGAACTCTCAAGGACCTTGTTCACTTTCCAAAGCTACTTGTTTACATTGTACACTGCGACCACCTTGCCGCTTTTCATCACAAGCTTGAATATTTAAATTCTGTACTTAGAACTGTAAAATAGCCAGGATTTCTCCTGTTTGTGATCAATTGTAATGCCTTTTTACAAAAAAGAGCTGTAAATTATTGTAAATTAATTAAATGAGCTTTTTCCCCTCTCAGGCTTTTTTTTTTTTTTTGACTGTTTCTTTCCCCACCAACTCAGGCCTTCTTGTCACAAGTATGAAATAAAATCAGTGTATTAAATTTTTGAATAAAATATCTTGATGGAATCACTGTTCAGAATGTAAAATTGGGGAAAGGGGACATTTTATTCCATTTAGTGCTCCTTTTTCTTTTCTTTTCTTTTTTTGATACTGTGTGTGATACATGTTTTGTTTTTTCTGTTAATCTGTCCATGTTGTGATTGTTGTAATGAAATGGTGAGAAACACACAACTAAATTAGGCTCTGAAAAAATATTTTTTAGGTGTATTTGTTTTAAAAGAAGGAGAGAGTTCAACACATGAACCCTTCAGAATCCATATCTGCCAAAATGTATTGTAAATCCATTTTTCGTCTTCAGTATAGGCAATAATGTCAAATGTGCTATGCAGCCAGTTAATATTTTAGAAGATTTGAGTAAAATCTTTATTAATAGAAATTGTTACAGTGCACACTGATTGTAAATAGATAACTTCTATCTGGCAAATTAAATTTAACTAAAGGATATATGGGCTCTTGTAGTTTTCTGATGCTGTTTTCCTGTGGTATTACCTTCCCTATAAATTAAACATTAAGATGTTCTACCCTTAAATGGCAGGAGGAATAGTTTAATAAGGTTAAAAACCCACTGACTTCATGGAATACTTCAAATTATATTTTTAGGGTGCTTAGATAATACTTTTGTCTTTATTTTCCATGGTGTTTTTTTAGGCCATATGTCTAAAACCAGGATCTCTGTTTAGTTAATTCACTTCATGTTCTGTGATCCCTGTCAACAATTTGTCTTTGTAGATGATTTTTTTTTTTTTTTTACATTATGATTATCTTCTGAACAGCTATTATTTGTGATGTCATAAAGAGAGGTTATGCGTCCAGAAGGGTAATAAGCAGGTGCAATCTAAGAAAAGTCAAAGATCCTAGATGTTTGAGATTAGAATGTCCCTAATAAGATGCAGAAGACAAATTACAGAAAAAGGCATGCAGGCAGATTTTTTTTCCTGAAAATGAGTTATTCATTTTGGTCTGTTAACACATTATCTAAGACACAAAGTGAATAAGTTAAGGTTGAGATCTTGGCAATATATATATATAAAAGAGGGAATGTAACTTCACATTTGAAACAAATAAAAAAAAATTGATAGCTGCTCTATTTTTAACCCACAATCTGCCTGTCCTCTGGCTTTGTTGGAATAGAATAAATCTAGAAAAATAAGCTTTTTCTCTAAATTATTTGATTGATTTATAGAGCGAAAATAAAATTAAAATATCTCAGAACAGTTAGGTCTGGTTTAGTAATGGTGTGACATGGAATTTATCATCCCTAAATTTCAGACTAATAAATTAATTATATAGCACTCAGATTTCTCATTTTGATCTCTAATTGTATAAAATAAAACTTCCCTGTGTCAGAAAATATTAAAGTTGAAATGAAAGTTTTTCAAGAATTGACCCACATGGATCTCCCTGTAGATTTGTGTACCTTGTGTATGCAAACCTGGAATCTTGTTACCAGAAGTCTTTTGGGGCCCCATATGCCTCCTATACATCTTCATGCCCCTTGCAGTAAGAGTACAAAAAGCAGAGCACTTCCAGTCACCACCACTCAGTTCCTTCTCACTGTCTGGTAAAAGTTTGATTTTTAAAGCCCATCTGGAAAAGCAGAAATGTGAAAGCAAGGATAGTCTTGTCTGAAAACTCATGGGTTCAACATAGGGTATTGATGTCCACATTCTTCAAACACTGACTAGAGCACTGGTATACTCGACTGCTGAACATTGTGCACCAGTCTGGGTGGTACTTAGTACTTACGTACTAAATTTCTGGATGTGAAGCTTGATGCTGCAATGAGAATCACAACTAGAACATTAAAATCAATGCCTGTTTAATAATTGCACACTCTGGTGCATATACCCCAACCAGAGTCTGGAGAAACACGTGTATGGCATGTGATTACAGTTGACCCATGGCCAACCTGAATTTACCAATTCATGAGGATCCCAAAGATATCTAAAATCTTGCAAGCCTCTTAGAGTCCTCGTTCAATCCTGAGGCACATTAGAAGGATCTCTGGGATAACGCTAGTGTCCCAAGCAAGCACCTGATTGCAAACCCCATAAAAGAACTTCCAGGCTTCAACCTACTGCAGAAACAATGGTTCACATTAAACTGTTTTAGAACATGGCATGGCAGATACTTTCATTTCTTATACCTTCGGACAGTAAGAGAAAAATGCACAGTGAGCTTGATTACCAGTCATGAATTATGTACCAAATTTCTCAGTGGCCTCTCAGACATACAAAGCCATTCCTGAAGCTGCCCACTGACTCGCTAATCATTAATCACCTCTTGCCATGCATTTTTTTTTTTTAAAAAAAGGAAGAACCTTTGTCCTCCTTACTTTGTAGCTTAGATGGTATTAGCAGGTAGTTTAGGTTTTGATGATTTATTTTATTTTGATTAATATTTACTTAAGCACATTGGCTATTGACTTTTTTACTTTTTGTCTTACCATAGTACTGAGAACTAAGTCCAAAGGTGGAGACCAGGTGTACAGGCTTTCAAAGCTGTTCTGCTTGTGAGATTGCTATGCCTGATTAATGAGACACATTCTAATTGCTTATTTTGTTCAGGGGAGTCTCATATCCCCTGTAAGTATACTGTGTCATCTGTAATCTTTCTCGAAGTGCACACAGAGGGCTTATGCTCATTCAAATTTGTTCCTACTGGGAAAAAAATCTATGGGGCGTGTGTGTCTGATGCAGAGATACCTCCTCAGCAGCAGTCTGTTCCTGTTTCAAAATAGGTGTCATTGAGTGCTTTAGCTACATGTGATGCCAAAGTAAGTGGTAAGAAATCTTCTCTCTAAGAGTACTCATGCTGCTAGCAAACATACAGCGCTTCTCGGGATTTTAAGGGAGAGCATCTCATGAATCATTACACACCAGGGGTGCTGGACCAACTTGTATAGTGTAGGTGCTGAAAGCCATTGAACCAAACTGTAAACCCTGTATATGATGGAAACCACATCATGCCAGGGACTGGGAATAACCTGAATATTGCAACATCCCTAGTTCCAGCACCTGTGTCCTACACTCATCCTTCATAGATCGTTTCCCTTCCCATTAGTTACTGAATAGCATTCCTATGACAACTGCTGTAATTGCTTACTTCAGATATTGATATTAGTAAAGTATTTTTTGTTTTTTAAAATATGATTTAAGTGACTGAAAATTAGAGTATTATGTGAGCAAGAAATGCTGGCTCAACCACAGTTTGAAAGGCATTGCTGTAAATGAAAGGTCTGGGAAGTGATCAGACTAGACAATCAATGGTCCCTTCTGACCTTGAGTCTATGATCAAGGTTAGTAAATAAAATACTGATTTTTATTTTCTAAATTCTTTGAATTATTTGGTCTTTCTAGCATTATATATATTTAGTTATTCTCTTTATTCTGGTGTTTGCTAATTCTTTTCATGTGGTATAGATGCATTCCTGCAATTATGATTTAATCTTTCACTGTGGATATTGTAGTAGAAAATTCATTGTAATCCACGGGTGGGGGGGGGGGGGGCGGCAAATTGTTGTTTTTCTACCAATACATTTAAATGACCAATTCGAACCACTGGAGGGTAGTATGTCTTCAGTTACTATGCTGAACAATAGCCTGGCTTAAGTGTATCTCATAGAAAATTCAGCTGTGTCCCTTTTTTTAAAAGACTATTCTTTCAAATGCCTAAATAAATTCCAGGGGCAAGGTGCTAACTTTTGCTTATATAGTTATGCCTGTATAATAAAATACTGATTTTTTTTTAAAAAAAAAGTTTACTTATAATGAGCAATAATTTCCAAAAATGTGCTATCTGGAATTTAGTATGCTTTGATTTCTCCTAAAGAGTTGAGGGTATGCAGTGATTTGTCACATAGTGAAATATTGAAGCTTCCTTTTTTTATTACAAGCCCAGTGGATGTTCCAGTTCCAACAGGGAAGATGTTTATGTTCCGTGTGGCCTGTGCTAGTGTCTATTTGCTCTTGATCCTAATTCATATGTAAAGGAAACTTAATTTAGCCACATCTTGAATTCCAGAGAAGAAAGATCATCTTGGTTACACTCCAAAATTTGGAATTTTGAAGATGGTGGAGCCAATATGTTCAGCTAAAATCATAAACTGAAATAGCTACATGATTTTCATATTGAAATGAAATGAGTCTAAATGATCTCAGTAGTATAAATAGAGGGGATCAGTTATGTCTGTAGCTGAACTAATTTACAAGCTTATAGTTCTAGGGAAACTCACTGCATAACCTTAGAAATTTCAAATATTAGATTGTAAAAAATTTCAAAAATTGGGGTTAGAAAAGACCTACTGGATCATTTAATATAGTGCTCTTTAGCTTGTGGGTGTGATCATAAGGTAGGCTGCAAGCAGGTATCCACTGGTAGAGCGTGGCCCAGAGGGGAAATCACACCCCACCAGTTGACAGGGGAGAAATTGGCAGAATCCTAGTAAAATGCTAAGGCCCCACGGAAGCCAAGGAAAGGAGCAATTTGTTCCCTCCCATTTCCTTCCTCTATTGCAGTTGCTTTCCTGCCCCTGTTGCCTCCAAAGCCACTCAAAGTGGAGTTCTCATCTCTTAGCTCCTGGACAGGGATTAACAAAATTTTTCATACTGTAGAATCTCTTGGAATTATTGCACTTCCTGGAGATGAGCACTGTAAGTGCAAAGGAGCAAATGGGAGAGAGAGGCAGCATTTCCAGCAGTGATCTAGTGGTCTAGGATTTTCATCTATCTCATTGCAAATGCAGATTTGTTGCTAGCACTTCAGTCACTCAATTTTTCCAGTACTTGAGTGGCAGAGCTTATCATTCTAACATTTGTATTGTTATTTGCTATCTTTTTTTAATGCATAGCACAATGGGCTTCAGCACCTTATAGAAAATATAGATGGATTAGTGTATCTGACCAAGTCCACCCTATGTGAAGTCAAATGAGGAGTATCATATAGTGGGTGAATTATAATTACTTCATCAGCTTCACTCTGCATCTGAATGAACCACAGGCTCAACAGGCTGTTCATGGAAGTGTTTTTTCCTTCAAATGCCCATTACAGTGTTAGGAGATTGTGAGCCAGATCCTTAGTCATTTTAAACCAGTCTTGCTTTATTTCTGCTTATATTTTTCTATTCAATTCACATTTTCTAATATTCAGTTTATTTATTTGGTTACCTTATTTCCTCCAATGTCCCCAGTCATGTCCTCTGCCCTCCCCCCCTCCAAAAAAAGCAAAGCAGAGCTTTGTGGTAAGGAATACACTATGGGCATACAGAAAAGCTCTGACTCGTCTAATTGATGGTGGTGTACTTACTAGCTATTGTATTGCAGCATACACTGAGACACAATCCCAAGGCACAACAAAGTGTTATAAACAAATTAGCAGCCATCTGCCTGAATTTCCTTACCTTTGGTATCCATTAGACCTATACACTGTGTGTTTGACAGTATTCTACAGGCAAACCCAGACGAATAGATTTATTGACATTGCTGTAGCTTTCAAAGGTGGCTTTTGGGATGTAAAGCAAATCTCTAGATGAAAATTCAGATAAACAAACAGCTCACACTGCTCCCTGCATTACTTCACAGCATTCATAAATAAGACTTCAGTCTGGCAAACACTAACAAACATGCTGAATTTTACTACTGTGAAGAGGGCCATTTCAATCAACAGCGTCACTCACTGTAGCAAATTTTAGCATACTGTTTTCAGGCATGGGGCCCAGTACTGTGCTTAGCAGGAACTTTTGAACGAACGTGGAAAGACACCTTCTGAAGAATACTAGTGCCAAGTGTAACTGTCACTATCGGCTCTTTCTTTATACTGAGCATTGTAGTCAGCAGATTAAACTAGAGGGGGTGTGTGTGTGTCTGTGTCTGTGTGTGTGTCTGTCTGTCTGTTTTAATCCTTTGAAAAATAACCATTCTGCTTTAGTCACTGAAGATACCTTTGTTCTTGAGGAACTCCTGCATGTTCTTCCAGGGGTTGGTGGCAAACAAGCTGTAATAAATGCATCCTCTCTGTGGCATAAATCTGACTTGATTAGGTTATTACCATGTCAGGCCTGATAATTTAATTTCTTTTAGGGTTGTGCAGAACTCACATAAATATAAATGTTTAAAGTGAGGTCATGAGTATCCAAAGATTGTGGTCTCATCAATGGAACCACCTGAGCCCAGCATTTCCTCCCCTCCCCGCCAGCTTCAACCCCTGTAGGCAATCGATTCAAAGTGCTCCTCAGCAAATCACCGTACTATAATTTTAGCAGCATCACTGTCATCCAGAGAGATACTGACAATTGGCTTCAGTGGCACCAATCCATCCTCTTCCTCTAGAGATGTCAACTTGGCATGACCTGCTGCTGGCAGGTGGGCTCAAAGCCCAGGTTGCAGGGCTCCTCTGTGCCAACCAAATTAGCCTCAGCTGGGGCAGAAAAGACGTTACACTATCATACCTCCCCAGAGAGGCTTTCTGCCTGGCTAATTTAAACTGCTTTTATTAGGACAAGCCTAAAGATAAAACTGAGGTTCTAAAAGTTTGGATCAATAATAGTGCACATTAATGAAAAGACCACGGTATGAATGGAACAAGCCATATGTTGGGAATGGCCAAGGCAAAAATTTGTACAACTGCCAATCTTTTGCTTTAGAATCCCATCACTAGAAGGCTTGTGCGTCCATCTTCCTCCCTTTGTTTGGCAGGATGCTTATTTGCATAACATGAATAATGTGGTAGGCATTTAAGCTGTGTAGCAAGACCTCGTCCGTATTCTGATTTGCTTACTATCTATGTAGACACTATGCAGATATGAGGAAGTGACAAACAGCTGCCTCAATGAACAGTGCTGTGTTGCACATTTCTTGTGGGATTCTTATTTGTTGTTGTTGGTTTAAATTATATTTTAAATTGTGGGAAGGGGGAGGGGAGGGAATTATGACCGCTTTCCTGACTTGAGGAGTAGATAGCTATATCAGCTTCCAGAAGTTCCCTGAAATGATTGCTCAGGGTAAGGAAGGTAGAAAATTTGCATTTAGAATCTCTGAATGAAAATATCATTCATGGTGTTTTGACAAGAAGCCCCTGTGAATGAGCTGGAGGAGGACAGGGAAAATATCCTATTTTGGGTTAATAACTCAGGGCCAAGGTTTGATTTTTCCTGCACCTTCTCCTGGGGATACCTCAGCCAGTACAGCTGCTTAGGTACCCCCATGCTGTGGCTGCTTCACTCACATTCACCCTGTGTTTCCATGTGCTCTGGTTCTTTTGTGTGGGTGCTCAGCTCACAGCCCCCTTCAGCAGCCTGCATCTGGTCCTCCTGAGGGGTTTGACAGGTATCAATGCTCAGAGCACACACACACACACACACACACACACACACAGTACCCAAATACCAGGCCCTGTTTGTGGGATACTTTTTGTCCCACCTACTTTGAGAATCCCTTCTCAGAGCCCCTGGAGCTTCAGCCTGAGCTTGGGATCTGAGGTGTTCATTAGCTGTTGGGTAGTATTAGGACTGGGGCAGCTTGTGAATGCCAACCATCAGAAACTGAGTTATTTAGCTGACTTAGGGGCAGCCGAGTGGCAATTTTGAAAATGTCAGTGGTGCCTAAATGATGGATTTAGGCACCTACATGGAGAGAGAGGCACCTAAAGACCTTTGAGGGTCTATTGCAAGTATTAGCCTGAAACTAAAATCAAGCAGCCACTCTATCCTTAACATTGAATTGTTGAGGACTTGGCTGGAGGCTAAATGACTCATAATGAAACCTAAATTAATATGCAGGCAGGTTTTAGTGTTAGATGTCAGTTTTGTTACATAGACAAGACAGACATCGGGTTGGAGTGGAAAAAGGCAAGCAGTGGTGAAGAGACTCACCCAAGGTCACAGCAGGTCAGGAGCAGTGCTGAGAGTACAATCCAAGTCTCCTAAGTGCTCATCTAGCCCTCTGTCCTCTGTACCATAACATGAATGTTGTTATATCATGTTATAAATTCTCCTCTTGCTTGCTATAATTTTACCTCCTGGTTCCCTTGCAAAACAAGTTGCTTGAGTAAGAAAACAAAGAGCTGTCACACAGAATGGGAATTTTTAAGTTATTGAATGAATCCTCTGTTCAGCACTGCCAGCCCAGCGGAGTTCTTCCAGCATTAAGAGAGTCAATAGCAGCACAGCTGAACAGAGGTCCATTCAGTTCCTGGTTTATAATGGTAAAATTAGCTATTTTACCATATAACCTAAGCCCAGAAGTAGAAAGTGTCTTCATTTTTTAAGCACTCTATTCCCTATGTAAAGTAGCCAAGCTCAACACTACTTGTATTCCTAAGTGGATCAAAAGTAAATGATAAAGCCATGGTGCAAACCAAATGTTGAGCCACAATCCCATGACGGCTGTTTCATGTTCTTTTAACAGTTTCATTTAGTATCTCTGAATACACAAGTTTTGTAATAGGAATCTGTGACATGGTTGGACTCACCACTCGGGCACCTTCTTCTGGCTGTCATGGGAATTAGGTCATCTTGCCAGGGCACCCTCCTCTGGTGGTGCCTCCCTGCTGTCACTTTCGTTCCAGGACCCCCACCACTCCCAGGACTGCGGCATCCTCTTCAGTGACACTGCTCTTCAGGTGTGCCATACCCTTCTGGGAAACCTTCCGGGATACCCTTCTGAGGGACCTATTATTGCCATCCAGCCACTACTTCAGCTATGCGAATAGTGTAGATGAAGTTGATGTATTCAGGTTGACTTTCCTCAGTGTCTTCACGGCACTGAGAAGCTCCCCTGTCAACTCCACCTGCGCCTCTCAGCATGGTGGAGTTCCGGAGTCAACGAGAGAGCACTCAGTGATCGATTTATCACAGCTAGAAAAGATGCAATAACGCGATCCCCGAAAATCTGGTGGGTAGCGTAGAGCTGGCCTTAGATTAACTCCATGTAGTGTGCAACACATTAGGAACAGGGAAACATAAAACCCAGCAAATGTTCATCCTCCAGAACAATTCCTTCTCTCTCCTGTTTTACACCTTTTTTCTTCTGCTGCCCATGCACTCTTTATTATCTATTACTACTATTGTTCCCTTATACCTTGACCTCATTCAGTGCACAGCCTGGATGCACAAAAGGACAGAAGTAAAATTACACAGGCAATCCTGGCAGTTCCAAAGTTGTGAGTGGTTGGCTTGCAATCTAAATAATCTTCTTTTAACACAGATGTAATAAGCTTTTTAGGGACTCTAGGTAAACATATATATATGTGCAAATGTTATGTCACCCCCATCATTCATCAGCAGCAGAAATCTGACCCTTCACTATTGTAGCACAGGCATCTACCCCTTGATTTACAGCACTAACTACATCAACTGTCACCAGGACCATCCCTAGGGGAGTGTGCTGCCCAGGGCGGAAGTGACAAATCTGTCACTTCCAGGACTAACCTGTCACTTCCGGGACTGACCAACCGGCTCTGGCGGCCTATGGTGATTCCACCAGAGTGCGAGGCCTGGAACAGTGGCCCCCAATTTGCCATATCCAAGAGACGAGCCTGGCAGTCACCAATAGAAAGCTGTTGAACTATTGGGCCCTGGTGTGTGTGTGTGTGTACACACACGCACGCACGAGAGCTCTCTCTGGTTCTAGAGCAGAGGGGTTTGGGAGCAGCTCAGGGCTAGGGTAGTGGGTTGGGGTATGGGGGGGCATGAGGGCTCTGGGGTGGGGCAGGCCTACGGCTGACTTTGGGGTGCAGGCAGGCTGCTTCGGGACTGGAACCAGAGCAGAGGACTCCCCCCAGCTGGTCCTGGGGAACGTAACCTGGTTCTCTCCCTTCTATCATTGCTGCAGCTGCCTGGCTTTTCCGGCTCAATGTGTGCTGGGTCCAGGCCTAGCTCATTGAGACTGCTTGTGCTCAGCTGTGATTTCCTAAGGAATATAAGCAACAGCAGGGAAAGGACACTTTTCAAAAGTTTTTTTTCCTCAAAATAAAATGGCATTTAATTAGACAAAGACAAGACACTTCACAAGCCCAAAGGCTTTCTCCCCATTGAATTGTCAAAGGCCTGTTGCAAAAAGTGGAGGTTAGCACTTTTGAAAAAAGGGTCCCACACCTTTTATAATGGAAAGTGTATGGGAGAAATTGGTAGGAACACCTCAAAATGTATACAAAACACAGTGTCCCCTCCTCCACAAAAGGAGTTAGGTGCCTAAAGCTGGGTTTTTGGTACCACTATGATCCACACAACCCCCATGTGAGTCGCTTAACAGTAAATTAACTTGGCACCTAAAGTTTTGCTGTAAAAGTCTCCTAGGTGCTTGTGTCTGTCTCTGAGCATATGCACTGCTGCCTCACTTTAGGCATCTCTGTGAGTAGCTCATACCTAAAATGCAGGACAATCCACAAATGGAGAACTTAGGAGTGCTTGCAGCACTAGATCTGATAGGTGGGGTCAGAGTGCTCCTCCTGGCTCAGGCCCCATTTAAAAACCAGGTTCAGGAGGTGATGCCACTGCTTTTTAGCCCAGAACCAGGAGACTCATCTTTAATTCCCTCCTGTGTCTGAGACGGGGAAAAAGGCATTGAACAGGGGGCACTTGCCTAACCACAGGATTATGGGTTAGTATGCTGTGGGGCTCCCTCACTCTCTCCTGTTTCACTTTGGATAAATACTTAATTAGTCATTTAAAAATGGAGCATGAGAGACTCTAGTGCCCCATCCCACTTATTTTCCACTCCTTTCCCCCACACTGAGCTTGCCTTGGTCCCACAGGCCTGCGCTTAGGCCAAGGGCTTTCCGCTGTATGTACGTGGAGGCGCACAGCATCCTCCCATTTTTTTGGTTTCTTCTAATACAGCTGGGGAAAGGAAGCCCTAATCTACTGTGCCCACACAGTTCCAAGCCATCTGAGTTCCACTGAGAAACCTCCAGGGTGTTAAGGTACAGACTACCCCACCCCCATACAACCTAAAATGAACTCCCTTTGTCACCTACCATGGCTGATGCCCTGTCTGCCAGTTCAGTCTGAAAAGCTAGTGCTGTTCAGACGCAGTTCTTGGTCCATACTGAAAAATGGCCTATCCCCTACAAAACCCCCAAACTGTGTCAATGTGAGAGCATGCATCATTCTTCCTTTTGAGTAAGTTCTTTAGTTTGAATACACAAGTTGTCATAAAAGTAGCACCAGTAATTAAAAACAATCCCTGAGACTAACATCTTTAAATTGCACATACTGAATGTTTTTATAGCTAGTTAATGGCTCTGTATATCTTACCTGTTCCCCATTGATTCTCTAATCAGCAGCATTTAGTCTCAAAGTAATTTACAAATTAGTTGAATCAGATCAGATTTGATTGTTATTTTCTGCCAGTATTACAATAAATGTCTGCATAATTTCATCTGATTGCATGTGTTATGTAGCAACACAAATTATCCTTGTTTTTGAAGTGGAGAGAACCTAGCAGCACATTAAGAAAACTAATCAAAACACTGAATAGCTAAAAATCAAGTTATTAACATGCATCTCTGAGCATTATATAGTTTAGTTGCAGTGGTGTTGTATTCATCTTAGTCCCAAGATATTAGAGAGACAAGGTAAGTGAGGTAATATCTTCAACTTCCCTTGGTGGAAGACAGATTTCAGGCTACACATTGCTCTTGAAGAGCTCGTCTCTCTCACCAACAGAAGTTAGTTTAATACAACAATGATTTTCAACCTTCCTGAAAGGAGCACAGTAGTTCGGAAGTCTCATTTGTCTAACCCTAACCCTCACTTAAAACAGACATGTGTACAAAAGTGTCATAGCACACTTACCGAAAAATTGCTTACTGCCGTTTTCTCTGTACGAAATTAGTTTGTACTAATGTCTCTACTGCTTTTTATGTAGCCTGTTCTAAAACTAGACAAATTAGTTGACGTTCCCCCTGCAGACCTGTGTACCCCCAGAGGTACACATACCCCTGGTTGAGAATCACTGCAATAGAAGATACTGCCTGACCCACCTTGTCTCATTACATAGATGACATTTTTTAATATAGCCAGAAGTCTGGTGAGAGGGAAGGAAGTGCTATTTTTTAGATGAAACATGAATACCTACCAAAAACATCCCAATGCACGAACACAGTGACAAAATGCATTTATGAAGACAGATGAGTACCAGGCTGGATCACAGGATTGGAAACTGGTGAGAGAGGAGAATATCAAGAGTCATGGCAAAAGATTTCTGAAAGCCTGTCTGCTGATGGAACACCTACTGTTGCAAATCTCAATGATAAGTCTGGTAGTTGGCCTTTTTTTCTTATTAAAAAAAAAAAGAAGCCATTTTCACTCATCAGAAAGGTTGTAACACTTCCAGGCTTCAGAAGCCATGACAAAATATGCAATATACTTCAACAACATACACCAGTTTAAATAACTTGGACTCTATTTACCAACAAGATCATTGCTTTCTTGTACAATGAGATGAACTAAGGTGCTTAAGCTAAAAAGTTTAATCCCAAAGGGGCCAGTGTATTTTCAGGGAAGTGGCCTTGTTCTTGGAACTTACTTTTTCTCTTGCTCCACAAGAGCCACAATCTGTTGAGAGTGTGAACAGTGCAAGGCTTATTTCTCTTACCAGACTTTTTGAGTAAGGGGAGCAGGTGTCACAGGGCAGAGGTTTTAAAAACCTCTGCTGCCTGCTAAAGACCTCGCTTCTCTGCAGCCTGGCTGGGTTAAAGGGCTAAAACCCTGAGCAGGGAGCCCAGCTGAAGGCACTAATTAGGGCAGGCTCAGTGCAACCTACTGAGCCAGGTGGAACCACTGGTGCTGATGACTGGGGAAGAGTACAAACCCAGGAAAGAGCTCAGAGAACGGGGCTATCCAGGCAGGAGGATAGGGGGCATCTAGCTCTGTCTCTGCTGGTTGAGACAAGCCTCAAGGGGCCAGAGGATCTGGTGAGAGGTCTGGGAGGGGCCTGATTCTGGGGAAGTTGGAACTATATCAGCACTGTAAATAAAAGAGCACGGGTGAAGCACCAGAGTGGAGTGTTTGAGACCTTTTCTTTCAGCAGCCTAAGCAGAGGGACTAGGGGAAGGAAGCTTGTGCTGTTCCGTGACAGAGGGACATGGAAGATACTCTTATTACAGAAGCACCCAAAGGCCTCTGCTTGGAAAAGTGCATTGAATGGACAGTTAAGGCACTGGAATAGAACTAAATCTTGAGTTCTCTGCCTGTGTGGCCTATGGAAAGTCACTTTGTGCTTTAGTTTTTCCATTTGTAAAATGGAGAATGCTTCTCACAATGTTATGAAGATAAATCAGCATAGATTTGGGAGATCTTATGGTGACAAGTGCTACAGAAAAGCCTATGCTTAACATTTAATCCTATGAAAAAACAATGGCATCCAAGACACCAAACATTTTGAAAAAATCCAAGTGAATGCAAAGGAAACACAATGGCTATCTTCAGTTTCATTAAACTTTGTACAGAAGTTAAATTGCTGATGTCCTATCCATGACCTTCTACAAATCTAGCAGTGGCAAATCATGCACATTTGCAATTATACGCTAGTGATGCCCCTGTCCTGCTATACACATTAGTGGCACATGTACATTTAAAGTTTCCTCCATCTATAGCTCTTCTAAATGGGGCATCTGCCACTTTTTAAAGGTTACCTTTCAGCCCTACACCAGAAAGAGGATATTCAAACTTGCATTTATCAGGCCTTCACTTTTTAAAAAATGCATCAAATATATAACCAAGCTTAGTAGGGGCTTAATGTTAGCCTTGCATCTAGAATATTATGCTTCCATTAATGTTTAGTAAACCACATTTTCACAGAATACCATGAACTTGTATAAAATCCAGAGTTGTACATTTTGTAAATGTCAGCATCCACCTACAGTTAGTGGTGGATTTTCTACATCTTTCAAAGGTTCTTCTGATTTGGAAAACACTGCCTAGCTGCAGGATAGGAATGATGGAATTGATAAATCTTGCTTGAAACAGAAGCAGAGAAAGGAGACCACTGGATTTACAATTTGCCAAATGTTTACACACACAGTGCGGGGGAAGAGTATGTGAGTGAGATCCAGAGATCAGCTGCCACACACTATCCACTCATTTACACTGGCCTGTTTTGCCATTACTGATTCTAAATTTCACTACATTTGCTAATTTATAACAGGCAAAGATGTTTATTTGCCTCTAATGATGTAAGTGAGCATGAAGGTTGTATACAATAGTCTTGTACAGCAAATGACGAGTCGAAACTAAATACAGGGCTTTGGTTTAAGGTTTATCAGCTACTATAACTGCATGTGCACAAGTTTCCCTGTCACACCACCAGAGGTCACTAATATCACATGACAAACATTCCACAGCATGGTATGTAACTTTATTCTTCTATCATAATAATTTAAAGTATTTACACACTGCACAGTCACTCTTTTACACAAACATATACTTACTGGTATAGCCATGAACCACATCTAGAAGGTTTTGCAAAGACTCACACATTTTATGCTTGGGGTTTCAAGCATAAAAATAAAATCTGAAGCCGTCTAAAGACGACAGCCTTTTGGAGTGTCTGTGAAAACCAGTGTTCCCTCTAAGCGTAAGCTCTCCCCAGAGACCACTCACTAAGCTTCAAAATATCCAGATGTTTGGCATTAAATAAAGCTCTTCTGGCTAGTGTGGATTTCAAGAACCAACATGTGCAAATAACATTTTCTCAAGAAATCCCACAGCAGGAACAAGAAAACGCTTTAAAGGAAGCACTATAGTTCTGAAATTTTCCTCGTCTATGGGGCTCACAATTTGCTACTAATGTACACATAGGTATTTGTGGGGACTGGGGGCACAGGAAACTAGCTAGGAGACCTGCATCATTTACTATGTACTTGTACTGGGACAGCAACTCTAGGCTCAGCCACCACGATTCTTTCACAATACTTTTAAACTCAGTGCACTAATGGGGAAATTCAGCCATCTAAAATACAAGCCCCCACCTCCCAAACAACATTAGAGCAGCAAAACAGGCAAGCTCTCCCCCCCCCCCCCCCACCCCACCCCCCCACCTCAATTCTACAGTAGGCCAGAAACCACATTACCTAGAAGTTGTAAAACCATTTCCAGCTAACTCAATTTAAACAGTGTGGCCAGGCAGAAGGGATGGGACAAACTGTCTGAACAGATTAGAAGGTGTTCTTGTATGGAAGAACACCCTCTGCCTTCCATACTGGCTAGCCAAACCCAGCTAGCTTATTTGGTTTTCAAAACAACATTCCCAGCCCAATGTAAGTGGCATGTAAATCTTCCACTCATTCCAGTGTCAAGTTAAGTCTCTCTGCCAGAGTCCCCCAGCAATTGCTAAAAGGAGACCATCCCTAATCTGTCTAGACCTTCATCACTCCATGCAAAAAGAGGAGATTTAACTTCTAAGTATCACCTCTCACACTACCCAATGAACAAACACTTGTTCAGTAAACTTTACCGAACTTTAGAGTAATGAAAGCAAGACTATTTCAACCTGTTATTTATGTATACACAGCACCCCCACCCACCCCAAAAACCCACAACCACTCCCCACCAACCTGCAGAGGCAAGTTTCAGTGCCTGGGTCTACAGACTGGAGTTCACGTTGCGGAACTAAAAATAGTCACAAATATTCAGGCTTTGAAGCCTGGAGGCGAGTGGGTTTCAGAGCACTATGGTTTTTAGTGCCAAAGTGAGCCCCCACGCTTGTACACCTGAGCTCTGAGACTCACTGCAGACATACCCTTGGAATGCTAGACTCATTAAAGTGTTTCCAAGGGAAAAACAGAATATAACAGACTAATTAGCAATCATGACATGGAGGCTAGGGGGTGTCACATGGGGGTATTTTTACTGTTGAAAATCTTTAAATAAGATGTTACCTCTTTCTTGCAATAATTTTAAGGCACTAGATTGATTAAGTGACCCAATGGTTGAACTTATCCCTACCATGCATGAGGACTCTGTTGAAATCCCCCTCTCCCTATATTCTAACACATTTGGTAGAAGCACTGCTTATGGAAGGGAATTTCTTAGGTCACTTAGTACCCCTCCAGCTGATTAGATTCACACTGCAAGCCTCCAGTTAGCCCCAAGAGAAGGTGGACAGCTGTGACAGGGACTGTTAAGGAAAAGTGTGTTTGTGTATAGGGAAAGCTATGCTCCTTGATATCCTGCAGTGATACAACCAACTTCATTGAACCTACGCAATTTAAAATAATCTCAGGTGCTCTCCTTGAGCATAGGCAACCAAATGATCCCTCAATTTCAATCCATTCACAGAATACAACTAATGGTCTTGAGGTCTTGTGAATTGGGGAATGCCAATATTCAATGTCACGCTATGCGATTAACACATGTTCAAAGAGCTAGAGGAACACCCAAGACTGTTCTACCTACAGCACGTTGCTGTATAAATCATAAATAGACTCAGTTCTGAATGATCCACTTAGAGAGAACAGCAAGTTAGTGCTATATTGACAGAAGAATGACTGGTGGTCTTGGGAGGAAATTAAGGGTCGAAAGAAGAGGAACATAGAAAAAGTACTTACATATGAAGTTTGTTAAAATATGTAATACTTAGAGGGAGCACTGGGTGTGGTGTATGTACATGTGTATTATACATATTACCCAGATACACACATAAATATATCATATATAAAAAATAAAGTGCTTTCTAAGAGGTCCCAATGCAGGGACATTATAAAACATTTGACCAACTGCAAAACAAATTGATACAATCAAAGAATACTACATCCAACATACATGTAAAACAGAAACATGATCTGTACAATCTGGTGGGTGTCCCAAGACAAACATCCCTTCATATACATGGTATATACATATATACTCTTAGCTTTACTCAATATATTATTATGACAATATATATTTTAAAACTTTGTTATAGACAAAAAACCCTACAAAAACGCAACAAGGATTAAGCACACAAGTCCAAGACTAACGGACAATTTGCTATTCTTGCCCATGTTACCATTCCCACTGTTGGGGAAGATGTGCCAGAGCTCTTTCCTGGGGTGCAGTGCCTCGACGTCCTGCAAGGCACTAAGAGCTGCTGCTGTGAAGTTAGCATCACCAGTGGTGAGCAGATCAAACACACAAGAGTAAAAATAGATGTCCTTCACCAGCATCTTCTCATGGCATTTGGTAGTGGCACTCTCCAGTGTGTACACAGACCGGGGCTGGGTAGAGGCAGCATGTGGAAGAAGCTGCCCCATAACGGGCAAAGGCAAGTGACCACTATCATCAATGCGTTCACTCGAGGGGCAGCCGTTAACACACAGCTGCAGGTCCTGGCTTTCTTCATAAGCCATGGCCAGCTCTTCTGGCATGCGAATGGCCAGCGTTAGGTAACGTCCAACTTGGCGCACAAACACAGTGGCCCCGATGTACCTGGCGTGCATCTCCACATATCTGCCACTGACTCGTTCCACTATGCGCAAGCTCTTGGTGTCACTGTCACCTCCACTTGTTGTGCCATCTACAAAAGCGGCCGGTAGGTCATCGGTCACTGCCTGGTACACCTTCTGCTCTGTGCAGTCTTGGTATGATTTAAAGATAATAGTTATCTGGAAGAAAACAAGGGAAATTAGAGGGGAAATTCATCTCAAAACCCCATTATCACGTTTGTAGATTGGGAATGATCAAGGCTGAATAGCTGCCCAACAGGCCCATGCTGGCCATTGTTCATTCCTACAGCAAAGTACATCTAACCGTGCACCCATTACCCAAACCCTAACACGTAGCCTAGCAGAAGATGACTTAAAATGGAATTCTTAAATTAGCAGGAAACCCACAATGGTGGAGGACAGCAACCAGAAAGAGGCCAAAAAGTGACCAAGTTGTATATATCACTGAGAGCCACAACTCTCTCTCCTTATGCTCCCTTAACACTTTGGAACTCAGTCTCATGGAGCTCTGTGCGCCAAATAATTCCCATGCCATTATCTTCAGTGGCACAACCAGCTTCTCTCCACTGAGAGAGAGAGAAAAAGAGGAGTGTGGTCTAATGCAATTAGCAACCAGAGGACAAGGGGTGCCACTGACTACATGAACAGAATATTCATTGTACCCTCTCATATATTACATAGCTAATCCTTGCAACAACCTGAAAATACTGTAGAAAGAGCACAGTATTATTTCAGCCATCAATTCAATAGGCAAGCAGTGACTAGTTGCTCTCTTCTGTAGTTATTTGACAATCTGCATTTTGTTATTCAGTGTTTGGATTTAGCCTTTATAAACTGGGAGATTTGACACCTCCGGTTCACTAGCAGCTACAGAACATATGTATTACAGGCAGAAGGGGAATAAAACAGGTAGCTCTGAACAAGATAATAAAAGTGCAGAGCAAACTTCGCTTTATTTAAGAGGTGGCTTCCAAAGCATACCTGGAAGTTTCTACCTTTTTATGATGCAAATGAATGGCCTCTTAAATCTTAAATGCTGGTTACTTAAAATCAGCATAATAGAAATCAGCTCCTCCAGTTTTCACAAGTGGAAGCAAGCAGGTTATGTTGTTACACTATTTGTTAGTAGCTTTGTACAGATATCTTATTTTTATTCAAGATGCTGCATGTCTGCAGCTTCCTTCCAACAGCGAAGAGGAGAGGAAATACTGACTTGAACAGTTAAAGGGTTTTTTAAAATACAGAAATAAGCAGTATTTTAATATCTGTATGGACACACTTGACAAGCCATATACATCATAAAGCAGAAGAAAAATGACAAGCTGCAAAGCAATTTTATGTACATTGCCAAGAGATTCGAAGTACTCCAAAATGTGTTCGGGAACATTTTCCAGCACTATGAACGTCTGCAGTTTCTAGCAGCCGTTAAATGTTTTAGTTTCAGTTAGTTACCACACTAGTGCACAGCAGCTTTTGTTTCTTACTTCTCAGCTTTGAAATACAAGAGCTACAGCTCAAACAGCTGGATTGCAGGCAATCTGAACACCGCCTCTTTCTTGTAGGAGGAGGAGGATTAAACCTTGTGCCCTTCTTGCTATTAGTAAATGAAAGTGAAGATTTCCCTTACTATACCCTCCTCTCCCCAGTCCAAACACACAATACTTAGTTTTAATATTTCATCTGCCCCAGTTTCTGTGTGTGAGAATGTAATGCTAACCGACAGAACACTCACTATTTTAGTTCCACATGTTCCCACTGATATTGTCTGACTGGAATTTTCCAATGATTTTTCTTTGCTTTAATCAAGTTATACAGCAAGCTTGGGACCAGCTGTAGTCAATCTGTGAAATTCATATGCCTGAGCCACAGCTGAGATTGAAGGATTTTCTTCAAAATCCAGACAATGTATCAAGTACTTACTCCCCCTTAGAAAGTCACTGCTTTTGTCTAGTGTAGTGAGCCTACCATTCCACTTTACTTCCGATCTTTTATGTTTAGTTCGGTCCAGAAGGGAGATATCCTGGACATTGTCTCAGAAGTAATTTGCTGAACATCTGATCCCTGCGCCTCAAGAAATGAAGCTTCCACAAAGCTCCTTTAACAGGAGACTGCACAACAGATTAATCTAAGGCCCTGGACACAATCAGCACCAGCCATGGTAGCACTCTTTAGGCACATTCGCAAAACTCTGCAAGAGAAGAATCATTTATAGCCCAGAATTTTCCTTCAGCTGGACAAGACTGCTCAGAAACCTGAGTCTGAGGTTAACAGCTCAGATGGCTTTAATGACAACACAGAATTTGCTTTTCCATATAGCCACCCACACTAATTCCTTAACAATCATAATATTACTAGGCTCCAGGACTGACTTAATGCTTCTCTAAGCGCTGAGTAATTGGTCTCTAGTTTTTCAAACCTAAATTTCAATCAGCTGGTCGTACTTGTGCAGAGGGACTCTTTCTCTGCTTGGTGAAGACCATGAGGAAATCTGGATGTGACAGAAGGAAACATTTTTACTCTGCTTCTGGCAAAATACAACAGGAATAAGGAGCAGTCATTAGCAGTTCTCACCAGGACTCTGCTTTCTTCATCTAGGGTAGAATTTATGCATAGGGAGAGAAAGGCCTCCACATCACTCCAGCCCTGCTGTGGTGATGCACAAGGAGCACAAGCTGAGTAGCTATGAAAGGGTAGGATATATTTGACAGGGGCGGCCAACCTGTGGCTCTGGAGCCACATGCGGCTCTTCAGAAGTTAATATGCGGCTCCTTGCATAGGTGCTGACTCTAGGGCTGGAGCTACAGGTGCCAAATTTCTACTGCTCAACTCCAGGCCCCACCCCTCTATACCTCTTACCTCAAGGCCCCTGCCCTTTCCCGCCCCCTCCCTTGGTGAGCCTGCTGCACCCTCTCTCCTCCCCACTCCATCCCAGAGCCTCCTGTACACCACAAAATAGCTGACCATGGCTGGCAGGAGGCACGGGGAGGGAGCAGGCTGCTGGGCAGCAGATGATGTATTACTGTGGCTCTTTTGCAATGTACATTGGTAAATTCTGGCTCCATCTCAGGCTGGCCACCCCTGCTTTACGTGGTCTCTGCAATGTCCCCAAACTGGGCTAGCAAAGAGAAGGCCACTGGAATGTGCTAGGCTCCACACTTAGAGATATAGTGAGCTAGAAACAGTGTTTAATTTCTGCCAGGGCTTGTCACGGCTGAGCCCAGGCATCTTTAGGCTTGGCAGTTCATAGCCCCAGCACCCCTGCGCTTCCTGCATCAGATATGAATGAAAAAAAATGCTTGAGCCCCGGCACCTCCCATTACAAATTAAGCACTGGCTAGAACACCCACTTGTGGTGGCAAGGAAAGGCTGCAACATCCAGTCTAGTCCACAAAATGGACTAGTGAAAAAGGAGGTCTGCAGGGTTGTGGTGGATTTATTTAATACTCTTTTTCCAATTTCCTCCCTCTTGATTCTCTCTGCAGCCCACACCTGCAGAGTACTCCATTCCTGGACATTAGGGAGTGGAGGGAGAAGAAATGAATTTCACCCTAAATCCCTTCCTTCCTCACCTCTGTTGCAGCAAACTGTATTTTAAAAACAGTTGGATATTTAATCATCATTTCAAAACCTTTGTATCTAAGTTTGCCATTTGTTACTGTGTGCACATACAACACTTGATTCAACCCAAGTAAACTCCCACACACAGCTGTTGATCTATTACAGCATTCAAAGACCAGAAAAAAGAAGCCAAAAAGGAATTCCAACTGCCAGAAGTACCTTAATATATTCGCATCTATATGAAGGAAACACTTTCATAAAGCAAAGTCCGTCTGCCAACCAAAGTGCTCTGGGCATGTGTGATGCTCTCAAACATTATTGCAATTAAGACGAACCACCCCAAAAACAACACTTCCCATTACCACTCCAAACCAAAAGCTTTAAACCAGCCTCAGTTACATAAAGGTTATGAACAAAAATCATAAATTTCTACTTAATGTTTCAGACAAACTTTCCACTGCTTGTTCTCAGATGAAAGACAAATGCTTTTCTGGAACAAGCAAAATCTTCTCCACTTTCAGTTTGCTGAACACACAAAAAATTACTTTAAAAAACAAACTCTTCTTTTGCATAAAGCCCTTATGAAGAGCTGAGTTTTTGAAGGTGGAACTTTCCCAAACTGCTAGTAAATACAGGAAGAATTTATGGGTTCTCTCAAATACAGAGCAGCTACTGCTTCTCCCTCTGTTTATTTATAAAAGCATATACCTTTTTATCGATGTTAGCTAAAACATTTCAGCCAAGAGGTTTTAAAAATACTTTTAATCCTACTCCAGATGAGCCCCATAATGCACTAGAGTCAGAGTTGAGTTGGAGTGTTTTGGTGCTATTTTTCACTGTTCCACAGCTGTGTACGCTTGAATTTTCCACAACTGGAACAAGGAGCTAACATTTTAATCTCTCCCTCTTGAAGGGGAAAGATTTTAATAATATTACCAGTACAGCAGCTCCTTATTGGGCTTTATTTTAACACTCTTGCATTCAGCCTTCAAATGTTCTTAAGTACTAGTAAATGTGTAACAGGGAAGCAAAGAGATTGTTTCACTTATATAAGAACCAGTGAAATTCAGTGCAGTAACTAATTTCGTAGTTACATTTTCAGCCCAAAATATAGCTGAAGAGCTCCCCTTCCTTAAGGGCCAAGACTCAGCAACATTACACATACTAACTTCTCTTCTCAGATTCATGAATTAAAGTCACATTAATTTGGAAAGGGAGTTACGCACACAGGGAGCAGAATTTGGCCATTTTGGGGGGAGGAGGAGAAAGGGGGGCATATTAACAGATTGTAAAAGAGAATGTGCAATATGAGTGAGAGAACATTACTGCTAGAACCTTGGCTTTTTTTAATATATCTTAACTTTAGTATAGTTAGCTCCTCAGTATGCATTACGAAAGGCAAAAGTTATTTTATACATGAGGTTTGCAGCTTGTATTGCATCACCTCCTCCATTGGGCATAAGAGACAGACAAGCTATTAGCCCAAACAAGTGTTAACAAGTGTTTTGTTGTTTTTTTTTTAACTAATACTGTATATTGTATTCACATGCTTAAATGAATTCTCTTTTTTTAAGAGTTAAAAACAGGAACACTATCAATACTGCAAGTACCAACATTTCAACATCCACCTCTTTCCTGTACCATGTCTGCTTGCCACCTCCCTGGAATCCTTAGTCATTTTCTCTCTCCCCCTAATATCTGGTTTTCTATTCTATATATATTATTATACCTCTCTCATTACCAAAGTATTGGAACACCTTCCAGGAGTGCATTAAGCAATGTGACTAATACGTGTTACATATTTGCTATCTCATCCCTGAGAACATCAGTTTTCCCCTTCACCTCTCCTCTTTAGGAGCTACAGAAACAGCAAATTTCATATACACAAAACCACACACTCTTCTACCTGGTGTCCTTGGAAACTTTTTAGTCCCTGAAAGAGTGAACTTCAACACAACATTTGTATTGCTCACTTGTTTCTATGAACTAATGCATACACTTCCATCACTCAATTTGGCACATTTGCACTATACCAGACCATTTATTATTGATGGATTGTATTGCTGTGCATTTAAAACATCGATGCTTTTGTTAAACATTTCTCCCTCCCCCACACTTTCCCCTCCCCACCTCCAAATTACTCTGGCCCTGCTCATTCAGTTTCAGTATTTCATTCCCTGTGATCATCCCCACCAAAAAGTGGGCCCAAAAGTTTTGCCATGAGGGCCACATCAGGGTTGCAAAACTGTGCGGAAGGCTGGATAGGGAAGGCTGTGCCTTCCCAAACAGCCTGGCCCCTACCCACTATCTGCCTCTTCCCACTTTCCACCCCCCATCTGTCCCCCTCAGAACTCCCAACACATCCAACTCCTTGCTCCTTGTCCTCTGACCGCCCACTCCCAGGACCCCTGCCCCTAACCACCTCCCCGGGTCCTTACCCCCGTCCAACCCCCTCCCCCATCCCGATTGCCCCCTTCAGAATTCCTGACCCATCCATCCCCCCTCCTTGTCCTCTGACCGCCCCCTCCCAACCCTGACCCCCTAGGACCTCAACACTTATCCAATCCCTCTGCTCCCTGTACCGTAACTGCCCCAACCCCTATCCACACTCCCGCTAGGCCTCCCACACTTATCTAACCCCCGCCCCTCTTCCCTGTCCTTGACTGCCCCTAGGCCCCGGCTTTCTTACCACGCTGCTCAAAGCGGTGTGTCTGGTGGCAGCCACCTGGCCGGAGCCAAACACACTGCCACGCTGATCCACAGGAACGTGTCCCCCTCCTGCCCTCCCAGAGTGCTAAGGCTAGCTTCCTGAGCCGGGAGCTCAGGGGCCAGGCAGGATGAGCCCGCAGGATGTAGTCTGCCCACCCCTACACTAGAACAAGGAAGAGACAATATGTACAACCCAGCTCCCATATCAGAATGCAACATTAAGGGCCCAATCTTCTATGGCTATTGCAGGCAAAACCCCTACAGAAGTCAAAGTTTTTGCCTGCACAGGTTGTATGGGATTAGGCCAAAAAACCTTCAATCTGAATTTAGATATTGCTATAGAATAGTCCAAACTAAGTATTATTTTAAAGCATTAAAAATCACGGTGGGAGCCAGGAGACCAAGTTCTATTGCCAGTTTTGCCACTGACCTGCTGTCACCTCACCTTTCTATGCCTGGTCCCTTCCTGCCCTTTGCCTATTTAAGCTGCAAGCTCTTTGAGGCACAGATTGTCTCTCACTACACTTTTGCGCGCAGCCTACTACTGCTGGCTCAAAACTCAACTGAAGCCTCCAGATGCTTCTGTCATATAAGGATTAATAAGTGCCTGCCATTACAGATAAAGCCACAGGATCCCTTGCCTTGACGAGCTTACAAGTGGATTTCAGATATGGAACAAGACAGTTACATATGTGGAAGAACAAAGGCTACAGCAATAAGAAACTTATGCAATTTAAAGATGCAGGCACTTTAAATTTATATTTAAAGACATGAAAGCAGCATCACCCTTGTGCCATAAGAAATATTTTACACTTTGCTACAGAGTTCACTTTGGTAAGTGGCGGCATGCAAATATATGATCCAGAAGCAGTTCTAGCTACCTGAGGTATCTATATATCTTAGCAAAAGCTCTGTACTCAGGCAGACTGCTGAGTATGCACTTTGAATCAGCAGAAAACACTATCTGTGCTTCTGGCATCTTGGAATTAAGATTTATCATTAGTGTTTAAATCTGCAGTTTGAAGTGCATGATCGATTGCAGGGATGGGCAAACTTTTTGGCAATAGGGCCACACTGGAGTTGCAAAACTACAGGGATAGCTGGGTAAAGAAGGCTGTGCCTCCCCAGTCTGGCCCCCGCCTCCTATCCTCCCTCTCCCACTTCCTGCCACCTGATTGCCCCCCTCAGAACTCCGACTCATTCGACCCCTCCCCCCACCCCCGCTTCTTGTTCCCTGACAGTCCCCTCAACCCTAACGGCCCAGGATCCCACCCCCTATCCAACCCCTCCCCGCTCCCTGACCCCTATCCACACTTCCTCCCTGACAGCCCCCCCAGGACTCCCATGCCTATCCAACCACCCCCTACTCTCTGTCCCCTGACTAGCCCCTGCCTCCAAGAACCTCCACCCCATCCAACCACCCCGTTCCCTGTCCCAACTACCCCCCAGGACTTCCACACGTATCAAACCGCCCCCCTGCTCCCTACCTCCCCACCCTGACTGCCCCCCTGGAATCCTCCGCCCCTTATTTAACTCTCTCCCCACTCACCATGTCACTCAGAGTGGCAGGACTGGCTTATTGGAAAGCCTGAGAGGTGGGTGGGCATAACTGCGGGGGAGGAGGGACAGCAGGAGAGGGGCCAGGGGCTAGCTGCCCCAGCCGGGAGCTCAAGGGCTGGGCAGGACAATCCCAAGGGCCATAGTTTACCCACCTCTGATCTACTGGCATCACTGGAAGGAAATGAAGTATCTTGATTTAACATAGTGCTGTTCCAGTCCATAAAAAGAGACTGGGGTAGGAGCAATGTGTGAAAAGAAATGTAGTTTTACAATGCACTGGGGTAATTCACCAAACGCTGGTTTAAGAAGGTACAGAACTAGAATTTCAGCAAAGGACCTCATGGAACTAGATAACCTTTGAATCTGTTAATCCAAGTTTTTCTAGCTTCCATGTCCAGGGAGTTCTGACTACCAGAAGACAAAAGACCAAGAAAGCTGTCCTGTTCTGTACACTCCCTCTGAAACTCTGGTAACAGCCAACGTCAAGACAGGACACTGAGCCAGATGAACCATCGATCTAACCCAATAGAGCAGTTTTATGTTCATAAGCAAATCAAGTAACATTGTCAAAGTTAGCAGGCTCCAAGATATTAGGGTGACCTACCTTTTCTACCCCTCACCCATGTCTTTGCACAAAGAACAGTAGTTTTTACAAACTTTCCACACATCCCCCACAACAAATGCTTCAGTTTTATCCCCGCAGAAATAGAAATACTGCAAGGAGCACAATATTCATAAATAATAAAGCAGAGTTCAGTGTGGGAAAAGACAAGAAAAAGCATTTAGTAAGGGAAACCCTCAAGGCTGATAATGTTGACAGAAGTACTCTAAGTTTGGTGACTGAGATCTCTTGACCTCACTGCTAACTTCAAGCGTGAGATCTTCCTTCCTTGTGAAATTCCATTTTTCTATGTTATATACAATAACGGGTAAGGAAACATGCAACACTGAGAATTTTGTAACTTCACTTAGCACAACGAAAGAATCTCTTTTGCTACTGCCCCTGCTCATGGAGCTAGCCTCAGTACTACATCTGCCTGCTTCTCCCATAACTAACATCCTGCTTTTGCTACACCCCCCACTTCTCAAACTGATCCTTAATATGTACTTCCGTGGGGTCTTCAAGAAGTTAGCCACTAAAAAATGTATGTCTTTCTTGCTCCCACTCCATGCTGTGAGCTAACAGTTGCTTAGTTACCATAGCTGAAAGGAAAGATGAAGTCCCTCAAAAAGAGCTCCAGGACAATACCCTTCCAACCCCTAAGGAATTGACAGTGTAGGAGCGGGAACTCACCAGTACATTTTCTCCCTCTCCACCCCACCCGGGTGCAAAGACAAGTAATGAAAAAGAAAAAAGAAAAAGAAAAAGAAAAAGGAAAAAGAGACTGAATGAGCAGAGGTTATTTGACACGAAAGGTGGCTCTTCTAGGTTCAGGTTGAAGCACATTTGGGAGGGTACTAGGAAGAAAGAAACTTTCACTGCCAAAGCCTGTGCTTTACCTGTTTGAAGATAAAGGGATGACTTCAGTCTCAAGCAGAGCTGCCAACCTGACCCTTCACAAGCAATTATTCAGATAGATTTTAAAGAGCCAGCAAGCTTGTTTTAGCATAGACATACACAGGAACTTCTTTTCCATTCACAATGGAGCTCTTGATCTTAAGTAAATTAATTAAAACCTTTCCAAAAGTGATAGGCCCAGGACTGCATGAAAGTTGCTCTGGTGACTGTATGAGAGAGTTAGCGCAGTGCACGCACAAATGGATGTTTGGTGCCTAACAAGCCGTTTGCTCAGGTTACTACCCAGTTTGCATGCCTCACTGCTCTAATTACTTACACAGGCAGGATGCCTCAGACCCTTCATTTTTAACCCTTAGTTTGCACACTGTTTTCCCTCTTAAAGGGATCTGCTTTGATGGCAATTATACAAGATCAAGTTGGAGTTATCGGCTCAAACAAGTTTTGTTTTTACACTTTACTCCTAGATATTTCACTCTACAGAGGCAAGTTTTGCCCTTTCTGAAAATTAAAACTGAGTTTATCCTGACTTCAGACACCAGCACGACTGCAAGAAGCACACATAGGTCAATATTATTTTACATGGTTGATAATCTCATGGTCCTTTTTAGAATGACAATAGAAGGATGATAAGATGTTCTCATTCCAGTTAATTATTCAAAGGGAAGTAGCAGAGCAAGTTCAGTACAATGAAAGACCTTCTTCAAAAACAGAAGCCAAGGAGCAAAATATATGAAAGGATTTTAGCAAGACAAACCAACCACTTAACCTATCAATGTTTCACTACATTTCTAATGCAACTGATTGAGATCCTTTGTATTTGCAATCACCTAAGGCTTTTAACTGTGCCTATTGTAGTAAAAGCTCAGTGTTCTCCCACTGCCCATTCCCCCCCTTCTCTACCACAAGCCTTCCCCTCCCCACTGACCCAAACTATAAGACAGAGAACAGTCCTTGTCAGTTCCTAATCACTGCTACATCAGAAGAAAGTTCCATCTGTATTCCTGCACAGGAGACTGTGCTTCTATACTATTCTTCTCTGCTATTCAGAGGGGCTTGGAGACAAAATATTGGTGAGAAGAGAGTAGATGCATTACTGGCATCTAGATCACTCGCTGAAAGGATGTGGCAAGTAAACATTTCCTCCCCTAGAATAAAAAAAAAACCCACTATAAAAGAGTAGTGTCTTCCTTTTATGGTACTTATAAGGCTGTCACAATCTTTAATATATTTACTCTCCCTGCCCTTTGTGAGGGAGGGAAGTACTCTTTATACACATTTTACCGATAAGGAACAGAGATACAGAGAGGCTAAGTGACGTGCCCAAGGTCACGCAGGAAGTCCATAGTGAAGCAGAGTCTTGGGCCCAAGTCTTTGAGTCCTATGCTAGTGCCCTAGCCCACTCAACTACCTTCCTCCTCCATCTGAAAGGCATTGGGTTCCCACACTGACAGGCCCAGTATAAATAAAGACTAGGTATGAAAGAAAGCAAAATTACAAGTCCCAGCTATTCCCTTCTTGGCTACAGACTACACAATGCCTCTAATTTAATTAATTCTGAAAAAAAGGTGACCTTGCTGTCTGCATCATGAAACGGAATAATATGTAAAAGACCTTGAACTGTCAACAGCACCAGGTGTATAAGCACACTCCTTCCATCCTTGTCACGGAAGGAATGACAGGAACAGTGAGCCCCATGCTCTTTTATTCCATGCCACAGAAGAGAAATGGGGGGCAAGAAAAGCAAGGGGAGCCCCCCCCCCGAAATTAAAAATGATAAAAGGATGCTACCCCAGCAGGTTCTGTCTCCCTCTGTTGCAATTAGGGTTCTGGGGATGAGGAAAGGAGGAAGCAAAGCCATGATCTCCTAAACTGCAGGGAGATTTCCCAGAATAAATCTACGTTAGCTATGGCTTATCAAGCCACATCTCTCTCTACCTGCCTGTCACGGTGGAGGGAAAGCAGGGTAGAATGGACACAACCAAAAGCAGTATGGCTCTTGAGGGAGCCATGCTATCAAGGGGGAGTCCAAGTAGAATCAAACAGACCAATCATTGCTCTAGATCCATCCTCATCCCATGTGATGCCCCCAAACCCTCCCCCCTCGAGAAAAGTACGCAGAGGAAACTGAGAGGTGATTATCCATTTCCTCCTTGCACTGGTTTCCTCCCTTCATTGGTTTCATGGGTCAAGTGGTTCATTATCAGGTGGCATTTGATCCAAAATGTTGTTGAAAATAAGCTTCTGCAAAACTGAAAGATAATAGGGGGGGAAAAAGAATCTCTTTCTTTATTAAAAACCCACAACATTCCTCTGGACTGTTTGCAATCCAAAACACTGCATGCCTGCTAGCATAAGCAGTCCTGAAAGTATGGTTTATGAGAAACTGACTAGCTTATATTCATCCTCTAAGCTGAGAGAAATGCAGCCAATAAACAGTCTAACCAGTGCAAGGTTAGAGTGAAAGTGAATTTTTGAAATTTAAGTAATCAGCAACACCAGTAATTAGTTTTAAAATTAAACTAAGTAATACCCACTATGATGAGAGTAAATTCTGCCACAAAGTGATGGAAGCTCTTGCATTGGAAACTAAATGGAGTAAGACAATAGACAATATATTGTAGGGATCCATCCTGCCCTGACAAGGTAACTTAAGAGGCCTTTTCTCTCACTTCTGGAGTCTGTGCTTAGTAAAGAAAGCTAGGACTCAGAAAGATGCATTAGTTCACAACATACATCTTGCAATGCTTCCAGTGCGGTAGACACACAGCCACAAAGAGGTGTTCTGATAAAAATTTGATTGCCTGGCAAAGAAAGAAAAACCTTGAGTATTGCACTGCATCTATCACTAGTGTCAATACACCACTTTCACACATTCTAAAATGACCATCTTGCAGGCACCTTATTAACTGCTTCTGCATATTTAACATCCCTGGGGGTGCTGAGGTGAATTCTTATGTTAATGTTAAATTCTGACCTACTTACTATAAAGAGAAAGAGTCAAACAGCACCCCTCCAAAGGGCTTAGGGTGCAGGAGGAGAATACTGCTGACATGGCTTTACACTGGACGTAATTCAAGAACCATATGCTTAGAAATGAACAAGTTCCTCCATTCCAGCATGTTCCTGAGATTTACCCTCACATAACAAATGTGGAAGTAATCTTAACACAGAGCTCTCTACTCCTATGTACCTTTCAATCTGCACCAGTCTGGGGGGAAAGGGGAGAAGGGAACAATACTGGAGGCTCAACTGTCACTCCCTGCTGACACCTCAAAGAACTGCAGTTTACATCCAGTTTCACCCATGGTTAATTTAAGTATTAATCTCTGATCTCAAATATTTTTGACGAGGTGAAGGTGGTTCCTCCATTATTTAATTTATTTATTTTTAAATACCCCTTTTGCTTAAAGAGGCTTTCTGGAGAAAAGCCTGGTCATCTATGCATCAAGAAGCTACTGCACAAAACACCTTGACCCCATAAGTCTAAAAGTAGGAGCATTACATGGTTTAGTCTGTGTTGTATTTTTGTTCTTTGCTTCAAGCTTCAAATTCCACTCACAATGCTGAGAGGGTGGCGGGCAAGAGAGAATAATCCATACCTTATTTGTAGCAGTAGCACTGGATCCTGGCACCAGAGGCACATTTGTCACTTGCACTGATAAGTAGTTATTGTCTATGAGAGGCCAGGCACCTTCCACTTTGCATGTCTGAAAGTGATCTCTAAAAGTCCTAAGGTGAGGATCACCAAACAAACCACAGAAGAGGTAAGTAGGAGGGGTTTGCTCCCCTCCCCGAAGTTCTCTGACTCCTCTGCGGCCACTGTAATTACAGGGGTCATGGGTAACCTCAGGGTTGGTAGAAGATGTTGGCCCATCCTTGGAGCAGTTTCTCTGGCTCATGAGGTCACTGATCCCTAGCACAGCAGAATGGTAAACTAGGTTTCCACGACAGACTTTGGAATTGCGATAGGTGCAGGCAGCATATGCCCGCAGGGCTTTGCAGAACTCCAAATCAAAGCCATCAAGAGCAGAGTTTAGATGCGAAGTTAATGACACAAAGTCTGTGGTGCACTTTTGGATTCGACATGGTGTTTGAAGCTGGCAGCCACCTACGCACAAGAAGAAAAGAAGAGAGATCAAACATTTTAGAGTGCAATTCATTCTCCCCCTCCCACTGAAACACTACAGTCAGTAGCCTTAAGGTTTCTCATCAGATACTCTCTCTCATTGGGAATTTTTTTTTGCCATATTGTTTAAAAGAAAAAAAGTTTAGAAAACTAAGTAGCAATATAGATTACCTCTCTTAAAAGGCTGAGGTGACCCACAGGTGACTTAGTTTCCATAAAAACAATGACAAGTAGTTGATTTAAAAACTACTTATCCTGCCAAATACAAACTCAGTGTTTCTTCTCCATATTATAACAAAGTGATCTTGCAAACCCCCATGCTTAAATTAATCTCTTAGTCAATACCTATATCTCCATTAGTCAGCTAATGATTTTCAAGACAAGTTAAAGGTTTTAGATTTTTGGTAAATCTCATGTCTGTGAAGAGAGGTGATTTTGCCATAAATTTAAACATACAGATCAAGTCTTCTACTGCAGCAAATGATCCACATGGTGCAGAGATCAGTGTTACACCCTCTTCAAGAAGGGAAAAATGCAGACCATAACACTCAATTTACTTTCATTCTTGAGCTCTGCCACAGCTAGTGCTTCATCAGTCATTTTCTTCATACAAATGAAAAAAGCCCTTTACACTATACTTTAAAACGACAGTCAAGGTTTTGTCAACTGTGGAAGCCAAACATTGCAACAGCACCTTATAACTGGTGATACAGAGGGCGTGTGTGGGGAGGGAACCAGAAGCAGACCATGAAATGCAGGTGACAGACTGTTATTTATATGAACTGCAATATAAGACTAGTTTCACATGGTGCCATGGTCAGCTGGCTTCTGGAGAGGAAGCATAACTACAATCTCAGCAAGTAACTGCTTCCCTTAACTCTCCCTTTCAGCCCTTAATGTCATGCTTTCAAATCCTCTAACCTTACTCTGTACACAACACTTACCACAGAACAACTCATGGGGGAGGGGAAAACAAGACAAAGAACTGCATACAATAATGAAGGAGGTATGAATACAGACAGATTTCATTGCAATTAGAAGCAAAAGACCTGGTTCTGTATATAATAGACACCATATTGTACTGCAGAAAACATCCAACCACATTTATTTGAAGCAATAAACTGGAACATTCTTACAATATCTATTTTTAAAATTGCACTGAGTGGGGGACTTAATCAGCTATTCAATGCCAAGTGAAGAGGACTTGGGCAAGAAAAGCAAATAGGTATTCCACCTGAATACCTTGTGTCCATTAATTGGAAACCAACTTTCAAGAGAGACATCTCTGGTGCAACACTTACCTGGACATACACAGATCTATTTAAACAAAATTACTTTAGATGTTTTACGTTAGTAATCTATATACTGTTTTATTTTTAGATTCTGGTGTCATCTATAGTATACTAAGCACTGTGACCATAATCTCTGCCCTAAAGAATTCACAATCTAGGAAGAATCAAGGGTGATTTATGCTATATGCAACACACTATGCTTTAGAAAAGACAAGTGAAAAATGTCTGTTTATTAATCTAACTTTTCCCCTTCCTTACACCCTTCTCTTCTCCAGGATGTTAGGTGAATACTTATTGATATCCTATAGGTTACCCAGTTTTGGTAATCTTTTACTGAATACTGCGTTATGCATCTTGTTAAAAAACCCAGAGCTATAGGCTTATATCCAGCATTTATATACTCCTAATTAGCACTAAATTTTAGCAGGAAGGTATAAGTGCTTTCAAGATGAAAGCGCCTTTAATGAACACTCAAGCTTTTCATAAGCTAACATTCCTGCCTAGGGAAACTTAAGAAGAAATATCTGAATTATTCCACCTTCCTTACACCAAAAAATAAGTTTCCTTCCAACTCTGGAGTGTGGAGCTAGATACATTTCCTATTAATAAAAACTGGCAATGTTAGTTCAAATACCCTACACTCCAGTTATATTAAGCTTACCCTACAGTATTAAAAGTTTTAAACAGTAACAATAAAATAAAAAGTATGTTTATTCTAATTCAATCTAGAAAATCCCTGAGTTGTCCTCCTACCGTCCATGCACTACTTTAAACCCTACTCCAGAGAACACTGGAAAGGAAGAACTGAAGACAACCATTATGGCTAAAGGAACTTAGTAATGTATAGTTAGGGCTTCACACAATAGCTAGCTGTCCAAGCACCAACAGCTTCCCATTACAAATATGTTCTGGCTATTTGTTCTTTTTATGAGCTATAAGATTCAGCTATATACAAATCTGTTTGAAATTACAAAATCATAAAATATGAGGATTAAGTGAAGTGTGGAAATATTTATGAAAATAATATATGCATGCTCAGGGAAGTGAGGGAGTAAAGGCAAAAATACAATACCACTTTAAACAGCTTTCCCCACCCATCGAACCTTCTTTATACCTATTCTCACTTGTTTGCTTGTTTCCCCTGGCTTCAGCGTGAGTGGGGGTTGGTGGTCTTCAAAATTCTGATTAAAAAGTGCTCTTAAACCACATACAAAACACAAGGTAATGGGGGAGAAAGCAAGCCCTTAAGAAAATTTAACTCTGTTTGTTATCTGATATTCAAAAGAGAGAGGGGACAGAAAATGGAATTTGTAGTTTCATCTCCTAATCTACGATGACCCTCCTTTATAATGACTAACTCTAGTACACCCAGAAATATCCAATCTTCATGAATTTATGACAGTGCACACTTCGCCTGTTATTGATGAACCCTGTCATAATGCCAAGACAATGCAGATTTAAAAAGTATCAATACATACATTTTATCCAGTCTTATTGTTATAAGAATCTGAATCACAGAAGTGTTATTAATGTAAGGTAAACTATAATGGTGATAAGGCAAGTGACTTGGGAGCAGTAATAAAAGCATATGTCTGTCCATCTGCAAACTATACTTGGCTAAGCACCGTGAAATATGCAGAAACCATTTCATTTCAGAAGCACTGCTCTGAGAGGATCATCACTGCCAGGAGGAACAGTCAGCAAGAGATTTCATTAAATCTGAAGGATGCTGTCCTGCAAACACTAGCTAAAGAGAACACTCTTTCACAGAAACAACCAGTCACTCGCAAATTTCTGGTTGAAAACAATATAGCTTTTAATGAGGATGCTTTTTGGAATGCTACACTTTCCAACTCTTCTTAAGATAGGCAAGTAGTCCTTTTAACAAAATAGAATTAACTTGGCAGCTAAATTCCACCAATTAACCACTGGTGGACTAGTAAATAGATGAATTTTATCTCTGCCTTCTACATAGCTTCCAATCATTTGACTCCGACTTTTGCTAAAATATTATTAGCAGAGTATGGCTTGCTTTTCACTCTGCATTATATAAGGGGCAGTTCAAATGAACAGGACATATCACTTTTGCATATCACTCTAGCATAGAAATATTTAGGTATCTAAAAATAATATAATTTTATCACAAATAATGAGAGATACAAGTGGTCAAAGACCTACTAAAATATTTCTAGGAGAATTCCTGAAGAGATCTCATATATGTCTCCTTCTCTAAAAGGATTTAAAAAATATAATACTGGAACAATTTAAAAGCCATCTTATGTGGCTCTCTTTCTAGTTGTTTCTTCTTCTGAATATCATCATTAAAGCAGCTTCTCCACATACACGGGGAAAAGATCAAGTCCTCTTCTACATATAAATTCTAAAAACTTTTTAATCTAAAGATGTCAAATACAGATCTCTGCTTCTTAAGGATGGTCACTCTAGGGCCTGCTTTATAGGGCTGATCTTTAATTTCTTGGGTTTGCTAACCCTACTACAGTAAAAGTAATTTTATAATTTCAATTCATTAATTTGAGCATGTATTTTAGGGAACAGAGACAGATTCAGTGACTTTTACTTTTCTGAATCTCTTACAAAACATGCATTTTTCTATGCAACACCTTCTTGTAACAGGCTTCAGTTATAGTCTCTGACCAACGTCAATGTATAGCTTTAAACCATGTTTCTTCCCATTAACAACTGAAAAGCTTCTTTCTATATCTTAAGCACCAGTTTCACATTTCGGAGATAAGCCTACCAAAAATTCATTTTAAACTCTACTCCACCTCCATCCTGAAGAACTTTACTTCTCCTCCCCCCTTACTCTGCATATCAGAGAACTTCTCGGCAGAGGAATGTAACTCCCCTAAGAAATATTTTAGAAGAAACATAAACCCTGAAGGAAACTGTACATCACAAATGTGATGGATGGTGCACAGCTGATCGGCATTAACCCTACAGACCAGAACAGACTAACCAGTCTGATCAAGTTTTACTAGAGCAGGGCAAAATACCATGAAACCACCGCTCCGTATTAAAGAATCATTTTAGAAACTTTTGAAAAACAAACAACAAAAACAAACGATCTAGAGCGCTGGCGAAAATTAAGGCCATTCCATTAAGCGCTTGTTTCCCCACGCACCATCCCCCACCTCCAGCTGCAGGGAGCAGAAGAAAAGCACAAGGTTCCCTCTCTCCCCGCGGAGGAGGCCGGTGGGGGAAAAGAGAAACCTGATCTCAGCCCTGGCTTTCAGTAAACATCACCGCAGTGAGCAATAAAGCCCCGTGGGTCTAAAGCTCACGCAGCAGCACCCCCTTCCCCAAGCGGAGCCAGCTCCCCTCCCTCCAGCGATCGCTAGACAGGCAAGGGAGCGGGGGGGTTACGTCTGGAGGGGGGGCACTCAGACCCCCACCCCCAAAACCGATCAAGCTTCGTTTCCCTTTTAAGGCTACTCCCGCCTCCCAAACAAAGCGACTCCCCATCCTAGCCTAGTGACGGCTGGTCACGAGAGAGAGCCGCAGGCCGGGGGAGGGGAGCACAGGTAACGTGCCAGCCCCCGCCCCATCCGAACCCCGCTCCGGCCAGGGGCTCCGGCGGGGCACGGGGCGTGCCGGGTGCCCGCTCCAGCCAGGCGGGGAGGGAGCGCGGCTGCCCAGGGCAAGCGGCGGCGGCGGCGGTACCTGTGCGCAGCAGGAGCCCGACGCTGAAGAGGAGAAACAGGGCGGCCGGCGGCGGCGGGTGCAGCCGGCGGCGGCGTTGCTCAGCCCCGGCGACGGCAGCGCAGGAAGGTGCTGCTCTCCCCATGCCCGTCCATGCAGGTCTGCGGGACTCCGGCGGCGGCGGGACGGGGCTGCTGCATGGGCAGGCGAGCCGGCCTCCTGGCTTCCTCCTCTTCCTCCTTCAGCCCCGCGGCGGGGAGAGGCCGGCGGCGGGAGCAGCCGGGCAGCGCAGCATTGCGGGGAGAGACACAAACACAAAGAGTGAGGCTCGGGCCCGGCCTGCGCCTCTCCCGCACCGCTCCGCTCCGCCGGCCCAGCCAATCAGTCTCGGCGCCGCACTCGCCCACCCAGCCCGGCTCCCATTGGCTCGCCGCGCCCGCCCGTCAAGCACGACGCGAGCCTCATAGGAGCCCCGCGCTTCCCTCCCGCCCCGCCCCCGCCAAGCCCCCTCCTCCCCCAAGGGAGCGGGGCGGACTGCGGAGGAGGCTCGGAGGTGATTTGCTGGCGGGTCCCCGCCCTGCTGGCTCTGCCTCCCGGGCTTCTTGTTTTCGTGCAGTGAGTTCAAGAAGCGCACGGCAGGCCCCGTTGGAGCTTTTCTTCCGCCGGCTTCCCTCGGGTGCTGGGATCTCTCGCCTTGCCTGGGGCGCTTTCTTGTGCCGCGGCCCCTCCCTTCCCAACTGCGTTTCTTCCCGGTGAGAGTCCGGGTCCCTTAGCCACGCTAGTGCTCTGCCCGCCTAAACCCTGGCTTGCTGCGAGCCCTGCCTCGCAAAATGCTGCTTTCCAACGCGTACAAAGTCAGGCTAATCTCTAAATGAGGAAACTCGCTGCCCCCTCTTCTGTCATCTAAGTGCCTCCGAAAATCATGTGATTCAGATATATTCGGCTTCGCAGCCGCCAGTCACATCCCTCGGACCGCTGCGCCAAGCATTCCGATTTGGAACGCTGGGTTTGTGAGCGTTCCTCATCGGAATGCAGGCGCAACGGTGCCGGGGTTGTGATTGGCTGCGGGGGGTATCAATAGAGCCTCGGAGGACTCCGCCAGGGGGAATGACTTCACCTACTTGCCCGTGACTGTAGCTAGTTTCCGGTGACTTTCTATCTTTAAATTAATATCGAAACACTTTATCAGCCTGGGATGACCCACGTCTTGCATCCGCCTGCTGTGATTAAACAAGCAGGTCGGACTCGTGAATTTGGAGTTTACTCTAGATTGGGCGAATTTTAATATCTTGTTATTTTAGGAGAACTTAGATTTTAGTGACGTCGCTAAGAACTAAGTATAAGGGATCTCACAGTTGTAAGGCTGCTCATTTGCGTGCAGTTGCTGTAGCCTGTAGGCGAACTGCTGACTGGCTCCCATGCGCTCAAGTAGGCCCCTGATTATGTAGAGGAAACTCAGACAAGGAGATGGAAGAAGGGGAAATACACACAAACTACAGAGGGGAATTGTTGGGACTGATAGCGTCCAATTTTGTTATCGGTAGGTGTGAAGTGAAATCTAATCTTCATGAATTGCTTTACCACTTGAGTCCACTTTCTCTTCCTCTTTCATTAGCACACACATTTCTCCCAGAACTGCTCTGTGTTGAGGAGTTAGGGTACGGAGCAAACTTTTGTAATTCCTGCTCGTGCTTATAATAAATAATTATTTAAACAAACCAGCAGGCCTATCCAATAGGTCTCACGTAATGAAGGATGTTTGCATGGGTGCTCGACCTAGGTGTGCTGCTCTATCCCCTATCTTGAAGGGGTTTCCATTATACACAGGGTTTAGGTTTTATTATCAGCACCCCTGTTTGAGTTGACGTTTGCAATTATCAGATCCACAGCAATTCCCTCACCTTTTCTTAAACTGAATGAAATTTGTTTGGCCAGGGTGATACCCTTCCCCCTGTCTCCACCCTAACTAAAGGCATTAGGAAGCAGAAAAAAATAAATTAATTTTTTTTTTAGAAACAGTCATTTCTTGGACTAATGCATTTGTCTTTTTTTATGTATATAAAACTAGGTCTGTACAAACAGTATAGTACAGACCTAGTTTTATATGCATAGTAAGTTATAGTAACATTTCCATGTCTATTTGCTATGAATTAGGAAGACTACCATAGTTAACTTTTATCAAGCCAGCGTAATTATATATTAAACTAAATATGTTTACAGTGTCCTTTGTCACGGCTATATCCTGTAGTTGTGCCCATGACAAAGATCTGATATACCGCTAAGGCACAATTCAAATCTTGCATTTTACATCCACAATATGATGTTAATGGCACCAGTATTTCACATAGGGATGATTTGTTCTATACATTAGTGGGACATTAACCATTGCCTTTGGAGCAATTGTGATACCAGATGTTATACACAATTCTGCTTTGCGATTTTCTTTTTAGTTAAATCAACAAAACATGCGACTTAAATAAACAAAAATCAAGAATTTCAAAGACATCTTTCGCTCCCTCCGTCTCCCATTTGGTGACCCATTAAAGAAACATCGAAGGCTAATTCTCCAGAGTTCTGCTCCAAGAAAACTCAAGTGACTTGGTTTTCTTGCATGTTGACCTTTGGAGTTACCGTTTTAATGTACGTTTTTTCCTAAGTTATTTATCGGCAAAAATCAGAGTCTGAAATCCCTACTGAAGCAACATTCTCATAGAAGTCAGTGGGAGGCTTTGCCTATGAGGACTTCTGGTTTTGTTCCATTTCTTTCGCGGAGCTCACATATTCTGTTCTATGAGCGGCTCTTTGACGATAGAGGGCGCTCCTGAGTTACTCCAAATATTTGGGTCATGAAATGTAACTGTTCATTGAAAGGAGAAACTATATTTTTGATCTGAGTTGCTTTATTGTTCAATTGTTAATTTTGTCAAGCCTGAGATTCAGATGCTTAGTATTTTCATTTTTAGTATTATAAAAATCGATAGTTCTCCAGCAGAGGACAATGTTACTTTTTACAGTTACACTGCGATATAGTTCGCAGTCTGAAGGGTCAGGATATTAAATTAGCTGCGATAATGGCATAGAAAGGTCACCGTTAGTGTGCGTTGTGTTTCAGAATGAAAGTTAATTACTAATTAATGATATCCACACAAACTTTTTATTTTTATAAACAGTATCAGATTTGTCTGCATGGATTTTTGAGGTTTACATTTAATGTTATAACCCATGAAGGTAAAGATCACCAAAACGAGGGTCCCCGCTGCAAGTTGAAAATGTAAAACAAGACAATAAATCAAGATTTTAAAAAGGCTCGGATGTTTCTTTCACCCCTAGGAAAAAAGGAAACAAATAGCAAAACAAGCAGTGACCCAGAAAAAAAAAATAAATGAACGTGTAACTGGGTAAAAGTCAACCACATGCAAGAAACATTACTGCATTTTAAACAAGCTGTGGTTTATTTTCCAAAAGGTTTGTGTGATGCCTTAACTGTTCCCCTGTTGATATAATCTCCGTTTCCAGAAATGCAACGCGAATATCCTCTTGGTCTGCTTATTACATTGGTGTGTGTGGAGGAAGAATAGCTGGGAATCAAACCTGGGGTTTCAATTTGCAAAACACGTCATTATATTCCCCACTGTTTTTTTCTGTGCACGTGTAACGAAGGCAGAAGTATCAGCAATAAGTACTAAATAAATCAACTTCTGAATATGTTTGTACTTACATCATATTTAACCCTTAGGGTGTTGCGCGGATCGCTGGACTCAACGCTGCATCTCGTTCTCCTAGAGGATGGGATACTTTGCAAATTAGGACCTGTATATTAGATAATTAAAAACGTTACGTCCGTCTTCAGAAGGCCTAGGAAGCGTTCATTTCTTGAACCTAGACACTATATTGACGTGGGTCTGGACTTTGCAGATACTAACTAAAGCCTGAAAGTAGCAGGTGCAGAAAGCATTTGGAAACCGCCTGCCAGAAGCGGGGAGGCTCTTCCTGCGCATTTATTTCAGGAAACCGGCACAAGCTTCCCCCCGAAGCAAAGTTAACCTTTCGTTAGCCAGAAATTCCCAAGAAAGCTCTCAAACCGCTGCAATCTCTAGCTAAAATGTTTAGGACTCCCCCGCCCCCGTTCCAGGCAATGCAATTACTGTCATCGGGTTACACTTTGGTTTTCCTAACGCATCCCGAGTTTGCATTTAGCTGCCATGAAACTGACAAGCAGAGAAACTGTCCATGCAAAAATGGAAACACATCGGCCACTTCTTCCTTCTTTAGGGCTCCCATGGGGCTTCCTGAAACGGAGCCCAGCGCTGTCTAGAATACAGAAATACCCTTTCACGCACACCTACTAGCTTTTGGATCCTATGAAGCAAGTTCCCATCAATGCCCCCTGGATCTTGTACCCTTTCTTCCTCTCAGTGCTAATAACTGACCCTTCCTTGTTCTTGTTGTCAGCTAACTAGTAAAAACTATGTAGACCAGCGCTGCAGACCTATACAGTATTCTCGAAACACGCCAGGGTTACATCAGTTGAAAACAATGTAGAGCAAGAGGTGTTTATTTAATCGGATGCAATTTGTAATTTGCAAACACGTAAGTGGTTTCAGATGTCCGGCTGGGTTGTTTCGCCTGTTTCCCTTCCTTGCTACATCTGGCTCCCTCGAAAACTAAAGACAGGTGGATTGACGACACACGCACACAAACCCCGAGCCCCGACTGCAACGAACCAAACAACTCACCACAAACAACCCCGGGTCTTCATCCCTGACGCTTGCCAGCTGGAACAACAGCAGCACGAGCGCGCCCCGAGTCATGCGGCTCTTTCTCGGAGAGAGAGGGCAGGGAGAAGGGAGCAGACCCTGTCCCCTCGGAAGGTGGGACTCGTAATGACGCCTTCGCGAGCGATCGGCTTCACCTGGGGCGCCAGTGGACTCCCCCGGCACCTCGGAGTGCCTGTTTATCTGTCTCTCGCTCCCTGGCACCGGCACAAAGGGAGGGGATGCGCCTGTAATGACAGCGAGATCTTTCTGCCACCCATAGAAAACAAATGGGAGGGGAGGGGGAAAGGAGCGAGAGAGCACAATAATTCCCTTCTCCCGCCTGGGAAACGGCTCTCTCCCTCTCCAAGGAAGACTGGAGCAGCAGCACAGTTTCTCCACCTCAAGTCCGCAGCCCCCTGCCAGTGGCTCCTGCAACCGCTGGAATGTACCTGCACATCTGGATGCTCAGCTGGGCACGGCCGCGCCAGCCCTTCCCATTGGAGGCTTTGCACAAAGGAGCCTTTTACTGGCCCACGCTGCCGGCCTTTTACAACCCCCCTCGCACTTGTCACGAGCGACGTCGGACCAGACTTCCTCAGCAAAAGCAGGGAGCGTGTTACAATATCAAAGCCCCTCGAGCCCCCAACAACCCCCTTATTTATTTGGCTATTAGCAGCCTTTTTATAACCTGAGCACGCAAAGCATTTCAACAGGGTTGTTTTTTTTTTTCTTTTAGCCCAGGCCTCTGCCAGGTTTCTCAAGATGTTTTGCTCCCAGCAGATAATCTGTTTTCCTTCCCTCTCCTGATGGCGTTTTATTATTTGCATTGTTGTCCGGTTCTTGGGCTAACGTTGAATTGAAATAACATCATCAAAGAATCGGCACAGAACTTTGGGCTGAAAACCTGCCCTAGCAACTAAGAGGCTACATTTACCAGGGGGAAAATTTGGCGTGATGCTCATTGTTTTGAATTCTCAACATTATTGGGGTTGGAGCGAATTATAAACGCTACTGTGTAGTCTCAGCCCTGAAAGTCTCCTTCGGACCCATCTGCTTTTCAACCAGAATATCGCCTTTTAAGTGCTACAGAATGGGTCGGAGGAGCGGGATGTGGCTTGTTTTCTGGACTGTGCGTCGCTTGCAAACACTGAGCAGATGCACTGCAAGATGTAGCGATAATGTCAGCAGCTTTCCCCCCCTTTCCTGTGTGAATTCCTGGTCCCGCGTTTGCTCAGCCTAGCGACTGAGGGACTGAGTAAAAACCCACTGAAATCCGTGGAAACGCCTCATGGATTTCGGTGGGCTTTGGATCAGATCCTAAAACAGCTTGATAAGAGAGAGCAACCAACCCTAGCCCAGCCCAGCCCTTCCCTCGTCTTAGTTAATTTCACTTTCTCTGTCTCCGTTTGCGAGGTGTCCCTGGATATAGGATCTCCTTGGAACTTCTCGGCTAGGGCAAGAGAAACAATAGGAACATGCTCTTCTCGTTAAAGAACATTTCAAACAGCTCTGTTTCTAGCCCACAGGAACATGGGAGTTTAATTTACCCACTTGCTTTGGCGTTGGAAAATCCACTGCAGCAATCAGGAGAGCAGTAGCTTTGATTAAAAATCCTAAAGGCAAATCTCGTGTGTTTTTCTCCCCTCCGCCCCTCAAGCACAAAGAAGATTCGGCGCATGAAATAATGATGAGAGAGAGTTCAAAGCAACCCCAGAAAGCTGGCTTGAGAGGATGTTTTCTAATGCAATCCCAGCCCTTTACTATTCTTTCTCTTTCGTGGGCTTTTGCCAGTGCAACAGAGATAATCGAGCAAGGCATGCTTCTTTTCTTCTCTCCAGAAACATTAGTCAATATGTCTTAGAAATTACCTTAGAAGTCAGGACTAAAATAAATACCTTTTAATTTCGTCTAGAATAGATCCCTTTAGCTCACTGCCAACACAACTTGGCTAGCACAGTTGCCCCTCCTATGATTTTTGTCTGATTTCCAGTACTTCTGAGACCGACCTAGGCAAATTATTCACAGGGGAGTTTCCTTAGGCTCTGGAGAACCAGAAAGGGCATACGCCCCACAATTATGTTTGCACTGTTAATAAAGAGGCATCTGAAATGTTCTGTACATTCACAGTGATCTTAACACTGTGATCCAACATTAAGGTAGTTAATATTTGACATTTATATTACAACTTCCATCTAAGAATCTGAATGTGCTGCTTTCCAAACACTAATTAAGCCTCACAACACCCCTAGGAGTCAGACAAGTGAATTTTCCCCTACACATTTTCATGTGATAAAAGCACTGTAACACCCACAGTATTGCAAAACACAAGACTGAAGGGAGATCATTAGATGCTGGAAAGCATAAGGTTCACTTTCAGTAGGATTCCCATTCCTAGTAAACATTACCCATTTTACAGGTAGGAGCACTGAAGGAAGAAATGGCATGCCCTTGTCAAAAACGGTTTGTGTTTTTGTTTGTTTAAAATTTTCTCAAAAATTTTCATGAAAATTTTGAAAATTTTCTGCATTTTTGTCAAAGAAACAAAAACCAAAACAATACCAAAGTTCTTCCCCACCCCGTTTCTCAGATCTTGTTCTTTCCTCCTTTCTTATGTCCACCTCCTGCCTTCCCCTTTGACAAGGGGAAAAAGGGGAAAAGAGGACATGTAGAGGGAAAAGGGGGAAAAATACAGAAAAAATAGGACATGGGATTTGGGGGGGTTAACTGTTTTGAATAAAAAGTCTAAAAATGTTGACAAAAGTTTTCTAAAAAAGGCCCTCTTTCACCCTAAAAGGCCGTCTTCACAGTTTCAGATGAAAAATTCCAACCAGCTCTTATCTTGTCTCCGCACCGGCTGCCCTGATAGAAAAGACCATTTCCCCCTACATTCAACAGGAGACCCAGACATGCTCAGGGTTAGGTGTTGGCTACTCATAGGGAAAGAATGCATTTTGCAAGAGCCCCAGGCCTGACCTACATTTAGGGAATTTGCACAGACCCCTCATGTTGATGTGCTGCACTGGTACAAAATTAAGTTTAATCAGTGCAGCTTCCTTTGCCATGCTACCAGGGTAAACTGCACAACTGTAACCCCCAATTTGGGTCACAGCCTAACATCTACTTTAGGGACTATGTGATGGGGCAGTCTGGCCCTGAGGGGCAGTAGTTCCTAGTGATCAGCCTAGCCAGCTATGTGACATGGCCTCCTAAGGGTTTGAAAGGCCCAATATATCTACATAGATATAGACCAATATAAACTGTAAGGACCAAGGGCTATAGGTAGGGAGGAAGCAGTCTTGCAAATGAGTAGTACTTGGAAGGAAATCCTGTTGCTATATCTTTAAGGGTCTGGGGCCAATAGCATTACAGAGGGCAATGATCCCCTCTCATACACCCAACTGGGAATGAACTTGGAGAAGAGGACCAGTATAAAGCTTCCTTCCTTCCTCAGGCCTGGGTAGACACCAGAAAATAGCAGTAGGGAAAGGCTAGCTTGCTGAAGTCTGATGGCTAATTAAGGAAAAGGCTGGCAGAGGGAGAACCTGGCATAGCAAAGGCCCCACAGCTGCCTAATCCCCAACTCAACTCCAGAGAGGAGAACTGAGGGCTCCTGCTTAAAAAGGACCAGAGGATCTGATTAACAAAACCCACTTTGGAGGGGATGACTCCTGGTTAAGAAGAGAGTGCGGGACTAACTAACTAATACAGCCCAGTTCCAAAGGCAAGTCCTGGTTAAGGAAGGACTGAAAAGGAGTAACCCAGAGAAGGAACTGGAAAGTGTCCTAGAAGGAAAGACTCTTTCCAGGTGCAGAAAAGAAGAGTAGCCTGAGACTGCTAGTTGGACTGAACCTGAGATGATGAGTATCCCTTGGTGTATCTGAGTAAGGACCTACTTATGCTTATGACTGTTGTTAATAAGAGACCTTTGGAAAGGGGTGGCCTTTGATGAAAAGATCCGTCTAGATTTTCTTATAACCTGAGTGAAGGGAAATTGAAGCAGGGCCGGGGTGACGTCCATGCCACCACCACAGACTACATCAGTTACACCAATGCAAATTTCCTTACTGTAGACAAGGACTCAGATACTGCAGTGAAAGGTAGACTATAAATACCTAGCCTGATAGAAAAGGCTGAATAGAAACACTGTGTCCATATTTGATTATGCAAATTATTGCTCTCAACGGAGCTGGACTGTATCTTGTCTAAAACCAGATAATCAATATTTCAAGCAAGACACCCTATTCCTAAAATGTTTTCACTTTTTTCCTGCCAGACTTCCAAGGATTTTATACCAAAAAATGCCTTTTTTGGGGAGGGGGGAAACATAACATACTCTGTATTGTGACACATTAAGCTCCCTTTTGATATGCAGAAAAACATGTGCGACAGTAAGAGGAAGGGCCTTCGCTATTAACTTACATGCTATCCATTTCATATAGTGTTTGTTGTTACTCCATGCTGTTCATCCTCACAAGCAAATATGCATCATTATTACCAGGGCCGGCTCCAGGCACCAGTGTAGCAAGCTGGTGCTTGGGGCGGCAAGGGGCAGCATTCCAGGCACTGTCAGGGTGGTGCTCGGGTAGTTGTCGGCGGCAATTCTGCGGCAGCTCCGCTGAAGAGGGAAAAGCAGCTTGTGGCGGCACACCTGCAGCAGCTCAACAGACTTCTGTCTTCGGAGTACCTGCCGCAGGCGTCCCGCCAAAACCGGCTCTTCCCTTTCTGCTTGGGGCGGCACATAAGGTGGAGCTGGCTGTGATTATTACCACCGTAAGGGTGACATCTCTAATTACAAATACAGTCCCAATAAAATGCAATGCATTTCTAAAATCTTTTACAAATACTGATTTTAAAATACTACTTTTGTTTGAAATTCAGAAGGAGGTGATGGAGGATGACGAAAGTGGGATAGTCTTAAAGTTAAAAGAGGACAGGCATTCTTCATCCACACACAGTTAGAGTTATCAACATAACTGCAGTTACTGCTTTAGCTGCACTGTAATTTACCAAACTGCCAGTGTTCAATGACTTCAGTAGGAGATGCTGCGAGCTCAGATTTGCAGAAAAGGTGGCTCCTAAGTCCATAAGGAGGCATCATGTCCTTTTGTTTAGAGGCCTACCTATGGACTTAGAAGCCATCCATTTCTGCAAATCTCTTCATTGGAGTTACTTACAGCAGCATGCATCAGGAGTAAGAGGAGAATCAGGCCCTAAACTTCCTGTTATGTCCTCTGAGCTGGATTCTGATCTCACATTGGTGTAAATCATGGTGTAAAATAGTCATAAAAAGCAGTTATACTGGTGTAAAACCAATATAAGTTGGAATCAGATCCTCGAAGTCAGTCTTTCCAGATAGGGCGTAGGCTCAGACTCCCCTCTGAGTTTGATTCGAATCTCTTTTTTCATTGATTTTGCATTGGTGTAAGTCCATTTACTTCAGCCGAGTTACTTTCTGATTTACACTGATGTAAGGTATGAAACAGACCTTCTGTTTGTCTTAGAATTGCCTCTGCCTTTAGAAATTATATCCATCCAGTCAAAACAAATATAGTAAATCCACCCACATCTTAGAATGTCAAAGCTGTAGATCTCACATGCTTTTTAATAAAAACATTAGGATATTAGCCTAGTAAACTTCAAAATTACAGACTCTAACTTGGCTTTGGGAGAAAAAGAGACTTTTCTGGTTTGAAGAGAGAAAGCAGTGTGAGGCATACATGGATAATTATTCACTACTTCACAGAATGAAACATTCTCAGCTGGCGGAAATCAGTGTAATTCCACTGAGGTCAATGGAACTATGCCAATGTACAGCAGCTGAGAACCTGGCCTGCTATTTGCTACAAGGTATTTCCTGTGTCATATGACAGTATATTTATCATGAGATGACAGACATTTTTACCACTTAGCAGCTATATATTATAACACATTCACAATCCATTGCATTCCATGTAGATATAAAATTGTACAGAGTTTGTTTGTTGCTGTTAGTTCAAATACACATTCTAGTCCAATGAAAAGTCCCCAAGTAAATAACACATACAAGGGATGGAGTGCCCCCTGCAGGATACAGCTGAGGGTACTCAGCAAATCAAAGGACAAGTTTGTTTATACATTTTACCAGCCAAGCAAAGTATATAGATTACTGCACTGCTGGGCCAAAGATTTACAAATCAGGATGTTGAAAAAGCTACTGCTTGAGCCACGTTTATATCAGTTTTGTTTGTGTTTGCTTGTGGATAACTTGTTTTTCATGATGCCTTGGTTGTCAAATAAGGAAGAAGGCTGGTGAAAACTTAGCCTTTTCCACATGCTGTTGTTATGCTAGAAGTTGGGTGGCTTCCAGCCATAACGTCTTTGATCTATATGGGCAGTCACAGAACTCATTCAGCTAATGGGCATGTTGGCCACTTTCTATTCAGGTCAATGAAAGAACCACCAACCTTGTGGCTGAAACAATGGAAGTCACCACCCAAAAGACTAGAGTGACTACAAATGCAGGGGCTGGAGATTGTCTTGCTTGTAATTGTCTTTCTCTGTGTTGGTAAAAATGAGGAAAGCAGAAACCAGGAGACAGCAAGAGAAGCATTTGTAGTGTGGCCTTGAGAGAAAACTAGTAGAGAGCATTTTGGGCTGGGTTTTGGCTTGAAAGACAAGTGTAGAATTGTGAGAAGCCTGCCTCCTTTTGTTTGATCCTTCTGTGTTCAGAGAAACAGGACTTTATGGTATATTCTTTGGAAATCAACAGAATTGCATCAGAAAAATATCTGTCATCGATTTGTCCTTCTAATGAAAACAACCCACAAGACCCTGGATATTGGCTAATTGCTCAGGCCAAAAGAGATAACACTCTTTTGAATCACAGCCTGGGTACATGGCAGTGCAAAAAACTCTAAGGCTGGCCAGAAAGGTATAAGAGTTGCACAACTAAAGGCTAAACAAATCTGGCTGCTTCTGTTTTGCTAAATGAGGTATTTCCAATAAGGATGGAAATAACTGTCTCTTTCTGGGAGACATAAGTCTTGTATCTCAAGCTGCATGGTGACAGCTGACCTGGCAGGAGGAATCACATACTGTGCAACTTCCATTTAGCACTTTCCACATTTATTTTATTTTTCTTCTCCAAATTATATTGCAGATGTTCTTTGTATTTCAGACACCTGGGCAGATTGATTGTCTCCTTGAAAGGAGAGACTCTCTCTCTCTCTCTCTAGTTTGTGAATGTCAGATAAGCAATGAATATTAATACTTTCTGTGCAACAATGTTAGCATGTCATTAATTTTGGCTCAAATAGTTCACAGAATCCTTTTGGTAAGGAACAGACATCTAGTGAGACATCTACTCCATCTCTCTGTGGCAGGATTAATTTAATTGTTCTTAAACCTTTTTTAATTAATGGATGCCAGGACTAACCTTGAATGTGTGCACTGACAGCAATTCCACAGCCTCCTTTGGCAGCTGGCTTCATTACACAACTGTTCCTATTTTCATTGTTTCTCTCTCAATATTTACTCTAATCCCATAACTTCTGTCCCTATTGACTGAAGGAATAACTGATCCCTAGTTTCTTATTAGCAACTTTTGATGGATAGGTTGCTGATTAACGTATATTACCTCAATCCTCCTCATATTTTCTTTGGATTGGTTGTGCCCACTGCTCACAATAACCTTTCCTCCCTACTTTTATTTTCCAAACTCCGATCAGTTTTGTTGCTCTCTGAATTTTCTTCAATTTGCCATGTTTTTAAAAATGAGGTATTCACAACTAATTGTTCTGCTTCAAGTGAGCTCTATGTACTAACAAGTAAAGCAAAAAAAATTACTCTTATTTACCCATGATTCTCCTGTTAAATGTCATATTGCATTCTATTGCTTTTTTTTTTTAATGACCAAATCACATTGTTGACCTATGCTTATTTTATCACCCATACAGAAGTCAGATCCTTCTTTGGTACTTCATAGCCAGTACAATCGCTATTTGATCTACTTCCACCAAGCCCCCTTAAACACTTTGGGAGAAATCCTGGCTCCACGGGAGCCAATAGCAAAACTCCCACTGATTGCCATGGGATCAGGATTACACCCTTTTGTTGTAAGGAAGGAAAATTTGTCTGGTACATTATTAAAAACTGAATGCAAAAGAAATCTTTCTTCAACATGTAGAAGGGATAAAGAATGTACTATACATAAGCTGAAAATAAAGTCCTAAATACAATATAGGCAAGGTGATTACATATCACACCTGATTCTGATCTCACTTGCACAAAAATCATCAATGGTGTTAAATCTGTGGATAAGAGGTCTGGCACCATGGATCAGGTCATCCTCTCTATTATGGTAGTTTTATTCTAGTATAATGTCATTGGCTTCATTGGAGTTACATTGAAGCAATGGCACATAGTGTCAGTTTGGATGTGTTCAGTTCAGTGAGGTTATTGAAATGAATGCTTTATTTAGTGTATTTATTTATATTGCTGTGGCCCCTTTGTGTTTTAGGTTAAGTAAAAGAATCGTAAGAAGAAAGAGAGGAGAGACTTGGAAGAAGGGGTAGGAGTATTAAAAAAGGAGTGGAAAGGTAGAGCATGGCTGTCCCAGGAGAAATGATATAGATGATCCTCAGCAGGTGAGATTTATAGGCTAAGGTCTGAAATTTTGGAGGAGTTCCCAGGGGGGAAAATATCATCCAGATTCTTGCTTCTGGGCAGAATAATCTTCTCTATAATAAGGTTAAGGAAATCTCCTGCTTACCTTGACTTTATTAATTTAAATCTTGTCTCCGGTTTCTCAAGACTGTATTGTATCAATTGAATTGTAACCCCTCCTGGCTTCATAACAGCCCTACATTTGATTAGCGCGTTCTCCTCTTCAAGTTGTTTAAGTACCTAGGTCCAGAATAATTACCTCTCCAATCTGGACAATGAACCATTTGTATTGCAGTAGTGCTCAGAGCCCCCAAGATCAGAGATCCATTGCGATAGACACTGTACAAACACATAGCAAGAAACCATCCCTGCCCTAGAGCTTCCAAGCTAAATAGACAAAACAAAGGGTGAGAAAGGAGACAGTGCACAGACAGGTGAAGGGACCTACTCAGGGTCACAAAGCAGGGCAATGGTAGAGCCTAGATCAGAAGTCAGGTCTCCTAACTTTAATCTAATGCCCTCATCCCCAGACCACGTTGCCATTAATAATTATTCTCAGTGTTTGGTTTTCAGTAGCTAATTGTATTCGCCTTTCATAGTAGATTCTTTTTGTTGTAGTTTTCCTGTAAGACTGTGCAGTGGAACTATATTAAATGTCTTGCTATCATTAAGACACAATAAATCTGCTACACTGATTTTCATTCACTAAGGCCCTGATCCTGCAAGCACTTCAACAGGGGTTGATCCATGTGCCTATTTGGAGCCTCTCTGACTTTAATGGGGCTCTCTGTGAGTAGAAGGGTCTGCCTGGATGGATCAGTTTGCAGGGCCAAGGGGCAACTTTAGTACCAAAGCCTGATTATTGGGGGCGTGGAAGGCATGAAATCCTCATTGAAATTACAGTGCAGTGCAAAGTTTGAGCCTCTCCAAAGCTACTACTGCATGCACTTCCCATCAAACAACAAACAAATGAATACATTTGTGTGTGTAAAAATAAAATAAAAATCAACCTCCACACAAAGGACTAAACTAACTGAATTATTACTTGAAAGCAAATTAGCCAAGCAGTTGTAATTTTTAGTCTGTACCACTGCTCAGATGTACGGTAAAATGTTATACTTCTACTCTGTGCCTCCACTGACAAATAACTGATCTGTATCTTTGCATACATTTTAAAACATTTTATTATTGTATTGTGTTGACAAACAGCAACACGACATGCCCTATTTGATAATTTGAACAGTAAATGAGCATCTGACAAATCTTCAAACTAATGTGACATTGTTTATACATGTTAATATTGTCAGTCTTACTTTTCCATTATACAAAGGGCAGCATAAGAATTGTGAGGGTTTTTTTTCCTCTCAGTTGTTTTTGCTGCAGTGAATAGTAATCACAGCAATGTTAATTATTTCACATGTAAGAGTTTTAAATACAATATTAAGTTAATGTTGTTTGTGAGCAATTTACCTTATAAACACATTTCATACTGGGAAAATGAAAGCTAAAACTTGGACCAGGAGGTACATTGTGTTATCTCATTAGTGTTGTGTCATGATACTTATAGGTCTGTTGCAAGAACCAGCTTCACTAGTCCCCATATGCGAGTGACTTCTACTCACAACGATCATCACATCACTACGCAGAGGACCAGGCTGTGGATGATAAGGATTCCCAGCTGATTCTTTGGGATCTATTCCAAAAACACCCAAATGTATTACATTGTTAAGTTTGTCCTTGTATTCACACAGCCTCTTGCTGCAGAAGTGGGGCCTATGGTAAATATCTAAATAAAGTGGGTCTTGGATGGTTTTAGTCCCCATTCCGATCTCCACACTTCGCTCCTCACTCCCTCCAGTGGAGGATTTTGTGTGGCATTCTCGTATATTTTAGCAAATATATTACTTTAGCAACATTAAGTCCCACATACTCAAAGGTATTCAGATGCGTAACTCTCATTCATTTAAATGAGAGTTAGGTACCTAATACCTTTTGAGGATCTGGCCCTAACTTCTTAATTGTCACAACTTTAGCGGCTGAAGAATCTGAAGCAGAAAGATTCACTGATTAGATCAAGGGCACAGAGGGAGTCAGTGTAAGCACCGGATTTCGAGTACAGGAACCCTTTGCTTTCAGTCACCTACCTGTGCTCCTAGTATTTCCTTATGCTACTGAGCTGTCCCTTCTGTGAGCAGAGGTTGTGCTGACTGCCTAGCAGAGTGTCTGAGGGCTTGGTTACACTTGCACTTTATAGCGCTATAAAGCCCCCACGAGCGCTATAACCTCCTCCCCGTCCACACTGGCAAGTCACGTAGAGCGCTTTAACCGCTGAGTTATAGCGCTATTGTTAATCCACCTCCGCATGGGGAATAAGGGCTGTAGCGCCGCTGCTGTAGCGCTACAGCAAGAATGTGGACACCCACTGTGCATTAATTGGCCTCCAGCCCGTCCCATAATTCCCATTCGAGCCACTCTGGTCATCACTTGCAAACTCTTTTGTCCTGTCCTCAGGTGACCACACGTCAGACCCGCCCTTTAAAGTTCCAGGGAAATTTGAAAATCCCCTTCCTGTTTGCTCCAGCCAAGCGTGGCGTGCTCTCAGGGAACCCTTGCAAGTGATCATTCTCATTGATCAGATTGATTGCGTGGCGTGGTCTCAGGGAATTGTTGCAGGTGATCATTCTGATTGATCATCATGACTCCACGTGCCATGCCTCCTCGCAATAGGAGATCCCCAGCATGGAGCAATAGCAAGGTGCTGGACCTCATCAGCTGTTGGGGGAGAAGAGGCGGTTCAGTCTCAGCTGCGGTCTAGCCGCAGGAATTTTGATACCTACAGGCCGATATTACGGGCGTTGGTGGAAAGAGGCCATGAGCGGGACACTCTGCAGTGCCGTGTTAAGGTAAAGGAGCTTAGGAATGCGTATCGCAAAGCCCGCGAGGCAAACGGCCGCTCCGGGGCAGCCCCGGTGACTTGCAGATTTTATAAGGAGCTGCACGCGATACTTGGTGGTGATCCTACGGTCACTCCATCGACCACCACGGACACTTCCCAGCCCACCAGTGAAGGGGGCGGTGAGGAGGAGGACGAAGAGCAGGAGGATGAAGAAGAGGAGGAGGATGAGGATGAGGCAGCAGCGACCCAGGGCACGCAGGAGTCCCTGGATGCATGCAGCCAGGAGCTCTTCTCAAACCAGGAGGGCAGCCAGCCACAGCATCCGGTGGTTGCAGGGGGCAGCTCAGCAGTGGATTGCGGGGGTAAAGCTGCTTTTCTATGGGGAAGGCTGGCAGCTTGGGGTGGAAAGGCATGCAGGGGGCATTCCACCTGGAGCTCTTCTCAAGCCAGGAGGAGGGCAGGGGGCATGCAGCCAGGAGCTCTCCTCTAAAGCCAGGAGGAGGGCGGCCAGCCACAGCGTCTGGCAGTTGCAGGGGCCAGCTCAGCAGCGGATTGTGGAGGTAAAGCTGCTTTTCTATGGGGAAGGCAGGCAGCTTGGGCTGGAAAGGGATGCTTGCATGCTTGCCTACATGTGGAATAGTGCATTGATGTAGTCTATCACCTCGCAGTAGTCATCATCAGTAATCTCTTCAAAGGTCTCAATAAGAGTGCTTGCAATGCGCCTGCGCAGGTTTCCCGGGAGAGCCAGCGTGGCCCCCGTCCCGGTCACGGTCACTAGTCCTTGCCACTGTGCTACAATGGGTGGGGGGAGCATTGCTGCACATAGGCAAGCTGCATATGGCCCTGGGCGGAAGCCGCATCTCATTAAAATCCCTTCCCTTTGTTCCTCAGTGACTCGAAGCAACGAGATATCTTCCAGGACAGACACCTACGGAGAATGTTGGAACAGTGTTCAGAGTAGGGCTCCTGCCACTTCCCGGCACTCCACCCCCCCCGCCACAGCTTTTCAGGGCAGGGAAGAAATCCTTCCCCCTGCCTGCTGCTCAGAGTGGGGCTCCTGCAACTTACCAGCACTCCCCATCCCCTCCCCTGGCACAGCTTGTCTGGGGCAGGGAAAAAAATCATTTCCCTTGCCTCTGGAGTGCACTCACCATGGCAGGGGCTCCGTTGCTGTATCTGTGCTCTCTGCGGGACAGGCAAACGGGGAATGCGGGGGAATCATAGGCATGTCTGCTCTTTACAAGGGAACCACTGTTAAATGTATCTTTTTATTTTAGAAGGATCGTCCTTGAGCCCCGTGTCATCGCTCTTATCAACAGCTGAGAGGCTGAGGCGACTGAGGAAGCGGCCATGAAGGAGCAAAGAGGATCTTGTACAGCAAGTAATGCAACAGGCTGTAACGGAGAATCAAGTTGCACAGAGGTGGAGGGAGGACCAGAGCAAGTTGAGGGAGAAGGCATGGCAGGAGAATGCGCTTCACCGCCGGAAAAGCACTGATAAGCTGCTCTCATTACTGCAGCTTCAATTGGAGACTATGCAGCGGATTGTCAACCCCTTCAGGAGGAGAAGCACCGCGCTCTCCACCCCAATTATCATTTGCCCCAAAACCCTTCCCCTTCTCTGCCTCAGTACCCTCCAGGCCACTATGATCAGCTATATGGTTATCACCATCCACAGCTGCCTCCAACCCCTCTGTCTTCACCGAACAACCCCCAAGTCCCAGACCATTATCCACTGCAGTCAACCCCTAATAACATGCCTTACTGCCCTCCGCAAATGGGGTTCGGGGGACATGGCCACTGTGAGGGCACTGGAGACTCAGAGACCCGGACATATTCCAATCTCTTACTGACCCCATGCCACCCCCATTGCACCTCCCCCGCCTTCCCCTTCACATGCATCACAATATTTTCTTTCAGCAACCGAAGTACCTGTTCAATAAATGAATTGTCTTCTTAATAAATGGGTTTCTTTATTAAGTGTACATACATTATTACAGGCTACAGAAAAGCAAATGCCTGTTCCTATTAAAAGAATGCTCCCTCCCTCCCTCCCTCCCTCTGCACCTCACTTTAGAACTGGCTTTCAGCCTCAAAATGCTCCCTCAAGGCTTCCCTGATCCTAACAGCCTCGCGCTGGTCCCCTCCAAGAACCCTGCTCTGGCTGGGCGTATGTGGCCTCCAGGCGTTGAACCTCCGAGGACCATGCCTGAGTGAAGCCTTCGCCCTTCCGCTCACAAAGATTATGTAGGGCACAGCATGTGGAAATAACCGCGGAGATACTACCCTCGGCCAGGTCTAGCCTCCTATAAAGACAGCGCCAGCGTGCCTTGAGACACCCAAAAGCACACTCCACAGTCATTCAACACCGGCTAAGCCTGTAGTTGAACTTTTCCTGACTGCTGTCCAGGCTCCCTGTGTAGGGTTTCATGAGCCAGGGCATTAAAGGGTAAGCGGGGTCGCCAAGAATCACTATGGGCATTTCCACTTCCCCCACGGGGATCCTCTGGTCTGGGAAAAAAGTCCCGGCTTGCAGCTTCATGAACAGGCTGGTGTTGTGGAAGATGTGTGCGTCATGTACCTTTGCAGACCAGCCAGCGTTAATGTCAGTAAAACGCCCACGGTGATCCACAAGCGCCTGGAGAACCATGAAGAAGTACCCCTTTCAGTTAATGTACTCGTCTGCTAGGTGGGCGGGCGCCAGAATAGGTATATGAGTCCCATCTATCGCCCCTCCACAATTAGGGAAACCCATTTCTTCAAAGCCAGCAACAATGTCATACACGTTACCCAGAGTCACGATTTTTCGTAGCAGGATGTGATTAATGGCCCTGCACACTTGCATCAGCACAACTCCAACGGTTGACTTTCCAACCCCAAACCGGTTGGCCACCGATCGGTAGCTGTCTGGTGTAGCCAGCTTCCAAATCGTGATAGCCACCCGCTTCTCCACCGGGAGGGCAGCTCTCAGTCTGGTGTCCTTGCGCCGCAGGGCAGGGGCGAGTTCAGCACACAGTCCCATGAAAGTGGCTTTTCTCATGTAAAAGTTTTGCAGCCACTACTCGTCGTCCCAGACTTGCATGACGATGCGATCCCACCACTCAGTGCTCGTTTCCCATGCCCAGAAGCGGCGTTCAATGGCCATGAGCATGTCCATTAATGAGACAAGAAGCTTCGTGTCAAACGCATTCACCGCTTCGATCTCGTCTTCAGACTCATCACTGTCATCCTGCATGTCAAGGATTAACTCCACTGCACACAGAGAGGTGCTGGCGACAGTCGTCAGCATGTTCCACAGCAGTTCTGTATTCATTGTGGCACACGACAATGGAAGACGGAGCGCGCTTTGCTGCAACTGTTGAAAGATGGCGCCGGAGGTGGAAGGAAACACAGGGATTGCTGGGATATGCCAAAAAGCATCATGGGTAGTTGAAACAGGATGCAGAATGCCCCGCAAGTGACGCCCCCCCCCACCACAAGGCATTGCGCCAGGTCGGGAAGAGGTGTACTGTGGGATACATGCCCTAATGCGCTGCTCTTAATGCCATATTAAGTGCCGCAAATGTGGCCATGCTATAACGCTGGAGCATCTCAGTGTGGACATACAATAGCGCTATTCATATTACTGTATAAGGGGACCGCTATAACCAATAGCGCTATAATCTTGTAAGTGTAACCATACCCTGAGCTGCAGGCAACTGCCTGTGTGTCAGCCCCAGGGCCATCATCGGCAGTCTGATCAGCATAGCCATTCGCCTCCCTGCCCCATCCACAAACTGATCTATGGTGCTTCCAGAAATCAAGGAACCTTTGTGGGCAGGATTTTCACAAGCTTCAAAGGCCAGTCACATGTGGCTGTATGGAACACCGAATAATCTGATTTTTTTTTCAGAAAAATCACTACCAAATTTATAAACTGAGCCATCAGTGACTCTAGGCTATTTGCATGAGGAAAAGGATGACAATGATACTTAAAAATAACAAACCTGCAATTCTCCTTTACATTTTTAAGTCCAGCTATTTATAAAATCTTAGTCTAGACAAATAATCTGTATATCTAAATTTTTATACCACACCCATCACTATTATCTGAATGCTCTATTTCAAGACTACTTAAACTCAGATGCCAGGAAATTAAGAAAATGGTGTTTAAGATTTCCTTCTATAGAACTTTTTTTTTGAAAATCTTATATGTTTTTTAAAAATGTGAAAGCAAACACAATATTTTTGTTTCATTTTCCCCAGAAAATGTGTTTTGTCAGGCAAATTAAAAGCCTGAAGCAATCTTACACTTGGAATGCAAGGGGGAAGACTGACTCTATGCTGAAGTCATGCTCCTTTTATTATTGGCCTTTGTTCCAAGTACAGCAGGCATCTAATAGAATGCGTGGAGCTTCCAATCATCTTCCCGTTATTAGCCTGATGAGTGTTCCATTTTTATCTTTACATTGTAATTTAGTGTCACAGAATTTCCGGTCTATTTTTTAGCTGAATTATGCCATAACTGTTATGAGATACATAAAAAGGCTTTTGATTATACCATAACATTATGAATTATTGTTTCATATAGCGACACACTGTGCTCTGTTCTACTATACATACCTGAGCTTTAGCAGACACTTTAATCTTTGATTGCTTTGCACTGCTGTGCTGCCAAGAAACATTCATGTAAAAAAATTTTTAAAGTAGGAAAATATAGTTCCTAGCCTATTATTCTAAACCAAACAATTATTAATCAGCTTTATTAACTTCCTTTTCAGGAAATGATGGAAGAAAGTTGTGTAATATTACAGCAGCTATGTAGAGCAAGTGAATGGCATATGAAAGACTTACATGCTAAACAGCACTGTTGTAGAAACACTTTTCAGGATCAGGGATGAATGAACTTTTCCATCTAAGAGTTCCAGGCTGCAGGAGATGGGTGAACCTCTAGATTTTATAGCTGTGTTGGGGGTGTTTTGAACCTTAGGTTATTGTTTATCTTTGTTCACCTGTCACATAAAGCCATATTTTCATTATTTCTGAAGGATGATTCTATTTTTTAAAAAATATTTTTACAGCTAAAGTCAAGTAATTGTCTTTGAGAGAGAGAAAAATTTTCTAAGGCACCCATAACAGATAAATATCTAACTTCAATCAACTTTCAGTGGGAGTTAGGCACTGTTAGAAACTCCAGTCAAAACTAGAACGTTCTCTGACTTTCTCTGCCCTCTGAGGACTGACTGCTGCAACCCACCTTCTCCCTCAAGCTCTTCACACTAGTTTCTTGCCACACCTGCCCTTCTTACCTTCTGCTATCCTGCTCCGCCTCCCTTCCTACGTAGCTTATCTCCTAAGTACATCCTCCCTAAATAAATATTTTTTTTAAAATGGCACTACCGTGGCGTTTTCCACCATTCACTCTATTGGTGTATTATATAGCCTTTCCCCCACCTTGTTTGTGTTTTGTCTGTTTATACAATGTTGTCTCAGTTTTCCTTGTACTCCCCAATCTGTCAACATCCATTCTCATTTTATACTTAGACTATAAGCTCTTTGGGGCAAGAATTGTCTTTTTTGTTCTGGATTTATACAACCCCTAACACAATGGGATCCTGTTCACAACTAGGCCTCCGAGGTGCTATGGTAATACAAATAACTGCCAATGATGCCGCTGAAAATCTACCCTGGAGAGATTAACCTCCCACTCTGAAAGCTAGGCTGCTGAGAACTGGGTGCCCTCTCCAAACTCTGATACTTTCTTTACAGTCACTCTGAATCACATCATCCCCCATGTGACTATGCCATGAAGTTCCCTTTGTGGTGTTTTTGCACATATTTTAAGGGGACCATTAGACCCCTTAAACCAGTGGTCTTCAAACTGGGGTGTGCGCACCCCTGGGGGTGTGCACAACTACCCCCGGGTGTGCGCAAGACCCCAGCGCCACCGCCGAACCTTCCCGGGAGACCGGCAAAGTCGCAGTCTATTTTTGGCCCGCCGAAAGAAAGCGGAAGCATTTCGGAAGCGGAAGCACTTCGGAAGCGGAAGCATTTCGGCGGACATACTCCGGGGGGCCGTGAGCGGAGGGGGGAGCACGAAAGGGGGCTGCGCCACCGAAAGATTGAAGAGCGCTGCCTTAAAGAGTCTGACTTCCTGCATTATACAGACCATTACATGTCACCCAGTTACTCTGTAGTGAGTCTGACCCTCAGTAACTTGTGTTTGACTAAAGCACATCTTCTTTCAGGAAGGCACCCAGTGTTGATTTCTTTCTTTCATGTTTTCCCTTTAAGTGAGGGTTTGCTTCTCCTGGGGGAAAGGGAGGGGTTTGAATTCCCACAGCCAATGGATCACATGAGATCTGCATAAATCCCAAGGGATCTACAGAGAATTTTGACTTCTATGGTCATTTAAAATAAAGTATTTTAGTTAGATTGCTTGTCATCAATAGACTCAACATGCACAGTGATGCAAACAGTATAACCAAATACGTGTCTGAGGGTGATCAGCACCATTTGGAATTTTGAGATAGAATCCGTGGAGACTGACTGGTCTAAACTCTCAGCCCTGCAAGATGCTGAACACTGGCTCTGATCCAATAAAGCACTTAAGCACATGTGTACAGTTAAGCATGTGAGCGGTACCATTGCGGTCAGTGGAACTACTAATGTTTAAAGTTACTTAAGAATCTTGCTGGATTGAGGCACATAGAGCAACCAGAAAAAGCTTTAAACTCTTTGTTCTCCCCATGCCCTCTTTGTAAAGTATAGAGAAGGCCAGAGATGTTGTTTTGTTTGTTTTTTTCCTTCTTGTTTAATGCCTTGGTTGTATCATGAATGTGAATTCTGATCTTTAATTTTGCTAATACATCTCAGGTATGTGTTTTGATTAATTGCAGGTGTGAAAGTGCTGCGTCTTTAGTGAAAATATCTTTTCTCCAAAATGTTCATTAGTCACTGAAGTTAACTAAGTGTTAACAAATCTACACACACACACAAAATGAGTTTTACACAGTCAACTTTCAATCTTTTATGATGTCAGCATTTCCATAAGAGACGGTCTCCCAGGCTAGCCAAACCCTGAGTTTCTAATGTAAAAAATAAACACGCTCACAAAAACCCATCACACTTTATATCATAAAGCAGCACAAAAGGTCACCTTTAAGCCTCAAATTGGCCTCACTTATCAAGCACATTGAAATGCTTTTCCTAAAACTGTTACTGTTAGGCAGACTGACCATGAATAACGTTATAAACATATGTTGCCAAACTTGTGAGTTTTTTCAGAGATGGTCTTTAACATTTGATAAACATTTCAAGAAAAACCTCCATTAGTAAGTTATGAGCAAATAATGTATGTTCCCTGATCTTGGTTCAGTGTATATACAGATGTGCTAGATGCACTCTGTCAGGCTGTCTGAAGTGGTTCACAACCATGAGTACCAACCTCAGGGCAGACTGTCAAGAAGAAGGGCAGAGCCCCAAACTGACTGTATGGTCTATAATTAGGTTTCACCAACCCAGTAATAAGTGTAAACTCCTAACGCACTATAACAGTCTTATCATGGAGTCATAGACAGTCCTCTTGGGCATTCCAGTCTATCTTGCCACCCAGGCAAGGGGGACTTAGTGAAAGCTTGTTGCTATATACCAAAGATCACACAAAGATTCAGGTTGCTTCCAGCCCCAAAGGACTTATCCTAGGTCAGCTGGTACCTTAGATCTCTCACCAGAGACAATGCTTCTAGCCAATCCCATAACAAACTGCCTAAAGATTTATTAACTAGGAATAAGAAATGAGCATTATTACAAGGTTAAAGCAAGAAAACATATACACACAAATTACTTGCAGGCTATGGTTTTAATGGGTGATAGACTTGCAATAATCTCAGCTCTGAATGCCTTTTTGGGCTAACCCATGCAGACCCTGGGGATCTCTGCTTCTGTTTCGTTGCCTTATGGGAGTCCAAACAGAAAAAGTGAGAGAAGAAATTTTTGTCAGCTGTTTTTATTTCCTTCTTCCAGAATCTAAGCTGATGGTACAAGCCTTTTTGCACAACTCCTCATGGATGTGAAGGGGGGCAATTAACAAGTATTATGATGGCCTACAATGGCCCATTTAGTTTTGATGGACCTTCTTGATGGTTAGAAGACCATCCCTCCTGTCTGGTTCACAATTTCAGAGCAAATATTTTTTAGTCATAAAGCAAAAAACTTTAAATGTTACCTTATAGCATGTCATAAAGATACTATAAGAGAGCTTAATGCATGCAGTAACCTACAAGCATTTCATTGTTATGACCATACTAACATATAAGAGAAACAGACTGGTTTTCAACAAGGAATTTGTCAGTGCTTGGCTGGTTTTTGGTAGTGTCACATACCTCTAGACCCAAACTTTCACACATACACCTGTCTATGTCCTACAGAGCAAAACACCAGCTGCTATGCTAATTTGGTGTGCAGCTTGGATTTTTACTTGATTTTTTTTAAAGTCAGGAATAAAAGGCACATTAATTATTTCTGCTCTCATATGGCTCATGAAATCTAGCTGTCTTCAGAGAGAAATAAAACTGGACTCTTCATCTGCTGGTGTTTAATTATAACACGAACCCCCCCTTCCCCCCGCAAAGTTTAGCAAACTACAGTGTCCCCATTCCTTTACTGCAAGGCTTAATTTACTGTTCATAAGTACACAGTAAAGTGGAGAATACAAAAAAGCACAAGTTCACTGTAAATAAATATGATTTTCCCCCTTAAAATGCTGCTTTATCATGCTAAACTGGGTTGGCTTTGGTAGCACTGCAGGCAGAGGAGCTACCCTTTGGACAGAGCTGGTGGAAAATGATCTTGATGGGGAACAGGTGATGCAGTGTTCAATATGCCCCCTTTTCTTTCTGTGTACAGGGGCTAGTCTTCTCTCAACCCTTCCCCAGCCTGGATTTTTTCAGCTCCCAACTGGCATCCAGGAAATCTGATTTTAGAGGATTAAGTGACAATGGTCACAAATGTGGTGGGTTCCATTGTGGTTGGGGCATTAGAAAGTGTCTGACTGAGGTCCCTGAACCCTGTGGGCTGCCTGGAAACTAGCCCTGGGCATGAACATCTCTGCATCTCATGCAACTTGTAGCATCCCTTAGCTCCCCTACTTCTGGCATGGAAGAGGGGAGTTGGGTAGGACTCTGGCTTCCAGTCAGGGTTCCTTGGCCAGGCCTGAGGGCGTAGAGGGGACATGACATTCACATCCCTCCTCAGGTTTATAGTCCACTGAGGCTATTAGTGAACATTGAGAAATGCACTGGAACAACCCCACTGAATAGTTTGTGATGGCTACAACAGCTAAAGTTTTAAATCAAGTTGTAGTCTTTGCATTTAGCCATGTTATAGTGCCTATACCACATAGTTTTCATGTCAACATCATGGGGGGATTGGTGTTTGTTTTTTTTAAATGGTTAATAGGAACAGTTCCAGGTAAGTAACCAAGTGTGGTTTTATATGTAGCTAAGAAAACAGACTCCTAAGACTTGACATATTGTTATTGTAAACATTATGTAAGCAGTAAAACTGGTTGAAGAAAAAAAACAGTAACAAAATTCTGTGGGATTTTTTTTCACTTTTTAAATTTTTTTTAAAAAAGTATTGAAGTGGCCCTATTTTGTCTACTGGTCCTATACATTTATTCTTCAAATTTCCTCTTCAAATCCTTGTTTCCCCAGATGTCTCCCCTCTCTTTTGTTATGGTCTCCATTCAATTTTTGCTTTGCATTTCTTTACAGTTTCTTCCATTTCTGTCTCTGTTCTGTTTGTCTGTCTCTCTCTCATTGTGTCCATTTTACCCCATTTTCTGTATCCTCTCTTCTTTTCTCCATTCCTTGCAGACTTCTTTTGCCTTTCTTTCTCAAGAGTCCTTTGATGTCTCTGTCTCTTTCCTACTCTCTTCATTTCAGCATTTCTCTCTCTTTTCCTCTGAACTACTCCCATCTCTGTGACCTCCCTTTCCCAGTTGTGTCATCCGACACACAAACCAGATGTACCTGATCACAGCACAATAGCTGAACTGGCTGGAAATTGACAAGCCTCTACACTGTGATTTCAGAGCAGCCGCAGGCGCTTGGAATCTTCTCAGTTTCAAATTCTTCAGCTGTGATGCTGCTGTGACTGGAAACTGGGATGCCAGGTGCATCTGATGAGTTATGTGCAGCTGTCATGCACACAGCCTACCAGTTGCCCCCTCCTCATGCATTTTACCACTGGTCCAGAGCAGTTTTATATTGTCTTTGGGTGCTGGGCACTAAGTTTTTTTCCTAGTCTGCTTCTGAGTGTGTTATAAGTCATTACTCCCCCAGCAGCCAGTCAGGGTTCAGGATCTATAATGTTCTTAAGTATTCTTGTTTTTCTAAGAGTGAACTATACGCTCCCTTCCTTTGGCCATGTGCATAGCCACTTACAGATCATGTTGGCAAAAGGGTTACTCATGAATACTGCAAGGATATGACAATCATTATTAGTTTCTATTACAGTCGTGACTGGAGGCCCCATTGTACTAAGCATTTTACAAACCCATACTAAGAGACAGATGCTGCCCCAAAGATCTTCAGTCTAAATAGACAAGACAGACAAAGGATGGGAAACAGGGGTTAGCACCTAAGGAATTTTTAAATAAGTCTTTAATCATCCTCACGGTCCTGGCATTTAAACCTTAAATAATGTATCTGTAATTCTTACATAACCCCGGTGGGAGCCTCACACTTTTGCTTGTCCGGAAGCCTCTCAGCAAATATCCCATGGCTCACCCACTACAAGAAATGGAAAAGTGGCTAGGTTTGGGGAGGAGGTAAGAGCCACTTTCCTGGGAATGATTTCCTTCCTCTGTGGCTTCACACCTGCAGTCCCAAAAGGGATTTGTTCATCTTGCTTGCAGCAGAATTAGCTAATCTCTTCAGGTGGGATTTTCAAGACCATTCATTCAGAATAAGCCTAACTCTGTTCCCATTGGAGTCAGCCTTTGAGAGTTACAGCACGCTAGGTGTGTTGCCATTGTGGAGTGGAAGAAGGAGCCACGTCAAAGAGCAGTCCAGGACCAGTGACTAGCTTTGACCGTTGGCCTGCAGATTCACAGTGCTAGGGTCACATTTGGTCTCATCCATTCCCCTACAAATTTCTGGCCTACGCTAGTGAAGGAGGCCCTGATTCCACCCTGCGTACACTCTGTCACTGCCAAACCTGCTCAGGAATGGGAATGCTGTGTTGGAAATGCAACTCCTCAAGTTCTACAGAGAATCTGAGGCAAGTGTTTTCCTCCTCTGCCTGGAACAGAAAACAGAGTCATCTTGCATGGATCTCAGAATGATGGGAAATTGTAACTGGCTGTGAAATTGTGAAGAGGTAAGATGTTTGCCTTCTGGTGTAATATAAATTAACTCATAAAAGAACTGGATGGTTTGTAATAAGTTAATACTCACTGCTGGGAGTTATTTCTTAGAATGCCACATCCTCAGTTGTATAATCATTTACATGAGCTGAGAGTCTGGCCTAAAATTGCCTTCCCTTTATAGGTATGGCTGCTGGAAGAACTCTGCTTGGTTTGGTGTTCCTCCCATGTGCATCACTGATGTCACAACACTACAGTTTATTAAAAATAGCCCCACAGGTATTCATTTATATTAAAATAAGAAAAAGTGGGCCAGGTGGGGCCTCAGTAGTGTAAATCAACATAGCTACCTTCACTTCAGTAGAACTGTTTCATTTGTGTAGGTGGTTTAATGAGCCTATCTTTCAGTATTTTAATTTAAAACTGAGATCATATAAACAAAGAAAAAACCAGATATGACACTTACTGTAGGTCCCACACCTAAATAAAGTTGGATAGCCAAGATATCATATGGTATTCATGCATAATTCAGTATTAGTTCCAAACATGAACTGATAGTTACACAGTACTTCCTTTAAAAAAATATCAGAATCTGTATTTGCTCATTCCTTTACATCTTTTTCCTGTGGCCTTAACTGTTAGTCTCCTCATTGGTTTATTAATAAACTGCATTGTTGCATGTTACTATTATAATGTTTATTCTTCCAGTATCTTCAGTGAAAACAGTAGACAGCAAACGCTGGTTGTTTATTGTTATTATAGATGTAGGGATAAAACAGTTTTAAGTAAAGAAAATAAAATTCCATCTGAGTCCTAATCGCTCCCAGACTCTTTAAATACTGTGGCACTGTAACTGTAACCACATTTTTGGAACTAGAAGCTCCTTGCATTTTAAATCACCCTCTCTTTCTCACATAATTTTAGATCATTCTGCCATGGGCAAGCCCAGAGGATCCTCATCACTTCCTAACTAAAGAACTGATAAAAAGTGGAAGTAGTAGCTCAGTACATTTAATTCAACCTATGGTACATCCCCAGAACTTCTATGCTTTTCAGACTTACAAGCACCTGAAGAACTCTAGTAATTACTGAGCATAACAGAGAGATATTTCAAGTCCCTGGAGTGTCCTGTTTTTTTTCAGATTTAAATGTCAGTTTGCAACTAAATCAAACTGTGATGTAGCTCAGCAATTTGGGAGACTCTGACAAATGCAACTCTAATTTTTTTTAAAAAAATGCCCTTGTTAAAAAAAAAGTGCTAAAAAGATCAAGTCTGGCTGACTATCTAAAGACAACAGGGGAGCAAACAGAGAACAAGCACACTCGTTTGTGATGGAATGGAATGGAATCTGAGGGCAAATTCAGTTTTGGTGTAATGCCACTGATCCTAACCCAGGCTTACTTTTAACCAGTCAGCTTAGTCTTCTTTTTGATATCAGGAGGTCAAAATTCAATCTTCACTTACACTTGCCTATCTTAAGTTCCTCTTCACTGTTGTATCTGAGCATCTCACAATAGGTTCAATATAGTTTGCCTCATGACATTCCTGTCATCCCCACTTGGGATGACAGGAATGTCATGGAATTAAGAACAGAGAGAGTAAAGTGACTTTCCCAAGGTCATGTTCATGAAGTCTGTGGCAGCACAAGGAATTAAACCCAGGTCCCCCAAGTCCAAGGCTAGTTCCCTAACCATTCAACAATCCCCTCTCCTATGTGCACAGCTTGAATATACATATGCCTGAAGTCTGAGTGATATTTATCCATGTAATAATGAGAAAAAGCTTTTCAATTCCCCCATCTTCCTCTTCCCCTGTAGCGAAACCTCACACAAGCATTTTGGAAAGCAGTGCAAAATGTCTGAACAGGCAAGGTTCTCCTCTGGGACGGGGGAGGATAAAACAATCTCCTTCCCCTAGTAGTGCAGTATTTCTGGAGCCCTCCACAGCTGCACTGCAGTCCTGAAGTTGCAGTCATTTGTAAGGTTACTACAACTCTGCTCCTTGGAGGTCGCAGCCAGTGGAGCTATGTAATCATGCCTCTGACTGTCTGCCAACCCTTGACCTTCAGTCAATGTCCCATACATGATTGTATGCAGGGAGCTCTCCTGGAACAGTGATCCATGCCACACAAGGGTGTGTGAGGCCTTCAGACTCTCTCCAAATCTCATTTCTTTCATTTTAATGGTCATCCAACTGTCAATAAAAATGTATTGATTTACCTTTATCACTGTCTCCTCCAGGATGGACCCAAGTCTGCCATCCCTACCATCACAAAATCCCACTGAAGTCAACGGGAAATTTTCTGGAATAAGGACTGTAGTCATGGGCCTGTAGCCACAAGCTTAATTTTACACACTTGTGAGTAGTCCCATTGAAATCAATGTGTATCAAAACCAAAGCACATGCATAAGTCTCTGCCGGATAGGAGCTTTAATATATAAGGCACCCAGTTCAGGAGGATAAAGGAGGGCACATGCCCTCCTTTAACCATGTGAATAGGTTCCTGGACTACTCACATACTTGGTTAGGCACAGGCTTAAGTACCTTACTGAGCCATGATCTAAATTTTCTACAGCTTAATTGTCTGGCAAAGACAATATAGTGGAAAATTTAGCAGGTCAGGTAATACTTATTATCTTAACCTATAGCTATGCAGTCAAATGCTTCAGTGTTGTGGACAGTAGCTATCACTTCTGTTATTATAGGTTAGTTGATCACACCTCATTTTTCGTTGATCACTACTTCATATTAACTCCTACAGATCTAGGAATCTCCCTCATTTAAGCATTTTACTCCTCACGGTTCACAGCTGCCAAACAATGACCGTTGTCCTACAAAAAATGGCTGTCATCTATATTTCCTCCACCACATTCTTAGGTCAGAGTTACTGAAGACTGCCTTTTTATATGCTTGTAGAACACCTAGGACAGTGGAGTCCCAATCTTGATTGGCAACTTTCAAGCACTGCTGTAACACAAATAAACAACAAAGCTGGCTGAAAAAGTGTCCAAATAAAGATACTGAATTTCAATGAAAAACAAAACAAAAAAAAAAAGAAAATTCTGTTTTTTTGCCTTGCTCTAATAGTATTGATGATGTGAGGAAATCCCTAGGCTAAAGAGGTAAACCAATGTATACGGTTTAATTGCTGAAAGCCCTCACCTTCTTCACTTAGTACAACTAATAACTCGCTTGAAAGTCAACTTTTTTCTTCAGTTACATCTGTGTAAGCTCACAGTAACTCCTATAAAGTCAATGGAGTAACTCTTGGCTGAAATCCTGATCTCACTGAAATTAATGGGAATTTTGCCATTGACTTTACTGGAGCCAGAATTTCACTCTTTGAATTTACACTCATGTAACTTCAAGCCAGATTTGGTCTCTGGCTAGTAAATTTATAGCATTTCATGGTATTTTATATTCATTCTTTCTCTTTTACTGTGATTCATCAAGTTTCACTAGTGGTAGCATTTATCAGTTATTCAATAGTTAATCTGCCAGAAATGTACATGTGCAACAGAACAAGTTCTGCTTTTATTATTAAAGAGTTGCAGAATAATATTTAGGATTTTAAATGTTTGACAGGGGCTACTGCCACATACTAAAGCTTATTTTATGTGTACAATACGATTGCACAATATGCAAATAAACAAAAACAATTTTCATTTTAAAACTGAGATCACTGGAATTGTAAAGTACTGTACATCTATGTGCCACATAGCTTGACTTGAAAGAAACAAGATCCAATTTTTTTCTCCATAACAGAGTCAGTAAATAACACTTTGAAATGGTCTAAGCTCATCAATTAACATTGCTGCTCAGCAAAATAACGTAGTGAAGGTTATTGAGGAAATTGAAATGCTCCTCTTCAAATAGGTCATTTTTACATTTGAAGCCCGACCATGCCTTTGTTGAGTGTGCATGCTGAAAAATATCTTCTTTTATATTTTCCCCTGAAAGTCCCTTTGGCAAACTTTTACAACTGGTTCTTTGATGATATTCCATTTTGAATAATTTGGTTTAATGGGGATTTGAAAGCCCATGAATGTTGTGTGATCTGGAAAATTTCAGAACCTTCTGGAACTGAGGATATGCTTAACTCATCCCTGGAGGAATAGAATTAAGGCAAGTTCTGCAAGTTAAGATCACTTCTGTCATGTTAAGGTATTTGTTGAGTTTCCAAAGGCAAATTTTCCCATGAATCCACCTGTCACTGAGATGCTTCCAGAAGGAATACATAGCCCATCTGCTCATCTCAAATTTAGGTAAAAATACTGTATTGAGCTAATGCTTGCTTGTTTCTCATGTTGCTTCCCTAATAGACATTTGTGTAAGTTGTCATTATCCTGGGGAGTATGTGTGGGGGGAGGGAGGTGGGAGAAAAGCTCTCAGAAGAGAGTGAAAGTCAACAGCTATTATGTTAAAAGTAAAAACTTTTGTCCCCATTGTGAAGCTGTCAAATTTCACATGCCTCTTTACATGTACAATTAATTTGCATGGAAGTTAGTGTTTTGGTATGATATATTTACTTTCTCTCATTGTTCCCAATGAACTGACTTCTTCATTGTTGACTTTGTCCTCAGAGATGTATTTACTCAGAGACGGAAATTGTCTGGGGGAAGTATATGTGGAGCAATTTTCTATTTATTTTCTATTCTGAAAATGCCTAAATAATGAATACGGATGGACAATACTTTCATGCCAGAAAAGTACTAGAGTATGCCCTTCCTATACCTTGACACAATGATAAAGTAGGATTAAAATTATTTTATTACCAATATGTGGAGGCAGAACTCTGTGTGTGTTGCGGGGAGGGGGAGAGACTTTGATAATTGCTATTGCAACTCTTAGTGACAAGGTTAAAAATAACTTTTCATTTGATATAGACATAGTATTCTTTGATGGGTCTCCCTCCTGCCCCCCAAGAAAATGCACTAGCAAACATACTTTATGTTGCTGGGATCAGACAAGATTGTCAGACAGCTCAGAAATGAGTGTTATCTTTGCTGCCTTCCATTAGATCAGCTTAGCAATTTTCTGACTCTGTCTTTATATATGGATATGACTGGAAGTCTGCTCAGCTTCTAGCCACTCATTTTGACCTTTCTCTCTACCCACCCTCCCTTCAATGTTTTGTTTGTAGCGGGTAATTGACCAAAACTTTTGAAAATAAGCTTGTATTTAAAAGATTAAAGTACTGCAGATAACATGATCATATCTGTGGAAAAGAACAAATATCGGAGCTAACAAGAAAAGTAAATACTGAAGACACTTTCTTGATTTGGGATTTCTATAAATTTCATTTAAATCACAAATGGAATAAATCTGATGGATTATATTTTTGCAGAGATTGTGTGTGACAAAGCAAAAGAGCATAATTTACTGCAAGTAGCAACTGGGAAGCTACCTCATACTCTTTTAGGGTAAGACTCATGTTATTGCAGAGAGCCCTATGTACCATTTAAACCCCATTTATGCTCTGAAATTGGGATTAAGTGCCTGTGTGGGCCACACTGGAGTAAATTACACCCTTAACACTTATTTTATATTTGATTTATCCTACAGAGACATTTGTGAGAATGTTTGGGTCTGTGGGAAAAACTTCATGAACCTCCAAAATGGCAAGAAAAATTAATCCAGCTGCCTTTCCTCTACAGTCCAGTGGCTTGTCTCCTGTGCCAGAAAAGCCAAACAGAAAAATATTATATTGCAAAAATGATCATTGTTTATCAACCCACTGCTGCATCTTGTTTCATAGTAGCATTTACTGGAAGTGTTACATACACTGTCAAACTGTCTTGTGTATCACAAAAATCAAAAACAAGCTTTAATATAATTTAGAATAAATGTAAATTGCTATGACACAGTAGAGAAAATATTTGGCTTTCTTCATGAGGCAGCACTCTGTGTCCCTAACAACATATCCTGGTCCTTGCCTTTTGTTGCTATTAAAAAAAGAGTGCAGTGACACTTCAAGTATTTCTCTGTTTAAGGCTGCTCTTGCCTTCAATTATGTTTGTACAATTCCTAACACATTGTGGGTGCTACCAGCGACTACTAATAAATAAAACTGTGGTGCTTCTCACCTTAATTCAATTCCACTTCCTTAGAAAGCGCCACCTATTATGATCTAACTTCAGTTTATATTTTCACCAGTTTACTCCATAAATATTTATCCATTTCACTGGAGCAGGCATAGTAGCTTTCCTTTTTCTTAGGAGCTATTTTTGTTACCCTTTTACTGGGTTCTCCCATTGAAATAAGTGAGAAGACTAAGGGAGCAAGGAGGTCTACCCTCCTTATTAATACTGAATAGTGATTCACTCAACAAGTATTGCCATCAGTTTGAATGGGCCAATTTATGTCATCCTTATGTTACAAAATGTGTGTGATGGGACTGGGTGGAAGGATGTTCCAAGCAACTTCATCCATTTCATTAGCAAGATTATATTCACCGTGTTGCCTTAAATGTCCTAATATGAGCATCTGTAAGGGGAGTTGATACATGAGAAAACTATTTTATGAAATATGAAAAAGTTTTCAAATTGCTGCTTAAGGTCATATTTTGAAATACATATCTCAAACAACACTCCCCTCCTCTGAACAGGGAGGCTGGAACAGTTTTTATAGTGGGGGTGCTGAGAGCCATTGAACCAAACTGTAAACCCTGTATATGATGGAAACCCCACTTCAAGGCAGAGTGTGTGGGAGCATCCTACTTCCAGCACCTATGCCCCGCAATGTCTTGTTTGGAGTAGATAATTGACCAAAACTTTTCAAATAGTTAATTTTCAAGTTTGAAGTACTAAAAACAATGAGAACTAACTTATGAAAAAACCCATATATATTGGAGGTAGCAGACTTGCCTTCTCCAATGCCAAAACTCTCTATTACAATGCAGGAATCTGGTTGCTATCTCTGAGAAACTCAGTGCAGATGGGATTACACATGGTACTGGATTATATTTGTGCCATCAGCCTAATACTTCCAGCCTCTTCTGTTCAGCAAAACCCAGAGCTGTCAGAAGTGATTTATCAGTATATTGGCGAACACTTGATTTGCTGCAGTTGGGAAACTGACCTGCTGTTCTCAGCTGTTTGTGTCAAATTTCTTGAATGGGGAAATTTTTTGTGTGTGTTTCTTAGTGCAACTAGCACATGATTAAGTACAAACATCTCCATTTAATAATATCAGTGGTTTAATGTAAAGTTAGAATTACACAGTGCAGAATGACAAAGGCAAAGATTGCCACAGTTAAGGATAAATTTCTATTCCTGACTCAACTATGATCTTATCTTCTGCTAGGCTGACCAGACAGCAAGTGTGAAAAATCAGGACAGATTTGTGGGGGGAGAGGGGTAACAGGCGGCTATAAAAGAAAAAGACCCCAAAATCAAGACTGTCCCTATAAAATTGGGACGTCTAGTCACCCTATCTATTGCATGAGTTTCCAAAGACAAGAGTGGTCTTCCAATGTAGAATTAATAGATTTTTCCAGCATTAATGAGGGAATCAGTATCAGAGCTGGGATTGGAATGCAAGTTGCTTCTGACTCTCAGCCTTGTTCCCATTGACATCTTCTTTACGCTTTCCCATCATACTAGCAGTATGCATGTATGGTGGAAATTCAACCACAATAATATATATTGCCAATCACTGGCTATGATATTAAGGAAATTCTGTGCATGCTCTTCCTTTTCTAGCTGTTTCTGCAAGAAGATATGAATATAAATGAATTATATCAAAGACATAATTTCTTACAAACATTTGTTAGACAAACATTGAAGTGCCATTACAGTGACAAGCCCGTGGCTTGCTGCACAGCAACAGCAAGCTACAGCCACAGTGAAATCTTGCTTATTTGCTATTACCAGCAGGATCATCACCAGTCAATCTTTAGGGGAAAAAACCCAGAAGGCCATTCTTTGTTGCTTACAGTATAGTGTGGTTATAGCTAAAAGGTTAGTACTTCTACGAATGTGAAACTGTGCTTTTCATAAGTATTCATAATGGAATGGTCCTTTATGAGACCACTTTCATTAGTAAATGAAGGAAAATGATAAATATCGTAGTTCTTACTTATCCTTGTTTCTAAGAAATAGTATAGACACAGGTCCCTGCTCAAACACCTCTCTGTGGCCAGGTATGGTGTAGCGGCTTTTTCCTCATCTGGAGTCCCCTGCCATTGGCCACTCTTGTCCCCCTGATGGCTTGCCTCTATCTGTGACTCAGCCCTCCAGCCAGGTGATGATTTAAGTCCACCTCTTCTAGGGTAACAGAATTCCACAGATAAAAGATAAAATATCAGGTGTGCAGCCCCAACTCTGGCCCCATGATCCTTGCACACCCTTGCCTTAGGTGTTCCAGCCAGCATAATTCCTTCTTAGGGGCTTTACAGCCCCTTCTTTGATGTCTGGAAGGGGAAACCAGGCTTTTCCCACTGCACCAGGTTCCAGCCTAGGGACTCTACAATCAGCAGCCAAGGTCAGCTCCTTCTATTTGCTGCTGCTTCCCTGGACTTCTTCCTACTGTGACCCTTCGTAGGCCTTCTCCCCAGCAACCTCTTTAGGCTCACCCTTCTCTCAGGGCCAGGATGCTCACAGCTTTCCATTGGAGTCCCTCACAAAAATCCAAAACTAAAACTATAAACTCAAACCAATTTTTGCCCTACTTAGGCTTGACCTTTCTTCCCTCTCTGCTGCTCTGTTCCTTACGTGAGCACCTTCCAGGGATCTCTCCCTCTTATGTTCCAGATTTGTCCTTTTATCAGGGCTTACCACCAGAACCTGCTCCACTCCCAGTGGCTGCTTCATCACTCCTGGACCTCTGTCAGGCTTCCTTAATTAGGGCCAGGGCCAACTTTCCCCTGAACTTTCTTCTCATAACCCCTTTAGTTTCAGAGCGTGAATGTAGATTTCTTCGGTCTCTAAGTGTAGCCCCCTCCTTCTTCTTTGGTGTTGTAGCATAGGGCACATGCTTCCTGAGTCTATGACCACTTTATATCTTATTCATGACTTAGAGTCTCTTACCTCTCCTTGTATTCTTAAAGAATTGCCAAAGAGCTCTTTCTATTGGGCCCCATTGTCCTTGTGTTCTTGATAGATGTTACAAGGAACACTTTTGTTAGGTTTAGGCCTCTGAATTTTCTATGTAAACATTTCTTTTCACCAGTAGAGTCTTTACAATCTCAAAGGATATGAACTATCATTTCCTGGAATTTATATGTTACATATAATCCATCTTTGTTCATGTTAATTAGAAATAAATTTCAATTTAATCCACAATGTCCTATTAGAATTCTAAATACAGCCACTTCACCCTTCCTCTCAGGGCCTTGGATTATATTGACATGATCAACTGTAGAGCATGCATCTCAGATTCTTTTTCCCTCTTGGTTTCATTTGCCCATAGTTCTTGTCATTACTTCCTGAGCTCATTTTTGATTAAGTGTTTAAACTCCAGCTTGCTTAAAGAAATTCCACGGTCAATGTGTTCATGATTAATAGCACTTTTTGCCTGTTTGTGCACCAGTTTGTTGCCTGCTACCCCTACATGTGCCAGGATCCATGCTATTATTATGGTTATAGCCAATTGCACCTGTTCAGTTGCTAGCAGTAATATTTCAATATTTCATTTCTGCTGTCAGATTTACCACTGTAAATTCTTTGCAGCCCTGATAAGGAGTCAGAGAGAATGGCCACAACAACTGGCCACACACAAAAGCCCAATTTAGCATTAGCATAATCATTGTTAGCTCAGCTGTAAAGATGGATACAAAGTTAGTAGCCTTATGGCTTTCTTGAATCTGAGCCAGGGCACCCAGAAAGTTGTTCTCACTCTTCCTGTTCCTTTCTCTTTGGAACTATCTGCACATATGTGGCAATAGTCTCCCCACTTCTCACAAATATAATGATTTGTGATATCTTGTAGATTTATCAGTCTTCTCCTTTTATTTATTTCATTATATAATTCCATGTCTATATCGTAGGTGAGAAAGATAGTTTCCAGTGATATTTTCCCCTAGCTGTAGATTTTGAGCTCTTTCAATCCTTTTTTTTCATTAAGATCCTTTATCCACCTCTGAACCCAACTTACATGGGGAATTCTGATTTTTTTTGTCCTACCTGGCTTTCACTTAATTCCCAACAAACATTATATAGTAGCTTGATGATTTCCTTTTTGCTGTTACCTAGTACTTTGGCCTAAAAGGTTGCATCCATGAGCTTCATTAAGAGTGATAGGTCTTTCGCTATCTGCAGTACATACAGAGACATACGAATGAAGGCATTACATGTGATACATAATACTTGTGTGTGGATATAGTTTACTTTTCTCAGATTTGTGTTCACTGCTGAGCTAAAGGCCTGACATACATACTCATTAATTTGTACTCTGTCTAGCATTACCACCATTTTCTTATCCACTCTCTGGGATGTTCCAGAAATACTTTTAAGTGAGTGAATGTTACCTTTACCATTAACTTTAGTAGTTTCAAGTGATCTTGCAATCAAATATCACTTGTAAGAATTTTTAATTTTTCACTTTTTTTATCTATTGGTCATATAGTCATAACTTTACATCTTTCTGGATTTTCCTTGATGTGCAGATCATTCCCTTACTTTTGTCTATGAAGAATTTGAAGATCCACCTGTTTCCCCATTCTGCACTTAAGTGCATTATTGATTCTTTTGGTGGTGCTTTCAAGGTTTCTGCTTTTGGTCCATATGGCAGAGTCATCAGAAACCCTATTCTTGTACTCATCTCTGTAGGGAAGTCATTTATCATGATATTAAAGAACGATGGGCTAATCACACTCCCCTGTGCAATTCCATTTGTAATTGACTATGTATTCGAAAAAACTTTCCCTCTTTGGACTTTTATATTCTTTAGCTTATGAAGTCTCTTATCCATCTGTAAATTTTTCCTATAATACCTCTGGAGGCCATTTTATGAAGTAGCCCCTCTCTGTATAACACACTGTAGACTTTTTCTGCATCCAGGAACGTTACTATCGTGAATTCTTTGGTTCTCATGATTTTTTGTTTTGTTTTATTTTGGTTTGTGCTTCTGTCTCTATCCTTACAATATGGTCAATCACACTGTTATCTCTTCTGAACCCACTTAGTATTCCAGCTCTGAACTTATTTCTTTCTAGTCTTTCTGTTACCATTCAATCCATGGTTTTACCTAAATAGCCCCCTTCTACTCCAATCTTCCTGTAGGGTAACCACCCACCTCTCCCCCGAGCTGGGATTCATATTCATTTCAGTTTGCTTCTCCCTTTAGGTGTAGCCAAGTAACATAACTGGTCTCTCAAGCCCATATTTCCTTTCAAGGCTTGTGTGGGATACATGTTCCATCACAATCCATAATATGAGAGCTATCTTCTCTTGAAAATGTATGCACATGGATCTTGTTAACATTTCAGGGAAAGAATATTAGTCACCATAATTCCATCAATATCTGAGACATTTTCAGGTTGTCTTATTAGAAATATAGGATTTGACACGATGCATTCAACAACTAATCCATCAAATCTGCCTTGGATAATGGTCAACACCTGATGCTTCAGAGAAAGGTGAATACTTTCCCTTTCTATAATGCACTCAGCTGGCTGTGCCAGGCTGCGATTGGGGAAAAGGCAATTCCTCATTTTTAAGTAGAGTAAGGCCTGATTTAAAATGCTCTGAAATCAATGGAAAGACTCCAATTGACTCCAACAGGCTTCCAATTACACTTTTATTGTCTAGAAAGCCAAAAATTTCTATTTTGATCATTGAGAAATCTGATTTGAATCAAATTTATTGAGAACCTGCTGATGCAGTGATTAACGGAAAAAGAAGTATAGCATGCTTTGTATTTCTTGCTGTGACTTTGTCACATCTGCCCTCTACCCCCCAACTGTATCTGTATTTCATCTCCTCAGAACAGAACTTCTCATTTACTAGGATGGAGTCTCCCCTCACTGTTTCCTGTACTTTTCATAGCTTCTACTCTCTCTAGCTCCCTCTGCAGTTTATTTCTTTTTCCCTATGTTTGCTGTGCCTCCAGCAGCATGGGCCATATGTTTTATCATGGCTGAGATCACACCAAGTGAAAATACACACACACAAGAAAAATGTGCAAGGTTCAGGGAGAAGCTTGTTATATGCGGTTAATCAGCCCCAAAATGCCTCTGGAAACCTAAAAGAAGCCAGGGCTGGGCTACAACTGGAAGGAATCTTCAGTGCTTTTATATTGGAAGATGCTTCATCGCAGTGACAGAAGCAGATGTGCAAACTACTTGGCAGTGCTCCACAGACCACCATTTGAGAATCACAGCATTAAACAAAGACTCATTTGTTAGCAGCAGATTTGAAGCCACAATGTGAAATTCTCCTTACAGTTGTTAGATTGGGATGAGACACATGCACCCACACATCTCTGCCACTGCTTTACACTACTGCCTGGGCTCTCCAGGCCTGGCATAAGAACAATTGCCAGTTGTGTGCTTTATCCAGAGCTGTTGCTTCAATCTGATCTGTCCAAGCTGTGAAAGAAAACAGATGTTGTGCTAGTATTCAGGGAGGAGATTGCTATGATACAGGGACCAGTTTCCAGTGCAATTTGAAGACATCAATTGCATCCTTTATACATACATACACACAGAGAGAGACTTTTCTATGGTACTGATCTGATAGGCATTAATTAATTAATTGGTCCTCACAACAACCCTGTGAGGTATTTTCCCCATTTTATAGATGGGGAACAGAGTCATTGAGAAATTATGCAACTCAGATAAGGTGATTTAGGAAATCCGAAAACTCATCCTTCCTCCGTAAAAAGAAAGGCATCACACTGCTAGAGAGTAAGTTGATAGAAAGTGATCAGCCAGGGAGATGGGATTGATGTCAGGGCAAAGAAGAACAGGAGAGAGGGACTTAGCAGAACAGAAGTGAGAGAGGGGACAGAGCCAGGTAGAAACACTGAGAGTCAAGCTTTCAACATGGAAGAAGGAGACAAGTCTGAATATGCAAAATAATATTTATGTTTAAAACTCAGGTAGCTGCATCTATTGCTGTTAGATGTGAAAGAATTGTGAGTATCCACCTTTGAAAATTTGGCTGTGAAGCTAGCTTTAATACAGAAGAGGTCTGGCATTGCCAGGGTACTCAGTGCTCAAAAGAGAATTGGAAAAATCAGATAGAAAGAGCTTCTGTAGCACAGCTTTTGTGACCTGCAATCTTAAATCCAAGCCCATGAAAGTCAACCAACTTTACTGTTGGAAAGAAATCAGTTGATTTTGATAGACGAAGATTTTTTCTGAACTAAAGACAATAGTGGGTGAGTTCAGGGGATTTCCAGTTGCAGAGGTGACTTGCAGGTGACATGCATGGCTGAGGACGTTGGGGAGATTCCCAAACCTGAGCCATCTTTTGTAGGTGACAAATCTGAGGAATTGTCACAGATTGCAGTGTCACTAGAGGAACTTTTGGAACTAATTGATAAACTTAACTGTAACAAGTCACTGGGACCAGATGACATTCACCCAAGAGTTCTGAAGGAACTCAGATGTGAAATTGGGGAACTATTATCTATGGTTTGTAACCTGTCTTTTAAATCAGTTTCTGTACCCAATGACTGGAAGATAGTTAATGTAACACCAATATTTAAAAAGGGTGTTACTGGCAATTACAGACCAGTAAGTCTAACGTCTGTACCGGGAAAATTAGTTGAAACAATAGTAAAGAAAAAAATTGTCAGACACATAGAACATAAATTGTTGGGCAAAAGTCAACATGGTTTCTGTGGTGGGAAATCATGTTTTACTAATCTATCTGAGTTCTTTGAAGAGCTCTTTGTCAACAAACATGTGGACAAGGAGGATCCTGTGGACATAGTGTACTTAGATTTCCAGAAAGCCCTTTACAAGGTTCCTCACCAAAGGCTCTTAGGTAAATTAAGTTGCTATGTGATAAGAGGGAAGACCCTTTCATGGATTGAGAACTGGTTAAAAGACAGGGAACAAAGGGTAGGAATAAATGGTAAATTTTCAGAATGGCGAGGGGTAACTAGTGGTATTCCTCAAGGGTCAGTCCTAGCACCTATCCTATTCAACTTATTCACAAATGATCTGGAAAAAAGTGTTAACAATGAGGTGGCAAAGTTTGCAGATGATACTAAGCTGCTCAAGATAGTTAAGACCAAAGCAGATTGTGAAAAACTTCAAAAAGATCTCACAAAACTAATTGATTGGGCAACAAAATGGCAAATGAAATGTAATGTGGATAAATGTAAAGTAATGCACATTGGAAAAAATAACCCCAGCTATACACACAAGATGATGGGGGCTAATTTAGCTACTACTAATCAGGAAAAAGATCTTGGAGTCACCTTGGATAGTTCTCTGAAGACATCCATGCAGTGTGCAGCAGCAGTTAAAAAAGCAAACATGATGTTAGGAGTCATTAAAAAAAGGGATAGAAAATAAGACTGAGAATATCATATTGCCCTTATATAAATCCATGGTGCACCCACATCTGGAATACTGCATACAGATGTGGTCTCCTCATCTCAGAAAAGATATACTGGCATTAGAAAAGGTTCAGAGAAAGGCAACTAAAGTGATTAGTGGTTTGAAACAGGTCTCATATGAGGAGGGATTAAAGAGGCTAGGACTTTTCAGCTTGGAAAAGAGAAGACTATGGGGGAATATGAAAAGAGAAGACTATGGGGGGATATAAAATCAAAGTGTGGAGAAAGTGAATAAGGAAAAGTTATTTGCTTGTTCCCATAATATAAGAAGTAGGGGCCACCAAATGAAATTAATGGGCAGCAGGTTTAAAACAAATAAAAGGAAGTTCTTCTTCACACAGCGCACAGTCAACCTGTGGAACTCCTTGCCTGAGGAGGTTGTGAAGTCTAGGACTATAACAGCGTTTGAAAGAGAACTGGATAAATTCATGGAGGTTAAGTCTATTAATGGCTATTAGCCAGGATGTGTAAGGAATGGTGTCCCTAGCCTCTGTTTGTCAGAGGTGGGTTATGGATGGCAGAAGAGAGATGACTTGATCATTACCTATTAGATTCATTCACTGTGGGGCACCTGGCATTGGCTACTGTTCGTAGACAGGATACTGGGCTAGATGGACCTTTGGTCTGACCCAGTACAGCCATTCTTACGTTCTTATGAAATCTATAAGGAATTTTGCCAAAAATCTAGGAAGAATGGATATTTAAATGCAAATTATTAAAGTATTTATCTAACGGTAGGGAGGTTTCTGGGCAGATGTTTCTTTTTGCTTTCTATTCTTCTTTAGTACCAGAAAACATCTGAAAAGCCAAATGAGGGCCATTTAAAAGTATTTGTAAAGGGTCATGCTGCCCCAGGAGCAGACATAGGACTGAGCTGTGACTTAGAAAGTTGTAATTCAGTCTCTGGTTTTCCCTTCATCCGAGAGAAAATTAAGGGCCTCCAGCTATTTACCTGGTTCAGATTACTTCCTCCTCTGAACTGACTCAGCTGTGCAAGACAGTTCTTTTGGGGGTGAAGTCAAGGCTCTAACCATCCCAACCAACCTGCATGGAGGTGGGAGTAGCAGCCCCACAGAGGTCTCTCTCTCTCTCTCTCTCTCTATGCTATATCTTGTGATACAGGTACCCTGCACAGAAGACTTTATGTCTCCTTACTCCCAGAGGCTGATGCTCAGAGAAGGCCCAGATCTTGCCTATAATACCATGAGTCAATACAAATATATGGAAAACCAAGAAAATCTGCAAACTTTCCCACTCCAAAACCACAGAAAAGCAAGCAAGAAGTCTAGAAAATTCTAGAGAACCTGCAGAACATTCAGCTGTGCTTTCAAAAGGGATCACTTCACAACTCCTTTTGCTGACATATATGTGAGGAATTCAGGTGGGTAGTCTGAAATATTTTTAACTCTAGATCCTCTTCCTCTGATGCCTCACGAACCAGGTATGTGATGAAAACCTGGCTTCATGTCAGGAGCTGTCTCCCCAACTAACTACAGTGTGCCACTTTGGGTTACCGTGAAACAATTTCCCAGTGTGCTTCACAACAGAAAACATACTAATGAAGAAGTTAGAAACTGCAAAATACATATCCATGTGCAAACTAAATATTTCTCTAGGTAGTTTTTTAGCAGAAAAATTATCACATAATTTTTGACTTAGAACTTGGCCCTATATCATAATTTAATAAAATGAATTATTTTATTATGTTCCAGTGACTAGAGATGGTGTTTCTGATTTTGTTTAAAAGCATAAAAACATTCTGGTCAAAAACCAGGCTAAGAAGTTAATGCTCACTTTACACAAAGGGTGCATGGAAAAATAGTTCATACCACTGCTGGGGATACATATTTCATTCTGCAGTGCTGAAGAGCAAACAAGAGAGCAGTACAGTACAGTGATTTACAGTATGAAATCACCTATATCTTCAAAACCAGAAGGACAGGAAAATGCTTCTTTGTTTTCATTTCAATGAAAACTCTGATAGTGCTGCTCAGTCTTAGTGAAACCAAGAGCTGCTCTTAATTTGCATGCTAATGTACATAATGTTTTTCAGAGATAAATGCACACAACCATATTATTTGCTTGTACTTGCAACTTCCTTAATAGTCAAATAGAAATTGCTTGTTCTTTGGAGTTCAGAAGCAATAAACGCCTGAAATTAATCTGCTTTGTCCTTCCCCTGCAGTTACTGGGAGAGGATAGCTATTTTCTGCATTGTATGTCTTCAGGGGCCACATGCTAATCACCCTCAGCTTAGATTCTGTAGAACACAGCAAAATTTCTGGCAAGTATTTCAATGGTGCTTTTTTCTCCACTTACAGGTTTCTGTTGTACAACTATTTCATGTCACTGAGCAGTGTAATATCTGAGCTCTTGTTTACTGTATTTGGCTCCCAGTGTTGCTAGCATTGGTTCAGCTAGAAAAGATGTGAACATTTTCAACCCCCAAATCTGAAAACCTCTAGTGTGTTCAAGACTAATTAATTAATTATCATCATTTTAGTTGCACTTCAGTCATAGACCAGGACTCCATTGTGCTAGGCAATGTACAAACACAGAACAAAAAGATGGTGTCTGTCCCAAAGACACCTAGAAAACAAGAGACAAAACAGGGACACAGACAGACAGAGGAACAGAAGCAAAAAATGAGACAGTTTTGGTCAGCATGATAGGCAGTGGTCAGTTCTTTTTGTAGGCTTCAGGCAAAAGAGAGTTTTAAGAAGGGAATGGAAGAGGACAATGAGTTAGCTTTGAAGATGGGGAATGCAGGTTAGTACTACTGCTGACATTGTTATCTTCTCTCTCTCTCTGAGGAGGTTAATCTCATAAATCAGTGGTTTTCAATCCTTCTTCATTTGCAGACCCTTAAAACATTTTGAATAGAGATTCAGATCTCTTCAGAAATCTTAAACATATTCTGTGGACTCCTGGGGCTCTGCAGACCACAGGTTGAAAGCCACTGTCCTAATGGGTCAACAGAAGAGGCTGAGCTCAGAGGAGGGGAATGAGGACACACACAGCCATCTGATTCAATAGGGATGGCCACTCCAGATTATGGTTGAAGAACATGGGCAAGGGAGAGTCAGGGACACTTGCACTGCATTTTTTCATATCACACCTCTTCTGTGGATAAGCACAAGCCTTTCTAGGGTTGTCAAAATGGCACCTTTCATGAACACTAAATGTATTTAAAAAATAAATGGCAAAACTTTACTCAATGGAGGTGCTCCTTGAGTAGAATGGGGTTGCATGAGTAACTGATGGAAGAAAATGAAGTTCTGCAGCTACAACTGGGCACACAATTTGTCATGCACAACTTTTAATGACAGTTAATGATGCATGAGAAGGAAATAGCCCAGCTTGATTTTCAGTTCCCAGGATGAGTTTGTCCTGCTGGGAATTGGAAAAATCTAATCACTACTTGTGAAGAGAGCAAATTTGATCTGGAAATAATTGAGATAATAGATATGCAATTCACATTTGTAGCAAACATTGCAAAGAAGAGCCTGAACATCTGTAGAAGAATCTGGAAACAAGGCAAAGGAGACAGCCTGACCTGCCACTTTCCTATGGACCACCCACAAGTGGAGTGCGACCCACTAGTGATTCCATAGACCTCAGTTTAAAAGGCACCTTGTAAGGTAAACCCCTTCTTGCCTTTTTTAAAAAAACCTCTTTTTTCTTCCTCCCCAAAATATACTCCTTGTATCTGAGAGTAGGCTACACAGTATATTCATGTTCAGATCCAGATCTGCCTGGTAAAATATTTAAACCCTACGATCTAAACAATATTTTCTTACATATCCACTTCCAGTATCGTATCCTATCATAAGAGTCTTTATTTCATCTTAAAAACTTCAACTAAATGTGTATAAGGCATGTTTTATAAGAACCCATGATACCAGTCAGCTCTGGGTTCTTGGGGAGCCAAGGCACAGTATCTAGCCTGTCTGACTCATGAAAGATTCCCCCTCCCCAGTCTCTGCTTGAACTAAAACCAATCAAAGATGTGCAGAGAGCAGTGAAGGGGGTTGGGAGACACACCTAGACCCTTTCTGACAGGGGTGACAAGATTAAGGCATTTCCATTAGCATACAGAATGGAAAACAGAGAAGCATGCTGAACTCTGGGACCCGAAAAGCAGGGAAGCACTGCATCATGGGGGATCTCTGCTCCAGATGTTAATGAACCTATGCCTGCATGCACCCAGCTCAGCAGTTATCAGACCAAGTGTAGTAATGAATCCTTGACTGATATTCAAAATATTGAAGCAGCCTGATTGCATTTTGAGCTCCCTGGTAAGAAATAGCACCCATAGCCAAGAGTGACCAGTTCCTATTGTCCAGGCTAAATAAAACCCTTGAGTCATCAGTTTACCCATAAACAAATCATTGTTTCTCTACAAAACTTGCTACCTCTGTTCAAGTCAGTATTCTGATGCTTGGATCCAAACTGCATCAGTTCCACTGGGACTCCATCTTCTCCTGACTGATGATGCTGGAGGCTCTGCCTGTCTCCAGCACTCAGGACCCTGACCAGTTCAAGCCTCTTGGAGTGGGTGAGATCCCTTCTGCTCTCTCTGTTTTCTTTTCTACCTCAGATATTAATCTTTAATAATGTAACTTATGTTGGTTTAGGCTCTCCTTGTGTAATTATTATTCAATAAATAACACTGCTCTACAGCCAAAATGCTTCTGAAATAAATGTAGTCAAACTTTACTAATTCTGGGTCACTGAGAACGAAAATGATGCTTAAAATTGTTGATTGGCTCTAGTTTGCAAGATATGCTATTGGGTCAGTATATACGACTCTTGACATGGGAATGGCGGAGGAGAAGTAAGTTATAAAGGGAAGGGATCTCAATTTAAACCAGAAATGACTAAAATACATCTTTGACTGGATCTATGAATAAATCTATGACTGGGTTTGGACAGTACTTGCTTTTTAGGCAAAACAATGAATGATGCAATCTGAAGCTGGTATTGCATCATACATGATATGAATTGCATCATATTATTCCTAGAAGTCATGGATGATGCAATCATAACAAAGCTTACATCACTCTGCTGAACAAATTGCCCTATATCAGCTCTAGAAATCATACAGTGTCGTGCTCTTTTATTTGTCAGTGTTTGATTTTGCAAAGGGACACATTTCTGTTTAGCCAAAGTGAGCAGAGATGCCTCGTACTTGTGTGAACAGTGCAGATAACTTCTGCTATGTTTGTGGTGAAGTGACTTTGGCATCACAAAAGCGCAGTATAACCACTATGGTTAAGAAAGCCTATCACCTTTATTTTGGCTGCAAAATTGGAGATCAGGACAAGAGGTGGGCCCTACACATATGCTGCAACACTTGTGCAACAAATCTTCACCAGTGGTTGAACAGGAAAAGGAAATCTATGCCTTTTGCAGTGCCAATGATTTGGAGAGAGCCAACAGATCATACCAGCAATTGTTACTTCTGCATGGTGCCTCCAGTTGGGAAAGGTGTGTCAAAGAAGAAAAAGTGGACTGGGCATTATCCAAACATTCCATCAGCTATACGCCCAATACCCCACGGAGAAGGACTGCCGGTTCCTGATACACCAGAATCATTCTCACTTGAATCAGACGAGGAAGAGGATGAAACCTCTGGTCCTGAACCATCAATGTCACAGGACCCACATTTTCTCCCATCCTCCTCCTCTGAACCACACCTCATAACACAAGCTGAACTGAATGACCTTGTCAGGGATTTGGAACTACCCAAGAGTAAGGCAGCGCTGTTGGGCTCCAGACTGTAGCAGTGGAATCTCCTGGCAGGTGATGTTAGGGTTTCCATGTTCCGTGACCGTCAAAAGGATCTTGTCCTATTCTTCTTCAAGGACGGTGATCTTGTAGCCTGTAACAACATCGATGGTGTGATGGCAGCCCTCGACATCGTTCACGATCCAGATGAGTGGAGACTCTTCATTGATTCATCGAAGACGAGTGTTAAAGCTGTTTTGCTGCATAATGGCAATGTTTTGCCATCAATTCCAGTTGGTCATGCAGTCCATATGAAGGAAACCTATGACAACATGAAACAACTTTTGAGGTGCATAAACTATGACCAACATCAGTGGCAGCTTTGTGGCGATTTGAAGGTTGTTGCTCTCTTGCTTGGTCTGCAGACTGGATACACAAAGTACTGCTGTTTTCTCTGCGAATGGGATAGTCCTGCAAGAGATTCCCACTACATCAAGAAAGATTGGCCACTCCGACAGTCATTGGAGCCTGGGAGGAAAAGTGTTCAGCATCCACCACTTGTTGAATCAAGGAAGATTTTGTTATCACCCTTACACATCAAGCTGGGTCTGATGAAGAACTTTGTCAAGGCCATTGACAAAACACAAGCAGCTTTCAAGTACCTCCGTGGAAAATTTCCAAGGTTAAGTGAAGCTAAGATAAAGGAAGGTGTCTTTGTTGGTCCTCAGATTCAGGAACTTCTTCGAGATGATGCATTTGACCATGCACTGCGTGGCAAGGAAAAGACGGCATGGAAAGCCTTCCAGTCAGTGGCAATACATTTTCTCAGAAACAACAAGGCAGACAACTACAGGTTGTTGGTGGAAAACCTCCTCAAGGCATACAAAAGCCTTGGTTGCAACATGTCACTAAAGATACATTTTTTGCACTCTCATCTAGATTTTTTTCCACCGAACTGCGGAGCAGTGAGCGACGAGCACGGCGAGCGATTTCACCAAGACATTGCAACAATGGAGAAACGCTATCAGGGCAAATGGAGCCCATCAATGCTTGCAGACTATTGCTTGTCAGTGACAAGAGATGCTCCATTTAATGAATACAAGAAACAAGCCAAGAAGCGCCTAGTAGACACTGAATAGGACTAAACTATGTACATAATAGTTTTTTGTCTTTTGTTTCATAATACATTTTATTTCTATAACCCTTTTGCTGATTTTTAAAGTGTTACATAAACAGGACAGGTGAAATATTATCATGTAAAGCAACCATAAACACATGAAAAGACCTAGGTTTACAATTTATGATTAAAACTCTACTATCTACACAATATACATAGACATAAAATGTATAAACTTAAATATCTTAGAAACAGTAGCCAATCCGTTGTTTTAATTGTCATATTTGAATTCAGCACATCAAAATACATAATAAATATCACATTTTATCTCTGAAGCAGACGACTTCTAAAAAATTGTAAACCAGTGTAATTTTTGGTTAAATTTTTGGTTAAATTATGGTTAAGCTGGTTGCTTCTTTCGCTCTCTCTTTCGACTTTACTTTTCTGTGTCTTTGCTTCCCCATTTACTCTTCAGCAACACTTCTTTTACCTAAGCTAAAGATCCCTGTGGCGCCCACAAATACTGTGGGGTTTTCTCATCAGGTGGGTTACTACAGTAGAATTGTAATGTGAAAGTGGGGATAGAGATATGCTGAACCTGTGGCATATAAGGGAATCAGCTTGAAAGTGCTGATTGACCCAGTCAACTCAGAGTTGCTCTGTTAATGTGTATGTGTGTGTGTGCATGTGTGTGCATGCGTGCATCCAGTTCTGGGACTGGAGGAACTCAGTTCTGGGGAACCTAGGTCCTCCAGGATAGCTGCATTGGGAGGGGACTTGCAGAGGGGAGGAGCAGAGCTCTGTATGAAAACAAGTGACAAGCAGTACAATAGAATTACAGATCCCCGCCCCCCCCAAAGAGTAACCCTAATAAGCATACCCCAAAGTAAGGGGCTAATCTGGTAATACCTGGTCAGTCTTGGATGGGGCATCAACATCAGTAAAAAGCTTTAGACAGATAAAAGATATCTGGCATATTTTCAGATCATACAGGCTCATAGCCTCCTAACTTATGCATTCAGAAAAGCAATAGGCCATAAATACAAATAGCAAATTTTACTGTGTTGCTTAGAAACAATAAAATACGCTTTTTAAAGTTTGAAAGGCTGCCAAGAACGTACTTTGTTCCATATTTCATACTTTATTCCATATTCTTTTTGAATTGGAAACAGAATGTGTATAAAATTGCTTCCCCCCATTTTTATTTATTTATTTTTTACACTAGAAATGCAATATTTTCAAGTAAGATGCAACAATTTATCCAGGGAAGGGAAGTTACTTAAATATTTATGCTGACAGTCTTGCTTTGAAAAATAAACACCTCTCCCCAACTTTTAAAATGTGCACTGAGCATGATTTATAAATCTCTTCTATTACGTAAAACTGCCCCTCATTTTGAATGCACACTTCATTAATGCATTTTGTTATTGGTGTGATGCATTGAAATGTGTATTAGAGCTCCCCCAATGATGTTTCTCTGCAGATAGTAGACTACAGGATATTCTTGTGTACTGCTCTTCCTGTTTCTTGTTAATAAAGTTAGTTCAAGACTGGCTCTGTGTGTGTTTGCACCTCACCCTGCAGCTGATCCCTGAGAAAAAAAGCCACAGCTAATTACTTTGATTTTATTTAGTTGGTAAGATGGATGGCACTGGAAATGACAAAAAATAGAAACATTCTGCACAAAGGAGATTACAAGGTCTTGTTCCCACTGAAGTAATGGGGGATTTCTTCATTGACTTCAGTCTGAGTAAGATCGGGTCCCAAAAGAGGGATAAATAAAGCAAGACACACTGGGAGAAAGGGAGGACATCATTTAGAATAATTTTACAACTCTTCCATGGACTGCCAATGGTCATGGCTTTGTCAGTAGAAAAGCAGTGAAATTTGGGCTAATGAGAAGCTTGTTAATACCAACGTATTAAAAGCAATAAAGACACACCATGATGTGTCTTTAGCACAGGGGGTGAAATCTTGTCCTCACTAAAGTCAATCACAAATTCTCATTGAATTCAATGGGGCAGGATTTCACCTTGGGCTTTTGGTGGCTCTCTCCTTTTAGGCCTTTATCCCACATTGGAAATGACTCATTTTCCATATTAATTCAGTCTTTCCTTTCTGTCTTTTTCCTTTACATGTGTGTGTGTGTGTGTGGGGGGGGCTGTAGACACTACACAGCCTCAGAATGCAGAAATGTATCTACTGTTGAAGCTAGGGGGAAGAATGAGCAATGATTAGTCTTTATCAAAATTGCCATCCTTCAGGACATGAGCAAACAAGGGGTAGGTAAAGGCTTTTCATACCTTGCTATGCCTGTCACCTAAGTCTTTATCTCAAACTAATTATTGTGTTACACATCAAGCTTTTGTATGAACAGTGCTAGAATTGTGGCACCACCATATCAGCATTGCCTGAAAGGCCTGTCTAGGAAAGCAGCTATCTCAGATACAAGAGTAAATTTATTTATCCCTTCAAAATAAAAGAATACATTTTACTTATCATGTTTTAACAGATTTTGAAACACATTTGCACCACTGTTAAGGCTGTGGAGGCAACCCAGTCAAATACCAAAGTCCTTGTACATTCATAATCTACAGATAAAACTTTGCACGCTTCCAGGCTTTTAAGTAAAGCTCCTGATAACAAGTGACCCAGTTAATGCTGATGGTCATGAACTCATGTGAAAGTGCTGGTGGTAAAGACCCAACATTCACTGACTGCACCAGACACGAGAGACTTTCTCCTCAGAATTGAACAGCACAGTCTGAATTAGAAACAAGCCTAAGGAAGCATTACAAATGTGCTCATCCAAGCTAAAGAACAGTTTTTGTCAAATGTGATGTGTTACTTCAAGGCAACACTGTCAAGCACATTACTGAACCATTACGGATTCAGTGCTGCATACTACCTAGTTACCAAACATCTACTATGCAACATTATGAGAGTTATTACAGGTGTTACAAAAGTAATTTAAGAAGAAGAAAACAGGTAGTTTTGTGTCTTCAGTTCCTCCTCCTCCCCCCCCGCAACTTCCTGCTAATACTAAAGCAATGGGTGTAAGGCTTGAATTTATTGTCTGTTCAGGTAAGGCTCAAACAATCTGCATCTTACAGTCAATAGCTACATTTTCAAAACTGGCCAGTAATTTTGGGGGTGGGGGTCTAATATTTCGGGTATCCAGCTGGAGATACCTTGAATGGGACTGACCTTCAGGCCCCCTCAAGGTGTCATAAGTTGGGCACCCAAAACACCAAAGCACTTAACCTTGCTAATTACTTTTGAAAATCTTAACATTGTCTTTATTGTCCCTGAAAAAAAGTCTATTCCACCAGCATTCCAGATGGCAAACAATTCTCTTCCTGCCCCAATCCCAACACTACAAGTCTAAGGACTAGACAACTCCTTCCAATTAGAACATAAGAACAGCAATACTGGGTCAGACCAAATGTCCATCTAGCCCAGTATCCTGTCTTCTGACAGTGACCAGTGCCAGGTGCTTCAGAGGTAACGAACAGAACAGACAATCACAATCCATTCACAGCTTCTAGTACAGAAATTCATTTAAATGACATGTTTACTGAGTTCAGTAACTCAGCCAGAGGTTATGGGCCTGTTACAGGAGTGGGTGGGTGAGGTTCTGTGTCCTGCAATGTGTCAGACTAGATGATCATGATGGTTCCTTCTGCTCTTATGAGTTACATACCAAGTTACCAATTGTTTCCAATGATCTGAAGCAAACATATGCAGCCAACTAGGAGTATGTGAACTCCACTAAGTTGTCTCTCTATGAGTATTTGCATGGGCTGGCACCTGACCAACTTCTGCAAATTGATTTGCAAGTTTGGATTCCAGAGAATTTGTATCACCAAGAGGAAATACCTACTTCTCAAAGACACTGTCAGCCCATCCTCAGTTATTCTAAGGCACATTATGACACTAAAAGTACCCTTCCTGGAGGGGCCTTTCTGGCTTGTGTAGAGCTGGCACAAAGGCTCTACAATGCCTCTGCTGACAGCCATCACCACGGCAAGTGGATTGGACATGTGACCAGAGTGCATTTCATTAGAGCTATTCTATACTTCCCAGGGCTATAGGAAGTAGAACATAGAGTAGCCTCACTGGGGCAGGGTAGGTGCTTGTCTGGCCCCAATATACGGGTTCCCCAAGGTGATTTAAAGCCAATTTTGCCTTCTCCTCATCAGGCCCTTAAACTGAACTATGTTATACTCATATTTTAAGCCAAATAACTTGTGTTTGACTAAAGCATAACTTCCAGAAAGGCATCCAGTCTTTATATGAAAACATCAAGAGACAAGATAAGCCACTTTACTTGATAGTTTGTTCCAAAGATTAATGACCCTCACTGTTAAAAAATTGTGATTTATTTAGAATGTGTATTTGTCTGGCCTCAGCTTTCAGCCATTGGTTTTTGTTTTGCATCTCTCCACTGGAATAAACTGCCCTCTAAAGTCCGGTGTTTTCTCCCCATGAAGGACATACACATTGTAATCAGGTCACACCTCAAATCTTATTTCTGATACACTAAGAAGATTGAGCATTTTGAGTGTCTCAGTGCAAGGGATTTCTTTCAACTACCCAGTCATTTTTGTGGTTCTTATCTGCACCCTCTCCATTTTTCAACATCTTTTTCAAAATATGAATACCAGAACTGGATGCAGTATTCCAGTATCACTCTCAGCAATGGTATAGATTGAAGTAAAATCATCTCCCTACTTCAATTCACTACTCTCCTGTTTATACATCCAAGGATCACACTGGTCCCCACTTTTTTTTTTTGCCATGGATACACCCACTGTGCATGTTGTCATGCATACAACGGAGCTGCAGATTATTTTATACAACCTTGCTTGGTTCATTCAATATCTGGGTTAATGTGTTTCCCTTTGATATGAAACAATTCTTGCTTTTCAGTTCACAGCCACTATAATGCCTTAGATAAACTCTCAATGATTAGTAGGAATACTGAGCCCTAATGGTAAATTACCTTTTAACACTATACATATTGAACACACAGAGAAGGAGATATAGTTCTTTTCTTTAAAGAAACAAAGTGCATCACAAGTTCCAGTTGTTACTTGGCGTCTGAAGGGAAAAACAATCACCAAAAATCAGGAATAAACTCTCCCAAATACAGCACTAATCCTCAGTGCCTTTGACCAGCTGTATGACGAGGGAACTCTCAAGCCTTCCAAAGGACTGATGTCAGCAGAAGAGTCTGGAGTTCTCTTGGACTGCAACAGCATCAGGGCTAGCAAATGATAACATAGTAAAGAGACCAAAACTTAGAATTAATGGGAACAGGACTGCCCTTCTTGATCAGGTCTGGCTGATTTTCCTGGACATTTTCTCCCTGCCTCCTGAAACTTTGATCCCTATTCTATAAGCCGGGGTGGCCAACCAGAGCCTGAGAAGGAGCCAAAATTTACCAATGTACATTGCCAAAGAGCCCCAGTAATATGTCAACAGTCCCTCATCAGCTCCTCCAACTCCAAACTGCAGCACCTCCTGCCCACTGGCAGACACATCAACCAGTGCCGCCATCTATACCTCCTGCCCACTGCAATCAGCTGTTATGTGGTGCGCGGGAGGGAGGCTCTGGTGAGGAGTGGGGAGCCCGGAGCATGAGAGCATGGAGGGCTCGGCAGAAGGGGTGAAGTGGGGGCAGGGCCTGGGACAGAGCAGAGGGTTGAGCACTGAGTACTCCCCAGCACACTGGAAAGTTAGCATCTATGGCTCCAGCCTGGTATCAGTGCCTCTGCAAAGAGCTGCATATTAACTTCTGAAGAGCCGCATGTGGCTCTGGAGCCACAGGTTGGCAACCCCTGCGATAGACCATGCTTACCTAGTGTGAGCTGACCTAGTGTCTGCCAGATCCCTTCTTCCACAACACAGAATGGAAGGAATTATTTGTGTATTTAACTCCTGATGATTTTATTATAACAGGGTGAGAGGCTTGTAACAGTGTCACCCCCAACAACACAGAGTCATAAACTCCAGAGTAAAAGATTCAAGATTTCTGTTTACTCACAGATAACCACTTATAGAAACAACTCTCACTGGTATCTCTATACAGTGGATTGCTGGAACTAATCATATTTTTCCTTATCCAAAAGGAATTATAAATTTACAGTAATATTGCCAAACAGGACAGATTACATTAGTGATGCAGAAATCATTTGAGTCATTATTGTAGAACACAGTAAAATTTGTAAAGAGAATACAATTTTAAAAAAGTAACACTTGCTATTTCATACCTGGGATGAATGAAGTATTTTTCTTTTGTAGAGAAGATATTTGAACTATTATTGCATAATAGTTCAATGATTCTCATTGCTGTTTTTTAAAATTCAAATTTTTCTTCTCCATTTGTACCTGTTATTTTTCATACTGTGCTACAAGTGGGTATATCACTTAACAGTTAAATCAAAGTGACAGGCCCTTTACTTAAATAGATTACAAGATAAACTCCTAACACCATAATCAAATCAGCTATGTCAGGGAACACTGTTAAAAACTGTAGTTATTAAGACATGTTGAAAATGGGGTTCAGTTTCATAGCCTGAATAGGAGTAAACCATGGATTTAAACATATACCTGAACCATGCTGTAGCTAGGAATACCAAGTCTGTAACATGGTGAGGGAACATGGTTAAACATGTTTCAGCCCTTTTGTACCTCTAGACTGAATTATGTTTTCACTATCTCAGGGGACTACTATGTTGCAACTATAGTAACAAGGTTGATCTAATGAAGTAGATAGGATCTATGTTAAACATAGCAATAAGAGATGACAAATAAATAAAATAGTAGATGTTAGATCTTCTTCACTATTGTACAAATAATAACTTTTCTCAACATCCTTCATTTTTGAATATTGGTTGTTCATCAAGACCTCCTTGTGATGTTCCCCCGGTATTATCTGGAATGGTGATCTGCTGGTCACTCCAATCCTTGACTCTGGGAGCCAGCCTTACCCTACTCTGATGTGAGAACCCCTACTCCTGGGCTGTTCACACATAGCCTCTGGAATGTAAACTACTTGGATTGTGCAACCAAATGACACTAGCTAATATCTCCTATCTCAGACACAACCCTAGGAACCTCCATCTTGCAGTGTCCAGTCATGACCATGGGACGCTGCAAGCTTATATGAGTTCATCAATTTAACAAAGAAATTGATACGTACCAGGCCTGTTATCCCCAGGGGAGTCTCTGACACTCTTCAAACCAACACACTGCTTCAGGTAGAGTAAACAAACAAATTTATTAACTACAAAGATAGATTTTAAGTGATAGGCAAAAAGTCAGAGGGGTTACCAAAAATAAAATAAAAGCACACAGTCTAAACTCTCAACTCTATTACACTGGGCAACATCTAGATTAAGCAGTCTTCCTCACCCCACTGGATATTGCAACCCTTAACATACAGGTTTATTCCTTCAACCTGGACCAATTTCCTCTGTTGGAATCTTTTCTTCTCAGTGTCTTAGTTGCTTGCAGCTAAAGTGGGGGTGTGTATGTGTGCGCGTGCTCCACCTTTGCCCAGTGTCTGTGTGTTATTCCCTCCCACAAGTTGTATGTGTGCCCATCCCTCTCTTGAATGTGTTTGTGTCCCCAGTGTGTGAGACAATTAGCATTGCCAATATTCAGCCCTTTATTGAATCAGGTGGCCCTACTGCAGGAGACCTCATCCCCCATCTTTCCTCCCTCCTTCCCATAAATTCATTCAGATCCCCACTGCTATACAATACCCGGGGCTGGCCTGGGTCAGCTGACTCGGGCTCGCAGAGCTTAGGTTGTGGGGCCATAAAATTGCCATGTAAATATTTGAACTTGGGCTAGAGGCCGGGCTCTGGAAACCTCTCTCCTCATGAGATCTCAGAGCCTGGGCCCAAATGTCTACACTGCACTTTTAGAATTCTGCAGGCTGGGCCCCACAAGCCTGAGTTAGCTGACCTGGGCCAGCCCCAGGTGTTTTATTGCAGTGCAGATGTACAGTAATGCAGTGACGCCCAACCTTTTAGCACAGGAGGGCCACATGACCTAAGCACAACCTTGTGTGGGCCAGGCAGATTGTACATATTTTAATAAGATTTAAAGTCACTTGTGTTGACTTATATTTTAAGTTCAGTTTGTTTTGTATGTATTTAAATAGACAATACTGCACATAGGCTGTTTTTTAATGTACACACTTGTGTAAACTAAAATGATGAGAACATGATGACAAAATACTAATGAATTGGCCGTTAGTATATTGTGTTGAAGCAGGCCGCAGGACTTATGAAATGCTCTGGTGGGCTATGTATAGCCTGTGGACCATAGATTGGGCACTCCTGCTGTAAAGGGCGTTAAGATACCTTTGCAGCCTCCCATTCCTAGGCTGCTCCAAGGTCTGATATGGCTCCAGCAGTGGGGAGGCCCAGACTAAGTTATAGCAGCCACCTACAGCTGCCTTACAGACTTTGGCACCACCTAGAATTTCTGCAGTACTACATGTTGCAGCTCCCCCTCTCCCAACATGCCTTCCTGCCCCTAGGGTACCCCATCTGAAGAGTCTTCAGAGGCAAGTCTTACAGTTATCTGCATCAGTGCCTTGGGGGACTCCTCCCTCACCTGGATCTGGGACTTTTTTTTAGAACCAATTTATGCTACCCTGTCTCTTTTACCTGCCATAAAGTGGCTGCAGGGGAAGTGAGGATCTGACCATAGGTCTATCAGTCAGAAAATGTCCAATTTCAATCTCCTTAAATGATCCGAAAAGGAGACACCTCCTTCCTTGGAACGTGAATCTCTGAGTTTAAATGCATTTGTGTGTGTCATGTTCTCCTTAAAAGTTTTTCTCTCCTACAAATTACCATTTTCCATTTACACTGGAAGTGTAAATTTGTCCAAGTTCTTTGTATCTAAAACATGAGCCCACATTTATTCTTTGCCCACATGCATTAAATTAACTTTGAACAAATTCCTCTGGAACACCAGGAAGCCTTGTTAGATTTGCAAAAGTGAGTTTTATTTTGTGAAATGTGATATTAGCAGAGGCCCTCCAAAGACTTATATGTGCTTAAATTTACACACTGATTAATGATATCGAGAATAGTGGAACTACTGTCAGTACAGTTGTGTACTCATTTGTGTAAGATCTTTTCAGGTTTCAGAGCCATAGTTATCTTTCTGTGCCCCTCTAAAAATTATATTGTCCAAGTTCCTTATAAAATTCATTTCATATACAAAAGGGGAAGTAGAAAAATATTCCCAAAACTTTGAGATTATTTCTAGGGTTAATAAGGAAACCTCATATACAATTAACTGTTAATATACAATTAACATTTTAACTGTGTGCAATGCTTCTATTGGTATTCAAAACCAATGGCTTTCCATGCAGCAGGACTTCCCTGTATTTCATCACTTATAATCTCCTATTTAATTAGACTAATTCTATAAACAGATTTTCATTCAAGTTAGGGATCAGACAACAGCTTTGTTCTAAGTCTCTCCAGCTGTTCAAAGGGCCACCATCAAATGGTCCATAGGGACTAGTTAGAAGGATGGACAAAATGCATAAAGAATACACATCAATCAAGCTTTAAAAAAATGTACTGCAAGCAAGATAATTTACAATATCATAGCAGACATTAATAGCTTACCAAACAATACTGGTTACATCTCTGCTACTTGTCAACAGAATAAGAGAAGAATGCTATGATAGATCAGCATAAAAGTCTTGCCACACACTTCATGTGGAAGAATCACTGTTGGTGGAAAGAAATTTTGAAAAACCAAAACAGTAGGAAATGTTTTAAATGAAAATTTACTCACATTGTTTTCTAGCAGACTTTCTTCTTTCAAAACCATCATTTTTTTTTTGGTTGTTTGAATTAATTATCGTAGCTAAAGTTTGTGTTTGGCTTTGAAAAGAGAAGAGTATAAAAAGCTAATTATGATTATTATTTTATAATAAGACAAATCCTGAGCCCCTCTGGTCAGGTTTTTACTGAGCCTAGTTTTCAGACACCAGATTGATCTGGCATGGCTAGTAGTTAGAGAAATCTTGTCTTCATCTCTAGTATTAACCCTTCTAGAACTTCTTCTAACAATTCATCTCAAAGTGCTTTACTGGATTTTTTAAATTAAACTTCACTTCACCCTGGCAAGGCGACAACATGATTAATATTTCCATGCTACAGGTGAGAAAACTGAGGCACACAGCAATTACAAAGGAAGTCTGTGACAGAGCTGTGATTCGTGTTGACCTCTCAGTCCTATGCTATAGCTCACAAGCATACTGTAATCTGAGTACGTTCGCTAGGAACCCATTGATATATGGAGCACTACGATCTCATTGATCCAAATAAACTTTTCTGACTACGACGACGCCATGGGCCAAAATTTCAATTACTGTAAATTTTCACAATCATATCTGAAATCAGGATTCTGACCTACAACTTCGAATATCTTTATGTGGCTTTATGCCTTAAAGGGACACTAGTTTGCCAGATCTAAATGGTGGGCCAAATCTTCATCAAAGCTCTAACGACCTCAGTAGAACCCCATCTGGCCACAGGGTTCCTTCAGTGTAAATAAGCTTGCAGGATAGGGGTGTTAGAGATGAACCCCCCAACAAACTCAATTTAATTAAGATCATAATTAAAACTCTTAAGCTCTTCTTCTGGCACATCAACCTCAAATGATCAGATTACATTACATCATCTTGAATCAAACATTGCATTCAAGTAGAAACACTTGTAATGGCTATCAGGTAGCATTTTAAAACCTTTGATTTTAAGAATAATTCATTCATCTTAGATTAATAGAACTAAGACTTTTTCCCCCCACATGGGTTTCCACTTTGCTCTTTCTTGACATCTGTTCGTCAGTTCTTCTGGCTCTGTTTATGATAGTGTTACAAATCTGCTATAAAAGTATGTGTGTACAGTTTTCTGTTTAAAATTCCTTTTGGGGAACAGTAAAATAATTGAATTCCAGGCATTTTAGTCCCTGATTTTTTTTTAAAAAAACCCAAACAGTAATGATGGGAAGCTAATGCCTATTTATAGGACTCTCCAACAATCTTGTCATGGGTGTTGCATTCAGCTCTCTTCACCTGGCATTAGTTAAGTACAAGCTAATCAGAGGTGTGTGAAAAATAACATGACTGTATTCCCCCCATTTATACACTCATTTAGCATCAAAGATGAAAAAAACCCTGTTTAGATCAGATTGTCCACGCCACTGGCAGAATAACTTACAGGCAACTGGTAAAAAAAGTATATTGTCTATTGAATTGATCCTACATTTTAAGGGATGTAAGGCTAAATTCTGTCCTCAAAGTTCTTGGTGTATTTCAAAAGACCAAAATTTGACCTTGTAAATTAACCTTCACTGGCTACTTACAGCCCTTTCAATGTTGGGGATTCATTGTACAGAGAGGAGCAATTCATGTAAATTAATGATGACCTGGTTTGGTTTGTCTGGTTCTACAAGTAAAACACAAGAACCCAGTTGAGTTTTCACTCTATTTCATTAGTTAGGCCGAACACCCTTTTGTATTTATCATTAAACACCAATATACATACCAATGTATTGCTTTTTTAGAACCTAGATACTATTATGAAGTTCTACCCAAAGAATATAACTGATAAAAACACACTCAATTGATGCTGATTTTTCTAGGGGGCAGCCCAGGTCTTTTTAAAATAGACAAAAGGATGAATTAAATTATTTTGTTTTCTCTGTTTTTCTTACAATTTTCAACAATTTCCCACCCTTCTGATGCAACAAACTGTGATACAACCCACTTCACAAACCGATTTAAGGTACAAAGAGTCTTGTAGCACCTTATAGACTAACAGATTTTAGGGATCATGAGCTTTCGTGGGCTAAAACCCACTTCATCAGATGAATGTTGTGGAAATCTCCAGAGGCAGGTATAAATAGCGGGCAAGAAAGCAAGGTAAATTCAATTGGGGGGGGGGGGTGGTGAATCACTTCCAGCAGGTGATCTGGAGGTGTGAACACCCAGAGAGGAGAAACTGCTTTTGTAATTGGTGAGCCATTTACAGTCAATATTGAGTCCAGACCTGATGGTGTTGAATTTGCAGATGCACTGGAGCTCAGCAATTTCTCTTTGAAGTCTGTTCTTGAAGTTTTTTTGCTGAAGCATGGCTGTTTTGAGGTATACTATTGTACCCTTTTGATAGTAGATTTAAGGCAGAAATTTGTATCTTCAGTTTTAAATGCTAGAAGAGAAGGAAAGACAGGGTAGATTGATAACACTTTTTATTGGACCAACTTCTGTCGGTGGAAGGGACAAGCTTTCGAGCTTCATAGAGCCGTTCCTTAGGTCTGCGCTGAACTATGTGAAGCTCAAAAGCTTGTCCCTTCCACAAACAGAAATTGGTTCAATGAAAGACATTACCTCACCTACCTTCTCTCTCCCATATCCTGGAGCCAATGCTACAAACAGAAGAGATGGAAGGCACTCAGGATTACATATAATTAGACAGGTTTAGCTTCTTTTTCCCATTCTGGATACAACCTATGAATAACTTTGTATTTAGGATCAATCATGATGCCTAATGCTCTATACATACTCTCTCTGAATTAATTTTAGATTTTGTCTTTGTGTGATTCTAGTTATCTGTAGTTAATTAGATCAATCCAGGATTCCCACTGAGGCTGCAATAATATTTTCACCAGTAAAGGTGGGTGGGAATCAGATTTTCTATTTCATGGGAAAATCTGTAATTTTGGAAAAAACAAATCCATATCAAAATGGAGTGCGCGCACACAACACACACGGTGACTAGACAGCAAGTGTGAAAAACCAGGACAGAGGGTGGGGGGTAATAGGAGCCCATATGAGAAAAAGACCCAAAAATCGGGGCTGTCTCTATAAAAATTGGGACATCTGGTCACCCCCCCCCCACAATTTCTCATGAAACAAAATTCCCTCCCACTCAGATTGTTCAGAGTTGATCAAAACCTTTCATTCCAATTTCATATTTATATAATATAAAAGTTAACATCTAAAAATTGAAAAGAAAAGTCATTTTTAAATGGAAAATTGGAACATTCTATTACAAGCAGTTTCCTTTTCCCCCCCCTCAAAAAATAAAAAATCAACGTATTTCCACAAATGTTTTCAGTTTTGATGAATCTGCAATTCCCAACCAGCTCTAGTAACCAGACCATAATCTATGAAGTTCCTGTGATGCTTCCTTCAATTGCTTTTGTAAGTTTAGTGCTTCAGCACTGTTCCTTGCTCTGGGTAATGTGTTCCCTGTTTTGGTTAAGTTTCTCCTCATGCTCAGGGCAAATTTCAGCATTCTTATGGAAGCTGGGTACAAATGAAGACTCAGACCCAGGTTTTAGCTCCTGCCAAGAAGTGCACAATGCAGTTCAGTAGAACGGCAGCTGAAAGCCATCTTTGTGCTTTATCGATCTGGTTGTGTACTGAGACAGTTCCCTTGGGTAAGTTAAGAGCAGCTCTCAAGCTGTTTTAATTTGGACTGGTTGCTAGAGCTTGAGAGGGCCTAATATGGTAGCAGTCACTCAGCAGGGCACAGGGAAGCCTGGCCATGCCCTCTAGGTATCCTCAGAGAGAGATGATGGTGTAGAGGCTGATACTTTAGCTTGACACCACCACTCTAGACTCGAGTGATCTTCCTGTGGCTAGCTGCACTAATTGTAGGGCCTCTTTGCACTGGCACCAAAAAGCAGGTGCAGCACAGTCCAGGACTTGGACCAAAATCCTTGAGAGTTCCACTGAATCCCATTGGAAAGCTGGAACATCAGTCCTTTTTTTTTGAGCCAATCATGACGGTAATTGTGGAGGTGTTTTTGAATTCCTATGATATACTTTAGGACTCTGTTATGTATTAACTTCTTTCTAAACAAGGTTTAATAGTGAGCTATCCATTTGTCAGAAGTTTAGGCTGATAATACCTAAGTACTTCTCCCATCTTTTTTTGTGTCTTTGCTGTCTGAGCACATGACAAAGATCTCATTGCCATACTTTAATCTTCATTCTTGGATGGCATTTTCAGCAACTTTCATTACTCTGCAGTTTTCCTTTGAGATGCAGATTTAATTGCATTAAGTGGAAATGAATTTTCCCTGCATAGATGCCTGTAGCCATTATTTGGTTTAATAAAGCATCTTGTTTTAATATCATTTATTTTTTCCTCTGTCTCTGCATTTGCAGCACGTAGTAGTTGACGTGAGTTTAAACCTGTCTGGAAGTGTATTACGAGGGAAAATTGGAATAATTTCTTTAATTTGTTCATTTTGTGCTATGTTGAAAGTCACATTTGCATAAAAGAAGGCTGCAACTTTCAAATTCAAGTATATGCTTTCCATTTGTATTTATGGCACAGTCACAGACTGACTTTTGGCATTTTTGGATGTCTTTGAACCAAAGTGATGCTAAAGAGCTACTGGAAGATCTGGAACAGGGATTCTCTCTAAAGTTTGTGCTTTGATTATGGCAATAGCATTGACATTGTCTCACTTGCAGGGCCATCAATATTGAGCTCTTCTACATCAAGACAGTTCCACTCTAGAGAGAGTTCTAAACATTTCTTGTGGTTTCCTAATAGACTTAATAAGCATAACAAGCATGTTGATGGGTTCTCATCATTTTAGGTTCAACATTTTAGAACAGTTAAATTTTTTATTTACATGTTGAAATTAGAGTCTAACATTTCTAGGATGAAACTTTGAAATATATATGTTCTATTACAGATGTAGTGACATACAGTTCAAAAATTTGGGGAAAAAAGTTTTAAAAAATCCCATCAGCAAATTCAAACAAAATCAGAAAATCCTCACTGAGATTTCCCCTTCCCTGGCCCCAAATCCTCTGTTTCTTCCTGGAGGGGTTTGTCACAGCACTGGTTGGATCTCTTCTTTATCTAGTAGCTGCAGTGTTTTATGCAACCCTTCTTCAGATTTTGTTTTATTTATTTATTTTAAACTGAAGAGCCCCTGCCAGTTATAACCACATTTGCCAACTTTCATGCACCCCGACTTTCACAATAAGTCAAAAATCAATCCCATTTCAAAACAAAGCAATCCCTACGAACCCCAACACTCTGTGTGACTGAATCCCCCCGGCATGCAGTCTGGGATTGTGGTGGTTCCACTGTGCACCACTGGCTGCCTCCTCCTCTTACCCCTGCTTGCCAGGAGACTATCAAAAAAAAAAAAAAAAAAAAAAAGGCAGCAGCAAGCAACAAGCCAAACAAGCAACAAGCTACAAGCCAAAAAGTAGCCAACAAGCAACTCACAAGCCAATTAAGCCAAAAACAAGCCATTTTTTTTCAAGCTTGTCATGTCTGGTTATAACTTGGATGCAGAAAATTTATTACACTGTTATATGGGCTTACTTTCTAAATTAGATGTGCAGATGGCAACATATTTATTGATAGCTGAAGCAGGCCCAGACAGATTCCAAATCACCTTGACTCTGTCAGGATCAGACAGTTCAATAGTGGCCATTTTCTGAAATGACATTGCGTCGACCTCTTTCGCAATGAGAGAACAAAGGTTTGCATGTTGCAGAAGGCTGAGCGATGATGCAGTAGATGGGTGGGACTGGGAAACAGTACATGTTGCTCTGTACCATCTTTTCTATTGAAATGCCAATGTAGCTGCAAATCTTTCTAACAATGTTTTTCTTCTTTATATTAAATTGCCTTCTGACAAGGCATTTCTTCCTCTGTACTTTACTTTCTTTTTAATCTTAGTTCTTTGTTTCAGTGTTACGATTAAAAAAAAAATCAATGCATTTAAGAATGGAAAGATGAGAAAAAAGACACACAGGAACCCCAATGACAGTGCATCCGACGAAGTGGGTATTAGCCCACAAAAGCTTATGCTCTAATATTTTAGTTAGTCTTAAAGGTGCCACAGGACTCTTTGTCACTTCTGCAATTCCAGACTAACACGGCTACCCCGCTGACCAGTGCCAATGAGAATTTTATAAAAAGATCAAGGGAAGTATACATACTTCAGTGGCATACTTCTGTATGTTCAGTTTGGATGATGAACCATATGATTAGTGAATTGGATAAAAAAGCAACATTGTATTTTTGAATTTAATATTTTTACTAACAACTGATTCAAAAGAATTAACAACAGATCTTTTTGTCTGAGGGAATATAGCTGGATTCATGACCCATGTACTACATTCAAGGTTCTGTGGAGCAAAGTGATGAAGTTTTTGCTAGGAAATCAGCTTTAAAAGTAAAATCAATGTTTTTTAATATAACAAAGTTTACAGTTATTACATATCAGCTGGTTTGGTGGCAAACCTCATATTTCTGATGGGAGCATTAATATATTGTTTGCATTTTCTTAAAATTTAGGGTCTTTGTACACATGCAGGCACACACACATTAGGCCATCACAACCAATTAAATTTGCAGAAAATGGCAATCCCAAAGATTTTTAGCCCATGTGGCAGGTATGCTTAGTCTCACATATCAAAAAATAACTGCACTCCATTGTCCTCAAGTGGAATGTTCTTTCTTCCCATTTTTTTTTTTCACAGCTTCCCTGGCAAAACTGCCCTGTCAAAATGTCAGCTACTGAAATGAAAGCAAAAAGTATAAAGGAAACATCATCATCATTTTGGCATAATTCAATCACTACCATAACATCCTGCCCTCAAAAAAAATCTCAGATTCCTTATATGATTTTCCAGTATATCAAATTCATAAAGCAATATGCGTTAGCCAAGTTTTTTTCCCCAGGCATCTTATTTTAAAGTTGTCTTACATGAGACACAGTGTACCTTATTGCTAGGGGCACTGCCACAGAAGTCACTGGAGAGGAACTCACTGAGTTTGCAAGCACAGTTCATATTTCACTGTGACACAGAACATAAGAATGTTCTGACAAAGAACCTACTAGTTTGAAGAGACCTAGAAGGTTCTTACTCAGTGAGGATTCCCACCTTGTAACACAAATTTTGGTATGTTTTAATGTTTTAGCTTTACAGTTCTAATGACTATTGTATTGTTATAAGCAGTAATCAAACTGAAGATAGCAGATGGATTATGGATGAATATACAACCAAGTGAATGGAATAAAGGGACTGTAAAATATTGCCACTCATCTCCTTGTACCACATCATTAATCCTTCGACAAAACACTAATACAAGGGGCCACAGTGTGCTTCACAGCAATATTCTGCTAATAACCAACCATGCTTTCACCAGCATGGGAGAAATGAGCACTGCAAAGACCTTTGTTGTTCTGTTTCATCACTCTGCCCGGGGATCAGTCACTCCCCAATTTTGCTTTTCTTAGCAGTGACCTTCTTGCCCCACTACATGCTCTCCTCCCCTCCTCCACCCTGCATGGATGTACTGATTGTCCAACAGATGAAAAATCTAAAGTCTTGAACTGGTCTGGCAGGGTTGCCAGATTTCTGCACATTGGACACTGGGAAGGCTCCATGATTCTTTTGAATGCCGTGTAAATTTTTCAGAACCACTGACTGTGCTTTTACCATGGGGTTGCTAAGGCTTTGATAACAGAACTAATCACACTATTCAGCTCTGAGCTGTGACACAATAGCAACGATGGCACTAATAGCTTATTGACTGGCTCTGGCCGAGTAGTCCGTGAAGCATCATTTAATCACCAAAGAATAGCCATTCAGGCTACTGAACAAAGGTCAATGACTAATCCAGAGCCCAGAACTTTCCTTTCCACAAAGGCGCACAATGAAACAAAGGATCAGGATTATTGTACCCAGGTGTTTTAATAACAGAAACTGTACACGTCCATCTGATAAGGTTTATTAAAGCCAATAATTTACACTGAACTTTTCCATAAAGATCAACACTTTACGCCCCCTGCGGTGTATGTCAGAGACAAGAGAGTCTTAAAAGAAATGTTTCCTGATTATTATTTTAAAAGCTTGTCTCAATGTCAGAATGCATGTAGTGGGGGAGAGAGAGAGAGCGCGAGCTGGTATAACATGAAATGAGCTGTATATCAAACTGGTGAAACCGCACTAATGCTACAGTTTATGCTCACTGCTCATGGCAGGGGGACTTGCTCAATGTCAGCAACATGACTTAGCAACGTCATGCATCTTTTAGGTCTGTCAAAGCTGACTTTAGTCTTCAGGAAAAACCACCATGTTCACTCCCAAAATACAGCTTTTCTAGCCACTGTCTGCTTTCATTTAATCTACATGTTCCTGTTGGATGAGTTCCTTTAAAATGGAAATGCCAGATCATTTCCCTTCTGAGCTAAAGCAGGCAATTTCCATGAGCCCTCCAGTGTTCAAAGAGCATTTATCAGTCTCTGAAAATCTGAGATTAAAATATAAAATATCAGACGTGGTTTATGCCATAATACTTTGGAGAGAAAGAGTTGCACAGTATTTAGGGCTCTAGTTGGGTCCAAGAACCTGCTCGGTCACAGATTGCCTTGCATGACCTTCGGTAAGTCACTTAACTTCTCTGTGCCTCAGTTTCCATTTGTAAAATGAGGATAATAATATTCCCTACCTGACAGAAGGTAAGAACATTAAAGAGTGTGAGCTGCTCAGACACTATAGTGATGAGGTCCATATAAGTACTCATGGTAGACAAATAGGTCGTCTCCAGATATTGTAATCTCAATGGGGCAGGGACAAGTCTTTTTGTTCTACGTCTGTACAGTGCCTGGAATTCTGATCTAGTGCGCCTACATGGGTACAGAAATAAATAATAACCAGAAGCCAAATTTAATTTTCTCTCATTAAAATGTGAACACTTGCTCTTCAGAAGCATAGAAAGAGCCTCAGCTGGTATAAACTGGCTTAACTCAATTGGCTTCAGTTGTCGATTTATGCCTGAGGATTGGGCCCATAAAAAAGCATCTTCAGTTATAGACTTCCAGATATTTTAACATTTCTATAATTTAAAAGACCCAAAGCAATGTATTTATTTAAATTAAATTCATTCATTCATTTATTTGAGTGAAATTTGGAAAATAAGTGCCTCCCCAGGCAAAACCCTGAGTAATCTTTTCCTCATCTGGAAGTAAGAGGACTTGTAATAGCATAGCTGACACAATGGTAATGAGTGATGGCGAGTGGTGGCATTGTAATAATTGGCAGCTTGCAGTGACCAGAGCTATTTACCTGAATTATTTATTGCAAAAACTGACAGGAATTTCATAAGAGCAAATAAGGTAAGTCTAGAGGGGGTCGTTTACATGATGCAATCACAGGCCTGATTGACTGGGGGCCTCATCTGCAGCTGATGCTTTAAAAACCCCTGGGAAGGGTTTATTTCATGACAATCACACACCCTTTGTTGTACCTCATCACAATTTGATTATTCGTTCATCATCTGAGTATCACTCCTGGCCAAAAGTGTGTCTGTATAAAAGGGAACGAATCACTGCAGTTTGTTTGTTTTAAAATAATTCAGCAACATTTGTGAATGCAGTGCCACATTAGAATAGGAAATTATCCCTCTTTCTTTTACACAATAGCCTTTTTTTGCCTGTCATCTCTCATTCAAGGGGAGCTTTCACATATTCCCTACTGCTAGATACTGAAGCTCCCAGAGAAAGGGCTTCCTTTTTACAGTCCATGTCACAAGAAGCAAAAAATAGGGTTGCCAGCCCTCCAGGATTGGCCTGGAGCTCTCAGAATCTGCGATCTCCTGGTGACTACTGAAAACAATCCAGGAGATTTTAAAGAGGATATTTTTAAGAAAATACATTACGTCATGTTGGAAAAAATAAACCTCCCAGAACAGTCAGAGTCGGCAACCCTAAGCAAAATAACATCCACTGCAAAGCCTAGTAGGCCAGCAATCTTATTCCAAATGCTTTGAGCTCACTAGGAAATCAGGAAGGAAGTAAATTAAAATAAATAAAATAAATACCTACTCTAATTGGCTGAAACACACTGCCACCAAATGACTGTTTGGAGGCCTATCAGAAAAGAGTGGGTGGTCTCTGTCCTGTACCTTGCTTGAATCACAAAACACTCCACCATAATTTACAGTCCCCCTGGCTCTCTCAGCAGGGAGCCTATTAGGCATGGAGGCTAAATTGCTTTCTTAACTCCAGCAGTGGTCTCTGTAGGCCAGGTTTGAGACACATGAGCAAGAAGGTGTATTGATACTGATAATGTTTCTGGCATAACATGCCCATTCTATGGATAAATCCAGAAGTGCAGTCTCCTGCCTGGACTGTCATTCTGACACCGAGCTTTACAATTTTTGAGTTTCCTATGATCATTTTCATTGAAAACTCCATTGGCAATGAAAAATAATCCAAAATCTTTGGTTGCAAAAATTCAAGAGGCTTTGAACAGTTTGGCTTAACACCTTTCTAAGCACTCTGTTTACTTTAAGACCCTGTCCTGACAACAGTTTTTAATTCTGAATTTATAACTGGTGGGAGGTATGATCCCCTTGGTCAGTGATAAGTAACATGCTTCAATTTATGTCTACACAGCAGCTTTTCTGTCATTGCAACCACTGTTACTATGCAGTCTACTGGGAAAATCTGGGCAACTTTCTCACACTGCCTTAGCAGAGGATAAAACAGAAAACTTTCAGCAAGACCATTTGCAGTGATGCACTCTGGAATACCTTACTGTACAGACAGCTCTGAGGAAACAAGACTGGCCAAACGTGGATATGGGATCCTGTCTGCTCAGCGAAAAAAAGCAGAAGATGCCCAACCACTACAGTTACTAAATAAGCTCTTACAGTCTTACCATATAATATGCAGATGCAGCCTGCATTGACAGCAAACAATGTTAATAACTGATTACAATGGATTAAAAGTTGTCATATACACAAGACCTAAAGGAGACCAATTCTGCTTCTACTGAAGTTGACAGGAATTTGATCTTTGCCTTCAATAGGCACAGATGTAAACTCATAATAACAAAAACACACAACGGGTTGTGTTAAAAGTTTACCTTGATAGCTGGTTGTGAAACTCAATCTAAAAATCATGTATGCAATTGATGGGAACCGTCAGTCTTCAGCACTTCAGAAAAATCAGGCTGCTTAGTTAGCTGCCTACATATGGATGCAGGTGCCTAAATTTGGGCATTTACATACAAAAATGTTGGCTTTAGCGGTTATGTGTCCTTTCCCTCATTTTCCTTCTGTTTCTCTTTGTGATGCACTATAATATCTATTCCACCTTCAAGTCTTACATTTTTAGTTTTGTTTCATCCTGTGAGTGGATGGATGGGTGGAGGAAGAGTTAATAATTGTGAAGGGACAATGTTTGGATGAGTTAGGGAGGCTATGTAGTTATTGCTTAATTGAACAATGTTATTTTAAAGCTTAATAAAGACTTAGTATTTATTTCTAAATACACATGCATGTTCTCAACATGGAGCCTATTAGCATCTTGAATTCCGTGGAAACTTGTCCAGATTTTGTTGATTTTTGGCTGGAAAACACAAAAAGCTTTATTTCACTGTGAAGTGGATCATTTTCCACATCAAATCAGTCAGGACCTTAAGCACCTACCCTTTTTCATGCCATCAATCTCTCTTTGTCACTCTCCTAGTAAATGTTTCCACCAACAGTGGAAAATGCTGCCTGCACCACTTCATTGTCACCACACTGACTTCTCTGCTTCTGAACTAAAACTTTCCCATGAATCACAACTTTTCACAGAATCTTTTGCCAGAACACATGTGAAGAGTTCCAACTAAGCACTGTTATGATATTTGAAAATGATTTGCTGGACATCTGGAACACAAGGTGATGATCTTTCATAACCCGTTAAGTTTTAACCAACGCATATGGAAAAAAGTGCTTGAAATTTACTGAATCATCTGTTTCATAGTAGTCTTTCCCTGGGAACCAAAGTCTGTAAATTTTGATACACCCTCCATTGGCTCATGTACAAATAGAGAAAAAATAGTTTTTCATTTCTGTACTTGACTTTCCTTTGAGTTGAAATGTTTCTGGTGAGAACACAAACATATGAAAAGTTTCCTCCTCAATTTTCATATCTGTGAACAACAATGAAAATGCAGGACAATTTATTTTAATTTTTACAGCCACCTTAGCTGTCATCTTGCCATTTCTTCCAATCAAATTGAAGAGCCTGTATTTTCAGATCTACAGCATAAGAATTCTAATTCTGGCTACTAGCTTGTGTGATGTGTAATTCAGGAATTGTGTTAATCTGTAAACACACAGTAGGTACACTATTATGTTGTGGTCAGGCATTGTTGGGATCTCACAATAGGAAGTAGTTTTCCATATAACATGGGCTCCAAATCCTAGATCCAACACACTGAGTTAGAGACTAGAAGTAGCCATCTTTTCTCCATGTAACGAATGCTGTCCTTACAGTTTTCATGTTCAAAATAACATTGGAACAAACCGATAAGCAATAATAAGTCACCAGAACCAGATACTATTCACCCAAGAATTCTGAAGGAATTCAAGTATGAAATTGCAGAACTACTAACTGCAGTATATAACTTTTCTTAAATCATCTTCTCTACTAACTGACTGGAGAGTAGCTAATGTAATGACAATTTTTTAAAAAATAAAACAAGGCTTCAGAGGTGCTCCTGGCAATTACAGGCCTATAAGCCAAACTTCAGTATTGAACTAAATAAATCCCAGAACTAGATAAATTCATGGAGGATAGGTCCATCAATGGCTATGAGACAGGATGGCAAGAATGGTGTCCCTAGCTTCTGTTTGCCAGAAGCTGGGAATGGGCAACAGGGGATGGATCTTGATGGTTACCTATTCTGTTCATTCCCTCTGAGGCATCTGGTGCTGGCCACTGTTGGACGACAGGATACTGGGCTAGATGGACCTTCGGTCTGACCCAGTAGGACCATTCTTATGTGGAAATTGGTCAAATCTATAGTAAAGAACAGAATTCTCATGCATAGATAAATATGATCTGTTGGGGAAGAGTCAATATCACTTCTAAAAAGGAAATCATGCTTCACCACTCTCTTAGAATTATTTGAGGAGGGTGTCAACAAGCATGTGGACAAGGGTGAATTCCAGTCAATATAGTTACTTGGACTTTCAGAATATAAGAACAGCCATATTGGGTCATATCAATAATCTATCTAGTTCAGTATCTTGCCTTCTGAGAGCAGCTGGTGCCAGATACTTCAGAAGGAGTGAACAGAACAATTCATCTAGTACCACACCCTCTGTAGGCCAGTCCCAGCTTCCTGCAGTTAGAGATTTAGGGACACCCAGAGCACAGGGTTGTGTCTGACAATTTTGGCTAATAGCCATTGATACACGTATTCTTTGAATTATCTAATTCTTTTTTGAGACCTGTACTTTTGGCCTTCATAACATCCCCATGTAGCTAGTTCCACAGATTGATTGTGAGTTGTGTGAAGTTCTTCACTATGTTTGTTTTAAACTTGCTGCGTATTAATTTCATTGGGTGACTTTTTGTTTGCGTGTTATGTAAAGGGGTAGATAACACTTCCTTATTCAATTTCTCCACACCATTCATTATTTAATAGACCTCTAACCTATCTCCCCCTCCCCCACTCATTTCTTTTCTAAGATGAATGGTCTTAAATCTCTCCTCATGGAAGCTATTCTGTACTATTTTTTTGTTGTTGTTGCCACTTTCTGTACTATTTCAGTAAGAAATCTCAGTTTTCAACAAAAAATTTGGTTGAAAACATGCTTATTTTCCACAACATTTTTAAGTTTAATAATGGTGACAATTTAATGAAAAGTTTTGTTTTTTTTTAAAAAAGGCCATTTTTAATTGGAAAACTTTGAGTGTAAAGCTTTTGACCAGTTTTAGAAAAGAACAGTTTCATCCCAGAGTCCAACCTGCTGTTATTCCTTTTAATGTATCTTTTGTTGATTTGGGATTTCAGTGATTTGCGTAGGTGGTTTGTCTAGGCTAGGTTTGTAAAGCTCAAGCAATAGGGATTCTGCCTTTTTGCTTTGTGAGACTAATCTAATACTGTTAGAAACATTTTCTGGTGTTCAGCCTACATATTTCTTTTTGTTAAACCAACCTAAACAATTCCCGCCTTCCTTGATGTTTGTACTCTTTAACTTCTTGTAAACCGTTGTCATCTATTTTTTGGCCAAGAACGACATTATATTAAATCTTTCCTCATATGTCAATTTCTTTAGTCCTTTAATCATTCTTCCCGTCATTTGCAAGACTTTCATTTAAACTGGCCAAAACCCATAGTGCAATGCAATAGGATAGCAAAATAGGAAGTGCATAGGTAATTTGCTATTCACAACTCCTCCAAAATCTCCATCAGCATTACTGCTTTTCAAATATGCGTCTCCCATTAAATATCTCTTTCAGATGGTTATTCCCCAGCCAGCCGGCATTTTTTAAAACATCTTTTTAAAAACATCTGTAATTGTAACCTTTCTAGGAGCCCATGTAGTACCTCTCCAACGTCATGGTTTATTACTCTTTCCAATTTAGCAAATTTAATTTAATATTCTGTTTACCTCTTCTTTACCTCTAATATGGATATTAAATAAAACTTCAAATCAATCACTGCAGCATCTGCTAGATAGCTAACAAACACACACATTGCTATTTATCACTACACTGTGCTTACAGCCCTTCAGCTGGTTTTCAATCCATTGGACTGTGCTCAGTTATTTTCAAAGCTACTTGACTTATTTTTTAATGCAATATGTTGTTAAACATCATATAAAACAAATTAGTAGAGTCTATTTAGTTAATCTGATTCATTCTCTTCACTGATGAAGTACGAAACTCTGTAAAGAGCTGAGCACTTAGAGATGAGCACCCTCAATTGTTTTGGGGGGCACATCAATTGGTGTTGAAGATGGTTGAGATTTCTAATGATTGGGCCCAAATTCATGATTCATTCATAAACATTAATCATACTTGCCTGACCTAAATTGTTCTTTACAAAGACATGCAGTTCATTGATCATGATGGTGATGGTTTCTTATCTTTCAGAATCTTACGAAACTCCTATTGCAGCAGAGGGGCAGACTGTTAGATCAAGTTACACAGTAGTAGTGAATTACATTTGTTCCATTTTTATACAGTTTTAAAATTAGACTTACAAGACAGCAATGCCTGGCGTTTCCTCCCCCGTTTTCTGAAGAGCATCATCATAATTTCTCCTTAATGGTTGGGTACTTCCCCATCCCACCTGGACTTTAAAAATATAACTGCAAGTGTCTCACTAAGCTTGCTAGCTGTTCTCTGAAGTCCTCCAGAGACATATCAGCCAGACTTGCTGATTTGCTTATGTTCAGTTTCTTTAATGTATAACCTTAGCTTTAAAAAAATAAATAAATCAACAGCTTATTGACAAGGGTTTCATTACTCCTTAATTGCCTATGGGTGAAATTTGTTTAAAAATGGAGGAGAAATTAGATGAAATATTCACAGTTATTATTTGTATTATATTAGCACTTAGGAGCTCAAGTCACAGATCACAACCTGATTGTGCTAAGGATTTATTGCCTCCTAGATTTTGACTAGTTCTCAGCTGATCAAAATTGTTTGAATTCACTAATTTTGGTGCTAATTTTCTGACAGCACTTGTTTTGTGTGGCATGTGTTTTACCAGCTCTAGTAGTGTGGCCTGTTGTACTTTATTATTATTGCTTGCTATATTTCAAAGTTTTGTTTACATCCATGCAGGACACAAATCTAGAAAAAACTGTCATTTAGGCTGTGTTACTCATTGCTTAGGATATATAAGGTCCACACATTGATTATCCCACACTAGGTTGCATTAACTCTCAGTGAGGCCTGACATTCCTTAGCTTTTGCCTGTTGTTTTACACTGTACTTACAAAAGGTTTTTTTTCCTTTTCCTTCTTTAATACCCCAGACTACTCTAGCAAAATGTTAAGCCTGGCTTTCATCAGCTTTTTGTGTGTGTGCATGGCTGAGAATATTTTCTTTCATGGTGAAATTCGTATTTCCTTGTTGACTTGTGTCGCTTTAGGAACTATAAATCAGCTCAGCAGACACTATGCCTCAGTAGAGACACTGTCTAAGAGAGAAGAGGTCACCTACTGAAAACAAATGCAGAACGACTATTCTTTTCCAGTGAGACTAATCCATATCATTCCTTACTGAGGTTTCACACTCTGCAGCACATCAAAGCTTCATTTCGAAGGAAGATGTCAGCTTTGGGATTAAGAGCTAGTATGCGTTGACTTTGATTTTACCCAAGTCACTACCTACAGAAATGGTTTTAACACCTGTGTTGGGATGGAAATCAGTTCAGAGACTCAAGGGACTAACTCAGTTCTACACTTTGAAATGGAAAAGGTGTCCCTTCCTGCACTTCCCTCGGTATCTTTAATGGAGAACCAGGAATTATAAATAAAGCTCTAGAAATAGAAAGGCTATGTTTGATGGGGAGACAGAATATAGAGAATCAATCTCTTTCCAGGTCAGCATGATTTTTCACACAGGACATTCTGAAAACAGTGTAAAGATTATAGTTTAGAGGAGGTGAGAGGTAATAAATGGATGAAAGGATGAAAGTGTGAGCATAAATTGTAGGAGGTGGCATAATATGCTTTCTGAAAAAATAAACCCAATCACATTTCCTTTCTAGTGACTTGTATCTCATCACAGAACCCTGATGAAAGGAAAATTTGATAGATATGTTTATAGCTTTCTCTCCCCCTAGATTATTACTCAACACTGATGGTCATTTAAAATCTGTTTATGATGCCTATATTTTCTAAAGGCAAACCTTTTATCAAAAGATTACAATAGTAATTACATTTAAACTACAGTAGTACCTTAGAATTACATACAACCTCCATTCCCAAAGTGTTTGTAACTCTGAACCAAACATTATGGTTGCTCTTTCAAAAGTTTACAACTGATCATTGACTTAATACAGATTTGAAACTTTACTATGCAGAAGAAAAATGCTGCTTTTCCCATTTTTTCAGTAGTTTATATTTAACACAGTACTGTACTCAGTTTTTTTGTTTTGTGTCTATGCTGCTGCCTGATTGTGTACTTCTGATTCCAAATGAGGTGTGTGGCTGACTGGTCAGTTTGTAACTCTGAGGTTCTACTGTAATTACAAACAGTAGAACCTCTTCCCTGTCCCTTCACACAAAAAGATTATTAAGGTTGCAAAGTCAATATTTGCCTGGGCAACCTCAATTCAGGACCTTTCTGCAGTCATTATGTTTCCTCAAGCTGGAAATCACACATCAAGTGCCTAGTAGAGCTGTAGTCTTAGTCTCATGTTCAGACATAGGAGAACCACTTTGAATGAAATTTTTAAAAAATGTTCACTCTGAGGCAGACAACTACTATAAACATTTGTAACCCAAATCATTAAAAAGAAACGATGTCTGAAAATAGGAAGTGTCAAGCAACCTTAATGGCAGATGGTGAGACCAGCCCTGTCTATAATAATCAGAACAATAGTCTTTTTTTTTTTTTGGCTGTAGGCATTATACCCTATGATAAGTGATAAAACAAAACAAAAACAAAAAGCAAACAAAAATATGGCTGAATTTAGTACCCACGAAAGTGAGAGACAAGGTACTGGTGAAAGAGTATTTTGTATGTTCTGTGCAAGTCTCTCTGCCTATATACTTCTTTCTTGATTTTCAGCACATCATCTTCTCTTCTAATTACGAGCATGGGACTGGGACGAAAGGCTCCCAAGCCTATTTTCACCGGAACTCAAATTTGAGTGTATTATAGCTCTCCAAGGATTAACCCACTACTATACCACCTTCAATAACAGACTTTGACTTCCCTTCTCATAGGTTTGGGATTCAATTGTACCAGTTATCTCCTGGCAGAGTTGGTACTGATAGGACTGTAATATAAATATATGATGTTATGGTAAAAATAGTATGGAGAAACCTATAATGTTTCTGAGCTGTATAAAGACAACTTTGAAGGCCATTGCATAGTCTATCATGCCAGCAAACATGCAATTTGCCTCCAAAAAATACTATGATTGCTTCCACATACAGATTTCTGCAGTAAACTTGTTTACTATTAAAATACAACTTTGACTTTCCAACGTCAGGACTGCCAACACAAAAGACTTTCCACAGGAAGCAGAAAAATATAAAGAATACGGTGATTCTTCCATGGCTGCTGAACTTTGCTGGTAGTCTCCTTATGATGAAAGTGCCATGAAATGCGTTAAACAGCTCTCTATTTAACAGTTTTGCTAAAAATAAAATACCAACAGAATATAGCCAAAAATCCTCACAAGTCCTTTGTTTGATTCCAAAACAGTGTTAATTTTTTAAATAAATGTTCAGGCAAAGCAAACAGTCAAATGAACAAGCAAACCTACAGAGCACCGGTCCAAAAGGTCTAAGGCCTTAAGCTATTTCCAAATATCCCATAAGAGAGATAGACTTAGTGCCAACAGGGATCCACTCTATCTTGGAACACTACATCCCAGGTAGAGTGTTAGGAATAATGGCAGATTTCATCCACTCTCTGCTGGAACTTAATTCTCTCCTGCTATGATCAAGGCCCCATAGGTTTCCAGCATCACTCATGGGACACTGAAGTCATTTGTCAAAGATTAACAAATACAAGCATAAATGCAAAAAAATTCTGGCTCACAACTGCCTGAAAACAGTCACATGAGTTTTCATAAGCACATATGTAGGTAGACAGTCCCTTCCCCAAAGACCTAGTCTAAAAAGACAAGACAGAAGGTGAAAGGGGAAGGAAAATCAAGATAGACAGAGCTGGCCTTACCATGAGGCAAACTGAGGCAGCTGCCTCAGGTGCCAGACTGGGGGGTGGAGGGGAGGCCACTAGGACCCAGAATGTAGAAAATTGTGTCTGCTCCTGGTGCATATGTAAGAAAGAACATAACAGCCTTCCTGGGTCAGACCAAAGGTCCATCTAGCCCAGTATCCTGTCTACCAACAGTGGCCAATGCCAGGTGCCCCAGAGTGAGTGAAGAAGAGCTTCCTTTTATTTGTTTTAAACTTGCTGCCCACTAATTTCATTGGGTGGCCCCTAGTTCTATTATGGGAACAAGTAAATAACTTTTCTTTATTCACTTTCTCCACACCATTCATAATTTTATATACCTCTATCATATCTCCCCTTAGTCTCCTCTTTTCCAAGCTAAAAAGTCTTAGCCCCTTAAATCTCTTCTCATATGGGACCCGTTCCAAATCCCTAATAATTTTAGTTGCCCTTCTCTGAACTTTTTGTAATGCCAGTATATCCTTTTTGAGATGAGGAGACCACATTTGTACACAGTACTCAAGATGTGGGCGCACCATGGATTTGCATAAGGGCAATAAGATATTCTCCATCTTATTCTCTATCCCTTTTTGAATGATTCCTAACATCCAGTTTGCTTTTTTGACTGCTGCTGCACACTGCATGGATGTCTTGTATTCTCTCTGCTCCAGATGCACAGAGATGGTGAAGTGCTGTGCTGGAGGAAGGAGGGCACAAGAGACCTTTCAAAGTTTTGGCCCAAGCGAGAGGGTATGGGGGCATCATTTGAGCTCCCTGCCTCAGGTGCCAAAATGTTGTGGGCCAGCCCTGCAGACAAAAGTGATTTGTCCAGAGTTTACAGCAGGTCAACGGCGGATTCAGGAATAGAACCCCGAGTCTCAATCTAGTGCATTCTCCACAAGGCCATGCTGCCTTCTAAACTCTAAGATCATCCCCAGCTGATTCATTTAGACACCTACCTAAATGTGGTGTGGGTGGGTGGGTGAGTCCTGCAGTTTCCTTAGCACCACTTTGTGCAGGCAATCACACCACAGCCAAGATTTTTTTTTTTAGCAAGAATCAGTGGAGACTAATTCAGACATCCTTATTAATTTGTTACTTTTTCCTTACGCAGATAACTTCTAATGAAGTCAGTGGCTGTTTTGCCTGCGCACATCTTAAGAAATAACCGATTAAAGGACATCGAGATTTGGCCCATTATTTAGCTTGGACTACAAACATTATTATACTTATCTATATAGTGTGGTTGTTAGATAGCATTTAAGTAACCACGGGAGTATTATGCATGCTGCTGACAGGCTTCTATTTTATAGGAAGCCATAAAATGGATAATGGAGGAATGACAGTTCAGATCAGAGAAAGAGGATTCGTTCGAAAGTGCAAAGTGTGCATTTTATATACTTCACATATTTAGATTTTTGAAGCCCAAATAGCTTCAAGGTCATATTCCAAGAAATAGTCCTTATTCCTCCGGTCCCAGAAATGACATCAATTTGACACAAAGCCTGAATGTTATCACTACCGTTTGCCATTTATTATGCTGTGCAGCTGAAGAGTACCCATTTAAAAAATAAAAGATTCTGCACTGTTGCTATTAAATTCCCTCGTATAAGGTTATCTTCAAGAAAGAAAACTGCAGCTTATTGTGCCCTTATGCTGAGCTCCATTGTAAACAATTTCTTTATAACATGCTGTCACCCTCAGCATGTTCAGGTCTGAAGGAAACTTAGAAAATGAGGGTGTGATAGGGTAAAAAATGTCAGTGCTTCTCTTTACATAAAAATTTCATTGCAGGTATGAAGTGAGATGGTTTTAACAAAGCCACAGCCAAGATTGTTAGCTAGGGAGTCTCCCTCCCCCACCCAGATCCTACACAATTTTCAATGAGTCATTCATGTGATTCTCTAAATATAACTTGTCAAAAATACGCATCAACACTAGAGATGGGCAAACAGGCTAGAATAAAATAAAAATGTATCAGAACCTTCACCTTAAGTCTGAACAGAATTTTTTTTTATATTTGAAAGAGTTCCATTAACAGTTTCGCCATTATTTTTAAATTTTCACATGACTCCATACTTCCTAGTTTGGGCCAAGACTGGAGACCTAGTATCACTGAAAAAAGGCTGCACCCATATTTAGAGCTGCATGAAATTTTTGAGCAATTCCCCCCCCCCCCATGAAAAATGCAGATGCAAACTGAAGTATCTCATAGATTTATGTTGATTTTTGCAAATTGTTTGGGGTTTAAAAAATTAGTTTAAAAAAAGCTGAAAAGTTTCACTTTGACATTATTGAAATGAAATGTTTCAACTTTAATTTGAAACAACCTTTTCATTGCAAAATTACCTTATATAATTTGATATTTTCAATTTAAACAGGAAAACAGGCTCAAAATCAAAATGAAGTGTTTTGCTTCAGGTCGAACAAGACATTTTTGTGACTCAACTGTTCTTTGAATTTTCCCCAACTTTTTGATTTGCCAAAAATTCAGAGTATAGTATAGGGTTTGTAATCCTATCACAGATTGAATTGGTAATTCAGTCTTTCATAGTTGAGCTCTCTGCTAAGGCTGCCAGCAGAGACTAACAACAATGGTGTCTTATGTAGACACTTGTACATGGGGACCAGGACTGAAACCACTAACAAAACATGTTGGCTACAGCATACCTAACAAATGGTAATGATTTCCAGTTGCCATCATGCTAGGATACAAACCAGGGACCCAGTGGAGAAAGGGAATATACAGCCCCTTGCCAATCCACTGAGCTATTCAGTTGCCTCAAAGGAACAGTATAAAACGACAAAGCTTAAATACTTAAATGATGGCCCTTCTCATCTTAGAAGAGTGAATTCAAAGTGATGACATAATATCTACTGAATCATTTGTATCAGGTGCCCTTTATGTACATATTTTAGGTCACATTCATAGAATTTAATGGAAGTCATGTAGGGATGCTCCTATAAAAGCAAAAGATTAGGACAATCCTAAAACCTCCCATCCAACAACCTCTTGAAACGAGAGATTGACTCTGTGCTGTGATTTAAACATCAACAATCTCAGACTTTGCTGAAACAATGGGGAAAGGAAGATCCCCACCTAAAACATCATCCCACTCTCTTTCAGCTGTCGGCACCTCAGGGCTGTTAACTCAGGTGTCTCAGCTAATCTGAACTGTTATGGTGGCACGTGGACAAAAAGACAATCTCTGATGGTTAGGACTCAAGCCTTATTTCTGATCACTTAGTTCTTGGGTGCCCAGCGTGAGATGTCTTGGACCTGATTTTCAAAGGTTATGAGCAAGTTCAGGCAAAATCAGAGGTCACATTTGAAAGTTTTGGACTTTAGAAATACTACTCTTCTCTCTCCTTCTCTGAGTTGTCTTCCCTTCTCCTCTGGTTCTACATTGCCTTCCCTCTTCCTCGCTCATCTAGATCCATCACGTCTTTTTTCTGCTAGCCAATTATGTAATGTCCCTCCCCCCTGTTCCCTCTTCCAGGTTCAGTGTGGGCTCTCATTTGCTCTCTGATCATGTTCTTATAATCTCTACCCACATATCTTGCAGAGACAGGACAGTCAAACTGATTTTGTGCCTTGACTACTATAATCTTCTCCTTTCTGTCCTTGATGTCTTTAATCTCACCCCGCTCACATCCATTCAAACTGCTGTGGCTAAGAGCATCTTCCTGGCTCATCATTCTCGCTGTCACCCCTCCCCTCCTTTTTAAATCTCTGTAGAAGCTCTCATTTTTCCATCTCATTAAACACAAACTTCTTTCCCTGACTTTCAAAGCCCTCCACAGTTTTGTTCCTCACTACATGTTCTCTTATTTTATTGCAAGGTCATGGATAAAGGCAGCCTTGATTACCCAAGCTCTGTGCTACCCAACCTCACCCCCAACCCCAATATAATGATCACAAACACATTTTGCTCTTTCTCCCCTCCCATCCCTTATTAGAGGAAAAACTCCAAATCAAAAACCTGTAAAACTATCACCTTATCCTTCTTCAAATTCACTTTTTTCCTTAATGAATAAACTGCAATCAAATAATGGCTAGTTAGGTAGTGAATTGTGATTACTGCCTGGATACAAATTACACACACCCTATTACCTTGGCTCCACCTCCTCACCACTGACCTTCTTGTTACTCTCCTCCACCTGTTAGCTGGTCTAAGGAATGGCAAGCTCTTTGGGGCTAGGATTGTCATTTTCTATGGTGTTTCTACAGAGCATAGCACAAAGGATGTGAAAACTGGCTGAATTCTAGCTGCAACCATAATATAAATAATACCCAGCAACAGCAGCTAGACTCATGATCACTGAAGTGCCAGCAGACAATTCTTCAGTGGATTCCAGCAGGTATTATATTACTGCTTATCCACCAGCAGCGTGTTAATAAGAAGACTGATGACAACTGAAGAATCCCTGCCAGGAGCATGTGTCATGAACACTATTCTCCCTGGAACTAAAACATAGTGTGTATGGGGTGTATGGCTGTTTATCAGTTCTCCGCCTCTAAATCTGCAAAACATGACAGTTGTGTCATCGAAAAGGGGTAATTGGTAGCATCTTTCCAAGGGAAACAAAAGGACGAAAAAAGAGCAGAAAGGAATGAAAAAGAAAAACAGAGGAAGGGTTTGGTTGCTGTTGAACGCTTTGAATTGGGCTGATGCAAGCTAACTGTCATCGAATGAGCACTGACACAGAGGCAGCTGGCCAGATTAACCTTGTCTGACTTGTAGGTCTGCATTCCAGTGTGGCACAAGGAGAAATTAATGCTGGTGATTAGGAAGATGCCAAGGGGAACTCTTGTGGGAAGACAGCAAACAAACAAAAGGCCAAAAACTGTGCAGAATGTGCTTTTTAAAAAAAGTTTATTTTTTTAAAATGCATTTTATAGACAATATTTACTCCCGGTGGGAAAGTCTTTTGTCTTCATGACAGCAGGAGAATTAGCAGGCGAAATACATACATGTTTTTTCTCTAAAATCTTTGTTGTTGGTTGGAAAGAAGAGGACTATGGAAAGAGGTGACTTACCTAAGGAGAGGTTTTCTTGAACATGCGATTAAGCATGCTTCTCTCTCATTGTATTTAGCAGTGAATGATTCTTTCAGTGCTAGAGTCTCATGCCAATAACAAATTTGAGCTGTTAAATAGAGCCCTGTGAGATTAACACTGAATCTTTGGAACATTCAGTTTATGGTACTCTCACTCTGTTGTGCACTGAATGACACAAGTCAAGGTATAAGATGATAGGGTATGAAAACTAAGTTTTAAAAGTTTTTTTTGTGTTGTGCTTCAAGCGTGTCAGTGTGTCAGCAGTGGACACAAATCTTCCACTTATCCACACACTAAAAATAGCATGGACAGCAGCAGTTCCAGATGACATATGATGCACTGGGGAAATGTTCCTTAACCCCAATCTACAGAGTTACTCTTTGGGAATTGGTTGGGGCGGGGATGGGGGAGGAGAAGGGTAGTGTATTGTCCACACCCAAGCCACTTGTCCTCTCTGCTTAGCAGCAAAGGAGTCAGTCAGTTAGTGCAAATTAGTATGTTCTCAGTGTTGTAGTTGTGTTAGTTCAGGATATTTGAGCGTCAAGGATGAGGAGATAATATCTTTTAGTGGACTAATACTCACTTGTTGGTGAGAGAGAAACCATACAAAGCTCTTAATCAGGTCAGGGAAAGGTACTCAGAGTCAGTGTTTTCCCCAGGAATTGAAATTGGTGGTGGGGGTGGGGGGTGTTCGAATTTTCGCGGGGGGGGCGGTGTGCAGTGGCCGGACAACTCACCCCTGTGGCGCCTCCTGCTGGTTGTCTGGGAATTAGCTTGTTAGGGTTGTTTCTGGTAAATTACGGAAAAGACTTCTTTAAGAGAAGAAAATGGAAAATAAATCATATTTACAAAAAAATCTTATGTCCTTGTTTTGAACAGCCCATCATCAAACTTCTGGGAACAGACAGGCAATGTTTGCTATGATAACAGACCCCACTGAAGAATTTTTCAGAAATAAATTGACTTTGATTCAACCAAGAGACTTTGAAAAACATGCATTGAATATGTACAGTACACTGTTTTGTTGGGTTTTTGAAGCATGCATTTAAGCAAGTATTTGATGCAGGTGTTTATTGATAAATCTAGTCAGATGTATTGCTGTGAACCTGAGACTGGGGGAAGAGCTCCTGTGGATCTTGTAAAGAGTGTAGGAGCAGAGGCAAAGCTTTTCACAGATTTTGTAAGGTGAAGGGGGCTATGATCTTGTGCTAATGTAATTCAAGACTATGAGCCTGGTTCTCCAATGCCTTACAGCTTGTGTTATCCTTTACACTTGTGCTAAACAGAAGTAAAATTTTACAAAGATCTGATCAGTCACCCTCTGAACCAAGGTATAAATGACTACACAAGGTGAAAGGCAGGGCAGGATCAGAATTTGTGCCAAATTATCTGAAGTGAGGATTCCCCCCCAGTAACCTTTATTTTTCAGAAAAGCAAGGATGATCATGGTGAATACTACAAACCATGTCCATGAGTATTTGTTTGAATTTATAAAACACAAATTTGTTTAGGTAGTGCTCACGCACTGTTTGTGTTTACTCTCTGAGAGTATGTAAACACTTTCAGATTTACTCATATGTAAGGCACTACCAAATTCACAGTAATGAAACACATTACGGACTGTGAAATCTGGGCTCCCACTGTGAAATCTGGTCTTGTGTGTTCTTTTACCCTATACTGTATAGATTTCATGGTGGCGGGGGGGGGGGGGGGGCGCCCACACAGGAGACCAGCATTTCTGATCCAAAATGGAGTTGCAGTAGGGTCACAAGGTTATTTTTGTGGGGGCTGTATTATTGCCACCTTTACTTCTGCATTGCCTTCAGAGCTGGGTGGCCAGAGAGCAGCAGCTGGTGGCTGAGTGCCCAGCTCTGAAGGCAGTGCCCAGCCAGCAGCAGTACAGAAGTAAGGGTGGCAATACCATACCATGCCACCCTTACTTCTGTTTGCAGATCTGGACCCGCAGTCAGCAGTTGCCACTCTCCGGCTGCCCAGCTCTGAAGTCAGTGCAGAAGTAAGGGTAGCAGTAATGTTACAATAATCCTTGCAATCCCACCACAACACCTTTTTGGGTCAGGACCCCTGACAACTTCTGGGGTGGCGGTGTGGACTTTGGGGTGGGGCCAGAAATGAGGACTTCAGGGTACAGGAGGGGCCCTGGGCTAGGGTGGGATTGTGTGGAATGTAGCCGGGGAGGGGAGTAAGAGCTTCAGCTTGGGGTGTGGGCTCAGGCTGGGGATGAGGCGTTTGGGTTGTAGGAGGGTGCTACAAGCTGGGACCACGGGGTTCATGAGTGTTGGAGGGAGATCAGAGCTAGGGCAGGGTGTTGAGGTGTGGGAAGGGATACAGTCTTTGGCTGGGGGTGAAAGGTTGGGGTGCCGAAGGGTGCTCCAGACTGGGACAGAGGGGCTCAGAGGGCAGGAAGGGGATCAGGGCTGGGATAGGTGGTTCAGATGCAGGGGGCTCAGGGGTGCAGGCTCCAGGCAGCACTTACCTCAAGAATCTCCCAGAAGCAGCATGTTCCTTCTCCACTCCTACACAGAGATGCATCCAGGGCAACTCTGCATGCTGCCCCATCTGCAGGCACTGCCCCTGTAGCTCTCATTGGCTATGGGGTGGGGGCAGCGTGCAGAACAGAGTCCCCTGGCTGGTCCTAGGTGTAGGAGCAGGAGGGGGACCTGCTGTTGCTTGCATGCGGCATGGCCCTCGACTCTGCTCCCTGGCTGGCACACTGGAGGGCGGCCATGCTGCTGCTTCCGGGAGCCGCATGAAGTGGCCCCCAACCAGAGTGAGGGAAACCCCAGACCCCACTCCTCAGCGGGAGTTCGAGGACTGGATTAAAATGGCTGGTGGGCTGGATTCGGCCAACCCTATCTCCAGCATGTGTGCCAGAACTGGTATTTTTTACCTGGGATGGATCACAGCTTGACACAGCAGAGGTATATAGTTCCCAAAAACCTACACCAAAGTCCTGGAACAGAAAAAAATGAGCCAGACAAGGATCTGACCATGCTATTTGCAACTATAAACCACCCTCCTCCAAACCTTACCCTACCCTGGCACACATTGTGTGTGAATATGGAGGCCGGAAGTTTAAACTGAAACTGTACCTAACGAATACAGTCTTGAGATGCTTAGGCAAGACTGTGACGTTCAGACAGAAAAAGGTTTAATATTTCCTGAAATTCCCAAAATCTTGCTCATCTTTGGTCTCTGTAAAAATGGCTCCCCCAAGATAGTTAATCCCTCAGTAGCTCCAAGCCCTCCCTCCCAAAAGCTCTCACTACTTTCCTTTTCTTCATGCTTTACACTACAGCACCGATAGTGTTATGGCCCTTTATCTTCACTGTGTACCTTGGTACTCAGCTATCACATCACATGGGATATGTATCATAGACTAATATCAGATCCCTAGAATATAAAGGTGTTAGGGAAGAGACAACAATAGCTTTGAATATATTGCTTCTATTTGTCTGTGTCACAGCCTTCATATTACTACAGCATAAACTTTTATAATGTTTCAATTAGATTGGAGAGGCTTATGATGAAATACCAACTATCCATCTATATTTTTGGTAGCATTAATATGGAGTTGGGTGCTTTAATTTCTAGGTGGATTTTCTTAAATTGTATACATGCTATCTCTGGGGACTTTTATAAAATCTAATATAAATGTTTTAAGTCTTCAGTTTATTTTACAGAAATCACAGAACTAAAGAATTGTCCTTTTATATACTAGATCCAATTTTTTTTAACCTAACATTAGGAAAAACTCAAGTGGCTGCTAGCACAACAGAAGAATCAGAGAAAAAGAGGGGTAAAATCCTGGCTCCACTGAAATCAATGGCAAAACTCACATTGACTTCAACAGGGCAGGATTTCACCACCAACTCTCTCTCCCTCTTCCCCCCCCCACTCCAAGTACAGACCCCCACCCCACACAAAACAAAACCAAATAAAACCACAGAGAAGGAAAAACCTTTAAGGCAAAAGGAAGCCATTATGTCAATGTCTCTCCTCCCATTGTGCTCTTCTAGGTTGCTTTGGACTAGTCCATGTGCTTGGACTACTCACTCAACTTACAGCCAATGGGATGGAATGAGTCAAATAAATTGAAATATCCTTATTACTTGCAAACAAACAATCTCTTCATCTCCCCATAGATAATCAACCAGTCTAATCAATTTTGTCCTCTTATAAATCCAATAATAAAACCATATTATGAGGGGCAATACACTCTTTGGAATTTGAGTTAGTAAATATGTTGGATTTAAGCAAATCACTTGTTCTTCTGTTGCCTCTAATTGGAGCAGAGGCTGAAAGCATCTGTTTTACACCTAGAATAGGTGCTCCAGGTGTTGAGGTATAGCTGTGTAGGTGTTGGTGATGAGCCACAGCATATAATGAAAATAATTAAAGTTAAAGCCTTCCACTAGCACTGATCTATGATTTCTTGGCTTCCAGCTGCCATTATTCTATAAAGACATCTAGGGCATCTGAGAAATGACAGAGATAGTATCTTACTGGTTTAACAAAGTGATCCTGATGCTCTGGATACTAAGTTCCTTTTTTCTCCTCTTACTACTTTATTTCCTAGAGCCAAACTAAGCTGTAGAAGTTTGGAATTCAGAGAAAGCTGGTGAGTCCTCTTTCTAGTTCTATATTTTGGGTCACGTGCACAGACTCTGGCACAGGTTGTGTTACTCACAGTTCCCTTCACTATTGAACACACAGAAGGGGTGTTTCCATGGCTGTCCTTCCTCAGGGTTCTTGCTAGGCAGGTGCATCTTGAGATTGCCGAAGGGGCTCCAGAAGAGTCCCACCAGAGGAGGTTGCTAAAGGGACTGGACTGAACCATACTTCAATTAACCTGGCTATGCTTCCCTACTGGTCAATACTACCCACATTTTTGATTATGTGCCATCGGAAGCCAGTATTACCAATGTAAGGACCTCTGGAATAAACCAAACCTAGGTGAATTTCACCCTATATCTGTATAGTATATACTTGGTGTCTGCTTAGCTCTTATCAAATGTCACAGTCCCTTTCCAGAGGAGATTTCTCCATTACAGGACTGATTAAAATTTTCTTTCTAGCTTTCTTCTAGCCTGTATAACAAGAATTTCCTTTCATTTCTACCCAGTCAGACACTGGAGTCCCCTGTTCACTTCTGTATTCCAGAACAGCACGCAGGGTAGGACATAGACAAAGAATCAACCCCATTTTCAAATTTGTGTCATCATATCACTCCTTCACTGGCCTCTGATAGCAAATTGTCTTGAATGGGGAGTTCTGCTTAGTTTTACTCCCCAGTCATGCTCTTAGCCACCTCTTTATGTATGGAAAAATCTTCCCTGCAGTCTCTCCTTGTCTCATTTCCCCTTTTTAAGCCTAGTCCGGACTACCAAAAGGAAAAAAAAAAGTATTAAATAAAACACATTCGCTATGTGCTATTTAAAAGCTTAGTACCTAGTGTAAACAGGCTTTAAGACCTCTATAAATGTGTACTTGGTCATGGTCAACCCTAGGCAAGGCTTTAAATGTGCTGTGTCACCATGAAGTGATAGGCCACTCACTCCACCCCCATTGTATTGTTATGGTTTGGGTTAAAAACCTCATTGAAATTGATGGGTGTGAACATGACCTTCATTTATAACAGCTGTAGGACAGTTAAGGAACTGATTTCAAACAAGGCAAAAGCTTGCATCATTTAGATAGAGAATTTGATCAGGGTTCAGCTGTAGGTGAGACAGCTGAAGTGCAGAGAGCACAAGGAGACACAGAGGGATAGACAAACTGAAACAAGACATACTGAGAGGGACAGGCTGAGACAGATGGGACAAGCATAGTATATGATTATGGAAAAAGCTAGAGATGGGGCATTTGGACTTGCTGCTGGCTGAACAGGCATGCGGCTACAAGCAAATAGTTTATCATTTTGTTTTGATTTCCTCTGCATTCTGAGAAGCAGGTCTTTGTCCACTCCTTGCATATAGAGAAATGTGCATCAAGGAAAATACCAGACTCCATTATCAATCAACATTTGGAACACCCTCAAGGCCCCAAACTTGGATCAGCCATTCAGGTAAAAAAAAGAAATAATTTTCTTATGTCATGCTCATTCCCCGTCCGACTGCCTTTTTTCAGAGCCTGCTCTGTAGCCATACAGAGAAGTTTTTGGGCACTCTATTCTACACTTTGATTATGGGCAGATCAATGACAAGGTTTTCCATAACTCAGATATCCTGGTGATCAGGGCTGGATTTAGGGGCAGGCGACCACCTGGGTATAGGACTTGGGCAGTGCCAAAGCCAGAGTTTGACACGAGGCGCAAAACATGCTGACTTCATAACCTGTTCCACGGCTATTAGCAACAAGAAGAAAGTCAAGGGCCCCTTACTGAATGAGAGAGGAAACCTAATATAGATGATGTGGAAAAAGTTAATGTACTCAGTGCTTTTTTTTCGTCTCTGTCTTCATGAACAAGGTAATCTCCCAGACTACTGCACTGCACAGCATAGTATGCGGAGGAGGTGACCAGCCCTTTGTGGAGAAAGAAGTGGTGTAGGACTATTTAGAAAAGCTGGATGACTTAGTTGAGGATTGGTTCGCTTTGAGTAGGGGGTTAGACTAGATGACCTCGTGAGGTCTCCTCCAACCCTGATATTCTATGACTGTAAGCTAGGCATTACAAACTCAGTCGATGGACATCGTAACCACTACTACTTTGATGAAAAGCTGCCTTGATTTTATTGTAGCTTAGAGAGACAGCAGATTTGAAGATGCCATCACTGTTGCCAAAGAAATGATGGAAAACTTAGGAGTTCATATTCATAATGTATTGCAGGATTGGTCTTATATTTTTAAGTAAAAATGTTATGTATTCAGAACTGACTAGGTTAAAAAAATCAGATCTGAATTCTGAATAAGAATTGCAAGACTTTTAATTGAGTTCAAGAAAACTAAACAGTGGTAAGAAACAAAATGATACCAGCTGATGAGCCCAATTACAAAAGCTTTGTCTCTTAAGGATTTACCTTCAGGAAATTACTGTATATCTCATTTCTTATAGCTGACATTCAGACACCACTAGGAAGGCCAGAGCGACAGTACATTTAATTGAAAAATACAATTGCAGTTGTATTTTATAGTTATACATGTGCAAAATCTACGTGGTGTTCATAAAGGAACATATGAAATTAGTTGCCAGGGAAGGCCATGAAAGAAAAAAAACAACATAAGTGAGTTTAACAGGTAGCAAGACATTTTATGGGAGAGAAAGAACTGAAAGTATGTTGAAAAAAGGAGGAGAGAAAAGAGGCTAAAGTAAAAATGAAGAGAATAAATGATATGTTGGACCAAATGGCCTTTTGTTGTCCAGTAATTCCTTCTGTCCTCCACAACTGCATGTGAGCGTATAAATTCAATCACAATATCATTGCAATAAAATGATATATAGGTCAAAGAAAGATGTTTTCAGGAATTCAGGTACTTCTGCACATTTCATTTTCCCCAAGCTCAAACAATCGCTTTTGTTCTGGATTATTAGTGAAATACTGTTTGTAACAAAATGTTGAAACACTTGTGAACAAGAGTTAACAAAAAGCATCAAACTACACCTATGGGTTGCAGACTTATACCCTTCAAAAATGTTTGAATGCTTTTCACTTCTGTACCATAAATTTCTTCTCCCTGCTCCCTTTGTATTAATTTTTGCATGAGTTTAATGTTCATGAAATGTCTTACAGTCTAGGATAGGATCAGGAAATAAAGAAAAGTAATAATTTAGAACTGTCATATCCATTAACATCAGTCCCCATGAGGAAGTCAAAGAGTCTAGCTGTTATTTATTCCTGATTTCAAGTTTATTTTGATATTACTCTCATGAAACCACCACACATTAAAGGATGGTGAATACAGAAGTACAAAATGGGACTTTAAACAGCAATAAAAATCAGACCTATTGGAGGAGAATATCATGCAATGTTTTCATTACTTAGTAGAAACCAAAGTTGACAAGCTAAAGCTAGCACTATTTTGTCAGGAATCCACTAAGGAATAAAAACGTAGTGTCTCAAGCCTTTGTCCCCCAGCAAAAGCAATTTATTATACTACAGAGTGAGCCTTCCTAGTCTAAGAAAGCTGTAAGAAGATGTGAATCTGATTTTTTTTGGTAACTTTGAAGATGGACCCTTTGATATTTTTAATACTCAGAATCTCTAATATTATCAGTATTTACTCTTTTATACAATCAGTCTTTACTATTCAATAGTGCAAAAGGCCTCTGTCCAGTGGAGAGAAAGTTTTAAAACCTCAGTTGAAAGATGCTGAAGTTTCTTCCTGACACATTCAGATACTTGATTCCTTGTTAGCCTTCCTTCTCTAATGGGATCATATCATTTCAAGCTACTCCCAGTTGCCATTGCACTGCACAGTATTACAGGCCTTAAACAGTTGATAGAGGAAACACTAGGGAAAGAGTCATCCCAGGTTATTTCCAGAAAGGCTCTTCAGAACTTCAAAGATCAACATACATGACCTGCTTCTACCTCCTCTTTCTGAAGTCTGCACATATCACAGATTAGCACTAGATGGTCACACCGCCAAGGACTGCAAGAAGATGCCAAGATACCACATTCTGAAATTATCGCAATGTCTTTAAAGATACAGGTCAGTCATATCTCCAATAAGGATTGAAATCAATCCATGGTTTATTTCACGTGTCCTTAGTGACCTCATGAAAGGGACAACCTCAAATATTTAGTTTGCAAATTCTTTGGGGGCAGAGGCTGTCTTTACTTTAGTTTTGCACACAAATGGTACAATGTGCTTCTGGGTGCAACAGTAATACATACAACCATCACCTCCAACAGGCCAACATGCTGATGTTAAGAAGGTTTTTACAGAATATAATGGGCCCTGATTCAACCAACCTCACCCACATAAGCCATCACAGTAAGGTACCACTTAACATGAGTAAGGATGACAAAGTTGGGCCCTACATAAATTATAATATTTTCATTAAAATTTCAATGAAAAACAGACTTATTACAATCTACGTTGAACATTTCTCACAGGTGTTGGGACACTGAAGTTCAAAAGTGAAACTGATGACAAAACAAAAGCAAAATTCAATCAAGTATAATTGCCTAACATTATTGAAATGTAAAAAGGAAACAAACCAAAGCAGTGCATTAGCTGTAGTTTAAAAACCTCTTAATGTATTAGTTGAGTAATCTTAACAGCAACACTAAAATGAACATTTAGAAAAATAGCAGACCAGATCCTTAGTTGGTGTAAATCACTAACATCATTGAAGTCAATGGAGTTATGCCAATTTACACTAGCGAGAACCTGGCCCATCAATTTCATACAGACAGTGCTCCTTTTCTTCTGCTTCTTAGGCCTGACTCCTGCAGAGACCATTGACTCACTATGACTATTGCTCCATTCTAGCGGTTACGCAAGTGATAGTGGCAGCAGAGGGTTGGGCACATTAATTTTCAGAATAAATGTAGTACACCAGCACAGACTTGGTTAGGAAAGGGTATTTGTTCCTGTTAAAAAGTCTGAGTTTGACAAAAGCCCAGAGAATTTCATCAAAAGCAGATATTTCCCATGGAAGTTTCCATTATGACAAAAAAGTCAGTTTTCTTAGGAAAAAAGATTTTGAATGAAAAAGGTTGACCAGCTCATTCTGAGTGTAGGGAAATGAGATACTGAAGGCTAAAAGCTGTGCTGAGGGATAAGGTTCAATAGTTTCCATGTTGTAGGGGCTTTTAGCAGAGAGCACAGTGTTTATTAGTATTCCACTCAGTTTATCTGAACATGAGCTCAGGCAAACCAAACAGATCAGTGATTAACATGATTTCTTTGCTCTTCGCAGTCATAAAATGGCAAGCAAATCAAGCAAGAAGTACCACTAAAGTCAATAGCACTACATATTTGACTAAGAATTCCTTTCATTACAATGGGTTGGAGGATCACATCATAGTTTATGCAGAATCAAAAGAGTTCATAGCCAAAGGAACACTATTCTACTATGGTAATACATTTTTGCTACCCTACACAGTCAAATACCTGCTGCTGCTCTGACAAAGTATTTCATTGTTTGTGCTGGTTTCATTTTTAATTGTTTTCTGCACTAAAAATATTTCAAAGTATTTGAAGTTCATTTCATAGACGTTGAAGGAAGAAAACTGAAAATAAATCCTCTCTTAATAGGAAGAGATGAAGTGGATTTGTTTTTGTTTTAAATACAAAATGTCACTTAAACACTTGAATTAATACCAATGTAATAAAAGCCACTAAAAGAAGTGGAATATGGTATACTGTAGGTAAGGTAAGTTTATTCAAAGATTTAGCACAAGCAGTAATCTCTTTATGGTTTCAAGGCATTGGCTACTGACAAGTTAATTTAACTCTGCAGACTAGTGCTCTGCTGACTGGTCCAGCTAAATATACATTGCACACCTCAACAGGGCCGGCTCCAGGCACCAGCATAGGAAGCACGTGCCTGGAGCGGCACTCTGTAAGGGGTGGCATTCTGGCCAATCTAGGGGAGCGCTCCTCCAGCCACGCTGCCCTTTACCTTGTTTTTTGTGCGCTCTGATGGCTCTCCTCCAGCCACCACCACCCTTTTTTATTTTTTTTGGTGTTTGGGGCAGCAAAAAAGTTAAAGCCAGCCCTGTACCTCAGACCACGAAGAGTGCTTGTTAAGATTTTTTGATATGCTATACCATTAAACCAAGGGTCCTGAAGGTTTATCTGCCAAGACATATTTAAAGAAAAATTTAAGCTTTTAGAAATTACAGTATTATCATTGAATCAAGCATCTTCAAAAAGCCTGGGATTTCCAGCAGAACCACCAACATAAGAAAGCTACGATTATTATACAATCTCCAATTTCAGCTGCTTAACCTTTAAAAAATCTGATATACTAATCTTCTAGCCAGCGAAGCAGCTATTTTCAAGCCTTTCATAAGAAAGGAATATTTCATCTCTTAAGGCCATATCTAGGTATTGCCTTTCAGAGCTGCAAATGCCACAGCAACCACCAGGTAGAGGACTCTTCTTTTGTAATGTATAGGTAAGAAACAGACCAAAGGATTTTTTCTCTTTTGCAGAAGTGTGTTTTGTTTTTGCTTTAATTTATTTATAAATCTGGAGGAACTTGCTGTGGAGATAAAGAAATCTTGTGACATGAAATGAATATCAAACAGTAGGGAGCCAGAGGGGGTTATTGCTGCTGTTTTGACTGATGACTGCATGTTTTTGTGAAAAGGGTCCAAACTGGCATTTTCAGACTCTTGTGCTGTCTATTACGTGACAGCTGAGATGCACAGAGCTACTTATTTAAAAAAATTGTATGTTACATGCGCTCATCATTATCTGCATTGATTGTGGACGGGCACGCAGATGGAGAGGGAAGAAAATTACTCATTAGACTGGAGGAAGGGGAAAAAACAGACACACCGTGCAGCTGTATTGCCTTTGTTGAGCCTATCATTCAGGGGACATTAGGGAATATTGTTACATCTGTTCAAAGACCTTTACAATAATTGATACTGTTTTGGTAAGACAAAGAAAGCTGCTCTGGCCAAGAGGAAACTAATAGAGTATTGCATGCCTATATTCTTGGAACGTACATAGGGTGAATCAGTTAGGTAGTCAGAAACATGGAGAATATGCATATTATACACACAGCACACAAAGCAAAATGCTTCATATCATGGAAGTGACTAGCATTGTGCTGGTACAGAGCTCTGCGCATATAAATGCAAGGTAAAAAGTGATGAGCAAGACAGGTAGTACGATAATGAGAGTTCTGCTGCATGGCCTCCAAGTTATTTCTCCGTTACAGGGCAGAAGTGTAATCAAAGAGAATCATTTTCAGCTGGTATAAATTGGCACAGCTCCACTGAAAGGAATGGAGTCACTGATTTACACCAGGGAAGATCTGGCCCTCCATTTGCAAGTTAACACTCACATGTAAGCCCTTGTCTCTTCAGGCACAGCCATCGCTTTATCACCCTGTGCTCTTAGAGGGAAGAAATGGGTGTGCCAAGATCCTGCGGGGTATTTCTGCTCAGCATTGAAAACTGTCCACTGGAAGATTTTTTTATAATTATTATTACTATTATTATTTCAGTCGGTGCAGGATCATGCCCTAGCACTTTAATTGCACCCAAACAAACAGCTTCCATTCACACTTACCCTGGTGTGCAACCATCTTGCTCTGCCTCCTTCATATGGTAGATGGATTCCCAGGACCAAAGCCTCAGTGGCTTGCTGTTAAAATCCCATCTATTTTAGAAGAAAACAAAAATGTTTTGAACTGGAAAAATTCTGAATTATTCTGGGAACATCAAGGTCTATTAGAATAAACATTTAGCTTCCAGGGGCAAATCAGCACTTCTCAAAATATTCCTCCTTTACTGAGATTTTAATATGCTGTATACAGTAATACTTTCTATCCCAGGGCCTGGTATATATTGATGCTGAATTCAGTGAAACTGTACACAAGCCTCATTCTAACATGATTCAGCTTCAGGGTTGGTCAGCTTTTAAAGGCTGTGGTAGGCTTACGACTTCTGAAGACTGTTTATGATAAAGGTGAACTCAGTTTATTATTGTTAAGCCACTGACTTAATGGCACTGCAGAAATAAAAGGAATTCTATTATACATTTTAATGAAAACTTTCAGAGCATCTGAAAGCTCAAATGATTAGATTAGAGCTCCTGATAGAGAAGGCAGCCAATTATAGGTTTTTTAAGCAGAGATTTTCACTAACAAAATTAAAGTTTTAAGGTTTCACTTCAGTACAAAGAGAAGATTCCAATAGATCCTTTACCCGTTGGGCTAGATGAGGGATCAGCAACCTTTGGCAGGCAGCCAATCAGGGAAAGCCACTGGAAGGCCAGGATGGTTTGTTTACCTATAGTGTCCACGGGTTCAGCCAATTGCAGCTCCCACTGGCCATAGTTCACCGTTCCAGGCCAATGGGGGCTGCGGGAAGCAGTGTGGGCAGAGGGATGTGCTGGCCACTGCTTTCTGCAGCCCCCACTGGCCTGGAACAGGGGACCGCAATCAGCTGAGCCTACAGATGCTGCAGGTAAACAAACTGTTCCGGCCCGCCAGCAGATTTCCTTGATGGACCACGTGCCAAAGGTTTCCGATCCCTGATCCTCGGGCTTGATCAGTTGCATCAGAGCACTATTTGACAGATTGGAAATAAGGAAAAAATATTAAATATTGAGAGTGATTAACTGTTGAACTTGATTACCAACAGAAATGGTAGATGCTCTATCACTGGACGCATGCAAAAATTAAGATCTTTCTAAAAATGTGCCCTAGATTAAATACAGGCTATTGGGCTTGATGCAGGAGTTAGTGGTAAAGTTCTAAAGAGCTGTGTTATGCAAGAGGTCACACTATATGGTTTCTCCTCGCCTTAAAATCTGTGAAACACTGTTTCTGCAGGGTTGAAAACAGAGGCATTTACAACAGCTAAATTTTGCTCTCAGTTGTGAATACACAACTCACACTGAAATCAGCAGGCAAGAGAGTTTGTTAGCCCTTATGCAAGGAACCAAAGTGAATAATGATTGTTTGGAGAAGGCTTTCAAGACCTCAGCACACTCACATGCACCCAGAAGTTCCCATGCAGATAGTTGTTTTGAATGCCCTTGAGGCTGCCCCTTCTTTTAGCCATACATGCACTATTGAAAATTAGATTTTGTCCATCATCAATTATTTTTGGAGGCTTTGGGGATGCTTTGCAGAGAGAGAGAGAGCGAGCAGGATTACCCAATTTTATTTTAGTACAACTTGAAAGATCAGATATGGAAGATTAAAAGTGTGTGTGGGAAGGAGACAGGCAGGAAGAGCTGTAGCAGCAAGATCCAACAGATAGGAGGATGCCATAACAACGTAGATGGAAATGCAGATAATCCCTTCTGAATTAGTGACCAATATTTATGATTTCTTTTTAAACAGTACTTGTACTCCAGTTACTGAAAGGAACTTTATTCATCTCTAAATACTAGAACAGTATCAAAATTTAACACTAAATAAAAAGGGAGTTTCTTTAGATTATTTAAATCCAGGTGCATTGAACAGAAAGTTGTTCAAAATAAATTTTGAAAGTGACCCATTGGTCATTTAGTCAAATCGATTTCAAGAGAGAATATCTACATTTCCTTCAATGTTACTCTGACACTCTGCTAATCTGTGAGCAATCACCACCACAATTCAAAGACCTCCTGCCAATGCATACCTCCACACCCATGGTTTGGCCTTCTATTTCTGACCTTTCAAGTTGTTCTGAAATTAAACTGCAAAAATCTCTCTGCCCCCCTGCCTCCCGCCACCTCCAAAGAACCAATCATCATTGCTAAGGACAGATAAAAATCTCAATTTTCTGTAGCAAAGTGATCACTATTAAAAATAAACATTTCCCAAAAGATTACAGCTACTGCAGTTTTCCCCCTCTGCTTAGAAAGGTAGGTAACTGTAGCATGTTTGTACCAATGTATAAGAATGGTTGAAAAATCCTAACTTAATGGTGGCTATTTTATAGCCATCACTGAAATCTATGGTTAGCCTCACGTGCTCTCAAAACAAGCAGCTCCTAGATGAAAAAGGGAACATTTAGTGGGTATTCTAATGGGCATTCACTCGTCCACTGCACAGTTGCTGCTTGCACTGGTACACTACATCCATCCACACTACCATCCTATTTCAGATGCAGTGCTGCTCTGCTTCTTCACTCGGTGTACCTTTCACAGTGCACGCTGTGAATGTAGATGGTTGTACTTAGCGCACGATTCCCAGCACTGTTCCCAGCGCCGACACATAGTACCTATGTTATATATTAGGCTCTCATCACATTTTTTATTTTTTTCCAGAAGTGGTTCTGCCCTTCACAGAGATCAATGTTAGGAGGGACAGGAAAGCTCCTTCACACTCACAATGCTGATATCATGGCACAGGACAACCACATACAACTAGAACTGGTGACCAACGGACAGTGGGCATAGAAGCTTCCGTGATAAAAACTGCCTCCTTTTAGTAGCGAGAAGCTGGTATTCTAATTCCTGATAGTCTAACTTCTCATTTTACACATTGTTGTGTGGTAGATTAAAATGGACACATGTGCATTAAGAAAAATGTGAAAAACCCCACATCAAATCAAAACACTCCATTGCACATGCAATTCTCTCCCTGGAGTGAGGAAGAGGGAATTAATTACATGCAAAGTTAGTTACTATGCTTATGGCACTACTAGAAGATGCTCAAATACCGCAGCAAAGAGGGCAAATAAGAACATGTACAGAACAGAATTTGTACTTGTGTGTTTGGCTGAGTAGATTATCCTGAAATTGCATCGCACATTCACTTCCTTGGGTGAAAAGGGCAAACAGTCAAAAACTGGGAAACTGAAGTCCAAAATGGTTACATGATGTGCCAAGTCTGTGGCACAGTCAGGAATAAAATGTAGTTCTCCCGAGTTCTAGCCCAGTATCTAACTCACAAAACAGCCCTTTCAACCTGACTGAATCTCTTACAGGTGTTTGTCACATGCTGTAGTTCTGAGCCATGCCACAAGAAGTATGTATCCTATCTACTACTGAAAAAAGTAGGTGCTCCTGCACCAGGGGGTTTCATGCAGCAGAAGTCAGCAGGCAGAATAAAGAATAAGAGTGACAGAGGAGAAGTGAGCAAAGAGAAGAGCAAGATAGAACCCTCTTCCCTTCTACCCCCAACCATCACCCTGCTGGGAAAGCCACTTCTAGCCAAGTGAAGTGAGTTGCCTTCAGATAGTTTTCAGTCTCTGGATGAGAACACCCATCCTGACAGCAGTCTTCAAGTAATCTTCCACTGGGCTACACTGATCTATCATTCATATCCAACTGTCTTGGCCGCTTTCATGGGAAAGTGTCAAACAATAAGAGCTGGAACAGAATAGCAATACAGTAGCAGTAGCAACCACTCTAAAAGGAGTAAGCCTAGTAATAGTTCCTGGTAGTAAAATCATTTCATAAAAGGGCAAGATCTGTTCCCGGTTATATCAGTGTAATCTCACAAATCTCCGCATGAAAACGGACTTCAGTAGGGTAGCCTGGGTATTACCAAGAGCAGAAAAGGGCCAAATCTACAGTCTCTTTCTGATTTTTTTTTTAAAAAAAGTGTCTTTATCAGATAAGACTATTTCCCTGAGCAAGGACTGAATAAAGTCTCACTAAAGGCTTCAGGATTTGGCCTGTAGTGCATTAATTTTTAATTGAAAAGAAAACAGTTCTTTTTGTAGAGATGTTTCCTAAAAGTTTCTATGTCTTACACAAAATTTAATAGCCTACTACTGCTCTATTTCTACCACCACCACCACACAGAAACACAGCTATTTACAAGACATTTCTTCATTATTTCCACCAGACATCCTCCAGGATCGTCACACTCAAATCACAGCACAACAATAACTGTAGTAAAAATTATAATAGTGCTATAAAATGGGGACAATAAAAATATGCTTGAAGTTAATGGCCCGTGATAACAGATTAAGAGTCCCCTTTAAAAACTTAATCACTAAGACTCACATTTGCTAATTTACCTTGTACCCCAGTTTTCCAGTGGTTTGTTTTTTGCGATAAAGGAAAATTGCTTAAATGTGCCACATGGATGTCTGTCTCTCTTTATGTATTCATGAATTAGCCAACATCATTTTTTGGTCCATAAACTATGGAGATTTCCAAAGCAACAGAGCTTTCACACAAAGCAGGCAAAATGCTAGTGTCCGAAGCAGTCATTGCTTATTATCTGATTTATTTATTTTAATTTGGGGCTGATCTAAACTTAAAATAACAAAGGCCACTATTTTGGCTCAAGCTAAACCCATTCAGGTTCAGTTCCAGCATCTTAAAATGTGTCCAGAATGGAGGAAAGTTTCAATGGATGGTAGGGAGGAGGGGCAAGATGGACTGTCTTTAGCCTCTCTCCCTTAGGAAGTGGGCTGCCATATGATGGGTGCACCACAATCCTGTAGTTAGAGCATTGCAGTTGTTCAGTCTAGAGGTAAGTATATTAAAGATTTTTCTTTAAAAGAATAAAAATAGTCAGTCATCCCAGTAACTGTTATACCATGTTCTTCAATACCCATAGGCTTCAGTTTACTAGGAAAAACTTGGTTTAGTTTGTACGCTGCATGTGAAGAGCGATGAACTGACAGAGTAGGAGAATTAAGTGCTCTAGCCACAGAGCAGGTACAGCACAAGCTGTGCATCAGAATCAGGGGTCCATTTCCACACATTCCTGCTGATGCGCTTCACATCTGAAGAGTTGAGAGGTTAGTTCATTCTTCATGGACCATTCAATTCCAGCTGCACGCTCCACTGCTGAGGCTGCCAATAAAAGGAGCTAATACGTGTCTGTTTGGATATGGGTTTTGTGCTTTGGACAGCTGTTCATTAGGAACTGGTTGGAGACTGCCAAACTCCTTTAATTTATCCACCTGCTAATGGTTTAGGTGGTATCAACTAAGGGTGGAAGCTTCAAAACTGCTCTGTGCTAGTTTAATTCTGTCCCTATTAAATTCAATAGGCATTTTATTATTAACTTGAATGAGGGTAGAGTTAGGCCAATGCTGAGTACTTTTAGGATGACCAAACATCCGCATGTTATCAAGACCATCCCAATATTAGGGGCTTTGTCCTATATGCGCAACTACTCCCCTGAAGAAAGTGGCTCTTTTAAATCGCTTTATCATTCCTGCCCCTTTTGCGCCCCTCCCCATCAGCGTAGGTTCCGTACCAGCAGGGCTGCCAATGGGGGAGGGGAGTGACTTTAATGTTGTTGCCCCTTCCCTTTGGCAACCCTGCCACTATGGACCCTACTGCCCTCACCACTAATGGCGGGGGGAGCAAAAGGAGCTCCTGCCCCAGGGCCAACGATTTAAATCGACACTGCAGTAGCGGCCAGAGCCCTGGGCCCTTTAAATCACCACTGGAGCCCCAGGCAGCACAGAGGGGGTGGCTGGGATACACGGATCCCCCCAGCTCTTCCATTTCTGCCTGCAGCCCTGCCCCTTCTAGGTGGCCAGAGCCAGCCCCGTACTGGTAAGTCTTTCAATGTACTTTCATCCCTGGCCAGGGTATCTATGTGTAATCTCTGTTTAAGAGATTTATTTCTCACTATCATCATGGACATATGAACACACTCCAACAATTAGCCTCTAATAATAACACTATCAATATGAAAAAGGAAGTTAAGATTAATTACCAAGGAAACCTTGCAAGTTGCATTTAACTCAAAGCATGAGCATAAGAACATAAGAATGGCAGACCAAAGTTCCACTCAGCCAAGTATCTGGTCTGACAGTGGCCAATACCAAGTGCCCCAGAGTGAGTGAATCTAACAGGTAATGAACAAGTGATCTCTCTCCTGCCATCCATCTCTACCTTTGACAAACAGAGACTAGGGACACCATTCCTTACCTATCCTGGTTAATAGCCATTAATGGACTTAACCTCCATGAATTTAACAGGGTTTAAAAGAGAACTGGATATAGTCCTAGCCTTCACAACCTCCTCAGGCAAGGAGTTCCACAGGTTGATTGTGCGCTGTGTGAAGACCTTCCTTTTATTTGTTTTAAACTTGCTGCCCATTATTTTCATTTGGTGGCTCTTAGTTCTTAGATTATGGGAACAAGTAAATAACTTTTTCACGTTCTCCACACCACTCATAATTTAATGTACATCTATCATATCCCACCTTAGTCTCCTCTTGTCCAAGCTAAAAATTCCTAGCCTCTAATCTCTTCTCATATGAGACCTATTCCAAACCCCTAATCAATTTAGTTGCCCTTCTCTGAACCTTCTCTAATGCCGGTATATCTCTGAGATGAGGAGACCACATCTGTACACAGTACTCAAGATGTGGGCATACCATGGATTTATACAAGGGCAATAAGATGTTCTCTGTCTTATTCTCTAGCCCTTTTAAAATGATTCCTAACATCCTGTTTGGTTTTTTGACTGCTGCTGCACACTGCATGGATGTCTTCAGAGAACTACCCATGATGACTCCAAGATCTTTTTCCTGATTAGCTGTAGCTAAATTATCCCCCACAACATATTGTATGTGTAGTTGGCGTTATTTTTCCCCCCAATATGCATTACTTTACATTTATCCACATTAAATTTCATTTGCCATTTTTCTGCCCAGTCACTTAGTTTTGTGAGACCTTTTTGAAGTTCTTCACAGTCTGCTCTGGAATTAACTATCTTGAGCAGTTTAGTATCATCTGCAAACTTTGCCACTTCACTGTTTACCCCTTTCTCTAGATCACTTATGAATAAGTTGAATAGGATTGGTCCTAGGACTGACCCTTGGCGAACACCACTAGTTACCCTTCTCCATTCTGAAAGTCTACCATTTATTCGACCCTTTGTTCCCTGTCTTTTAACCATTTCTGAATCCATGAAAGGATTTTCCCTCTTATCTCATGACAACTTAATTTAGGTAAAAACCTTTGGTGATGGACCTTGTCAAAACATTTCTGGAAATCTAAGTACACTATGTCTGCTGGATTCTCCCTTGTCCACATTTGTTGACTCCTTCAAAGAACTCCAATAGATTAGTAAGACATCATTTCCCTTTAAAAAAGCTTTGTGACTTTTGCCCAACAATTTATGTTTATGTGTCTGAATTTTATTCTTTACTATTGTTTCAACTAATTTGCCCGGTACAGACAGACTTACCGTTCTAATTGCTGGGATCATCTCTAGAGCCCTTTTTAAATATTAGTGTTCATGAGCTATTTTCCAGTCATTAGGTACAGAAGCTGATGTAAAGGACAGGTTATAAACCATAGTTAACAGTTTCACAATTTTACATTTGAGTTCTTTCAGAACTCTTGGGTGAACGCTATCTGGTCCCAGTAGCTTGTTACAGTTAAGTTTATCAATTAATTGCAAAACCTCTTCTAGTGATGCTTCAATCTGTGACAATGTCTCAGATTTGTCACCTTCAAAACACAGCTCAGGTTTGGGAATCTTCCTAATATCCTCAGCTGTGAAGACTGATGCAAAGAATTCATTTAGTTTCTCTGCAATGACTATCGTCTTTAAGTGCTTCTTTTATATCTCGATCGTCCAGGGGCCCCACTGGTTATTTAGCAGGCTTCCTGCTTCTGATGTACTTAAACTTTTTATTATCTTTTGAATTTTTGGCTAGCTGTTCTTCAAACTCCGTTTTGGCTTTTATCACATTTTTACACTTAATTTGGCAATGTTTATACTCCTTTCTATATGTTGAACAAAATTACACCATACTTACAAGTACTGATCTGACTTGGATATTACTCAGGAAAGTGGCAAACTGAGTGAGCTGTCTTGTCACCAATAAGTGCATGACAAGAAATGATACAACACCCCAGAGAGGATACACATCAAAATACCCTCCTTTGAAGATATTATCTTACTTCAACAAATAGACTATACTCTCTCTCAGATACTTTGAAAGATTCTAATGCAGTATCTAATTTTAGTGGCAAAAGCACAGGTCTGGGAATCAGGAAATCTTTATACTATTACCTCTTCTTGGCTAATTTAATGCTAATACTGAGATGTCTGGTTTCTATAAAATGCTTAGTATGCTTCTGAGAGCTGTAAAAATAATTACTAATATTATTTCTGATGTTTCAGCAAGATGCATTCTGGGACATCATACCAAAAAACAAAGGATTTTTTGAGATCCATAAAACATTTAAAAGGCAAGATTATGTTTATTTGTGCCAGAATGCTGCTCTCCTTTGGTGACCTGCTCAGGAAAACAAAATAGCACCTTCTTATACAGTTGTGTCCAATTTTGTTTTCCTGAGCGGGTCACCATAATGTTCTGACTTTTCTACTGTTCAAATCTTGATCTGAGTGTTGCAATATTGTATACTCAGACTTCTTTACAGCTTCACTTATCAGCTGTATGCCACTTCCTTTGATTTAACAAAGACTGAAAATAAGACACAGAAATTCAATGTAATGCCAAAATTTCATTGCACAGGTCATCACCCCAACATCATCCTTCTGAAAAAAAACCAGACAAACCTATTTCATCACCTTTACATTCAGAGACCCACTTTATTTTCTGTACTATGTGGTTTATCACGCAGGGCCCTTCTTATCGGGGTCCTTAAAAATAGGTCGATGGTCAGCCTCCTTTACACTTCCCTAGCATTCATAGAAGGACTTCAAAGTGCTTTTCAGGCATTAAATAAATGGATTCTGAAGCTAAAAGAAGAACACACAAATGGAAATCTTTCCATCTCTACACTTGTATGGAGCACTATGCTAGAGGGTTGTTACGCGTATGTGACATTCTAATGTTTTAGCCACATTTAGGGTCAGGCTAAATTGTTTCTCATACAGTAGGATAATTCTTCACAAAAAGGAATGTTTACTCAGGTTTGCTTCTGCCCCTTGTACAGACTTTCACAGAAAATGTACACATCTGAGTTTTACTGGCTCAAACAATTAATGGAAAGCAAATTTCAAAGCTACATTTTAGATTAAGCATTCATGTCAATGCTTGCACATCCATCATCCAGTAGGGAACAGAAACAATACAAGGTGACTTAGCTGGCTAATACCAATGAGCTAACACTTCTCAACTACTTGAAGAAAGGTTCATGCTCATCCATGGTATTAAAAAGGTGAGCACCTTTGAACAATGAATAAATTCACAAACAGCACAATCTGCTTATGGACATTCCCTGAGCAGATTTAGACTCTAAGTCTGCTGGATACAAGATTATCAATTCCTAGGACTGAAGGAGTGAATTCAGTGAGTAATTTTAGTAGCCCTGAAGATAAGTAAGTGAAAAATGGAAATAAACGGTCTCCTTAAGAAAAGCCAGTAGAGGCATTTAAAAGTTATGTTCAAGTAGCATTTCCCAGAATCTGTTGGTTAATTTCTTCTTTTTTCCTTTCCCCCGGGTGCAGGTATCAGAATTCTCTAACTAAAGAGGTTAGGATTAGTGTTGTATGAGAACCACTTCTGTTTTGGTTTGCATAGAATTTGGAGTTTACATACCTTCATGTTTGTTTGGAAGACTGGGTTTGTGCAAAGCTCAAAGTTCTAAATCAAACTATGGTACATACATACTCTAATAGTGCACAGCACTGTAGAGATTCATCACAATGAACACTGCACATGAGATATGACAATCATTGGCCAGCAATTACTCTCAGTATTTTGTAGTTGTCACATAGCTTTGAGAAGCACACCATACTGCATCCTGTCCAGTGAGCTACATCATCAAAACACACTTGCCTTGGGTACCCCACACTCTTGGCACAAGTCCCTGCAACTATCGCTTTGACAGTCTTCCTCAGTTCTTCTGACCCACACATCCTACAAACTCAAGGTTTTGTTTGGTCTGGTCTTCTTGATATGTCAGGTATCAGCCACGCCAGCCATTTGTGGCATTTTATAGGAGGTGGAAGCTTGTCTCCAAACCTACCTCCTCTGGCCATAACCCATAACAGCCTTTTTAAGAAGCTGTCTGTGGTGGTAGGGTGAAACTCCCTCATTTTGTAATAAAACTGGTGATTTTTTTATTTCCTTTCCATAGTGGGACCTACTCCCGCTTTACTCACCACCCAATAGATGGAACAAACTTCTGCCATATTATTAAGGGGATGCCTGATGTGTTTCTTCCATCGAGTATCTTTGATAACAGTATCCGAGGCATGCTTCTCCTCAGAAAAGTCATTTTAGTGGGACTGCAGCATGCATTTCCTCCTCTCCTTTCTTTAGCACCAGCAATGAGCTGAGGCTCCCATTGCTATTTGCTCTACTGCATAACAACAAATCTTCCTGGAGAATTTGCGTGGTGAAGTGAGCCTCTTTGCCATTCCACCCACAGATAGCTGATGGAAAGCAGGCCTTTAAGGCATCAGGAAAGAAGGGGTATTTCAGGCCAACAAGATCTCCCCAAAACACAAAGGTAAGTGGGGTGTGAGGGCTAGGTCCTATTGATAAGAAGGACTTGTGTGTGGGGAAGGAGACAGGGGCAGCCCCTTCTCCCAGGTTTCCAAAGTTGTCAGGAGAGAGTTGTGCGACTACAGAGAGAATACAGTTTCAGACTGAAAACCCCAAACCAGGCCTCTGTCCTCTTAAATTTGGGGCTTGAGGGGGGTGGGAAGAGCCAACCACCCTATACACAGTTTAGCAGGCATTCAGCAACTAGATAGGAATTCAAAAACAGATCCATGAAAAACACTGAGAAAGATCAATGCTTCAGCCTTTTCCAGCACATCTTATTTCACACCATAAAAAGCATGACACACATTATATATCCCAGCATGGATTGTATGATACTTTAGAATGTTTAACACATTATCAGTTTAAAAAACACTTGCAACATTTTCCAGAGTGGCAATTTCATAACCTGTATAGTTAAAACTAATGTATAATAAAGATCTTGGACTGTAACTTTGCTATGAAAGCAGGTACAGAGATCCTAAAGAAATTTTTAAAAAAGGAATCCTGTAGATCAACAGGTAGGACTAAAACATGATTAAAAAAATAAATCTATAATTAAAAGCAAAAAACTGCAAATCTAAGCATCTCCATAAGAAAAACTTTTCTGCTGTGGATCCCAGCCTTATCACCAAACCAGGTGTTATTGTCGCTATAGTTAACTCTTTAATTTAGGGATAGGAAAAGTGGGTAGTAGGTTAAAAAAAAAAAGCCACTCACCACCCAAAACTTGAACTGAAGCTAGCCTACAGCTTTGTAGGAGATTCAAACATTTGTTTTTGACCCTACCTCATTGGTTGTTAGACCAACACTGGTGAGGGATGGTGAGCGTATACTTAATCCTCCCCTGGTGCAAGGGAATGGACTAGATAGCCTCTTGGTCCCTTCCACCTCTATATTTCTATGGTAAGTTCCAATGGCTGGAAGTTGAAGCTAGACAGATTCAGACTGGAAATAAGGTGCAATTTTTAACAGTGAGGGTAGTTACCTTTGGAACAGCTTACCAAAGGTCGTGATGGATTCTCCATCGCTGGATAAACTTTTAAATTAGATTGGACATTTTTTTTAAAAATATATATGTGCTCTGGTTCAAACAGGAATTAATTCAGAGAAATCCTATGGCCTGTGTTATACAGGAGGTGAGACTAGATGCTCAGTTATCCCCCCCTAATCTTTATGAACTAGGCATAAAGTGGCCCTCGAGTGCTGCATAGCAGGAAATGTGAAGTTCCTAGAAGCCATAGATTTTTTTAAAAAAGAAAATTGTACTATACAAAAGTCTCTCTTGTTATGTCTTATGTTGCTAGAACGAAAGAGCGTTGGAGATTTTGAGCTATCTAGTCAGCACACTATGGATAAACCTCAGACTGACATCTGAAGATTTGGATGTTTAGCTAAACCAAGCCTCTCAACACTTAGGCCTGGTCTACACTAGAAAATTAGGTCACCATAACTATGTCATTTGGGGTGTGAAGAATCCACACAAGTAGTTAAGTGGTGGTTAGATCAATGGAAGAATTCTTGTTGGGGAGGTGGATTACTTATGCCTATGCTGACAGGACAATCCCTCCCATCAGCATAGGTATGGGCTACAATGAAACACCAAAGAGGCACAGTTATAGCATTTTACAATGTAGACAAGCCTTTAGAAGGGTTCCCCTCACTACCCTAGACTGTCTAAAAGAATTGCTCAGTTTTGACATTTTGTATCATTGTTTCCTAAATCTCTTCAAATATTACAGTACTGCTATACAGGTTTGAAGGCTTTTCTCTACTTAAATTGTTTCCCATGGAGCCGGGGCAGGTGAAAAATTTAACAGCTGACAATTTAACAAATTAACCAACTATTTCTGTTTGCAACACAGCAGTTTTTTGATGTTTAGTCATTTGAAATGAGTCACCATACACTGAGAGTCAGTCTTAGACAGTAGATTATTTGCAAGCAGCTTATTCTGAAGTTTAGATGTTTAATTGAATTTTGAACTGGGCTGAGTAGTTTTGACTGGAAACAGAAGATGAGATACATTTCTGTTCCCTGATTGAGAATGTAGTTTTTGGCATGAATGCTTGGTTCAGGAATTCAAAATTCACTTCTAAATATCCTTCAACATTTCGGGGGGTGGTAGGAAGGGACAAGAAATCATTGTTTTCGCAAATATTCCAGGTAGCAAATTCAACTGCCAGAAATATTAATGGAAAGTGCATTGAAAAAGAGATGCAAACATAGTTTAATGAATTTATATAAACAAAATAGAACAAATTCACAAATAATATTCACCCAGCTTTCGTCTTAAGGGAAACTCTGATACAAGAAGTTGAATTCATGGAGTTGGTGTTTCTGCATTATGGTTTGAATAAAGACCCCTATATTCATTTAGATGTTCCTTCAAGATACAAGAGTACCAAATAGTTGCGCATATGCACATTTGTATTGCCCACACTCACGCAATACAAATAGAAGGTAATCACCAGTAGATGAAATGCTCTTTTGATTCTTTTCAGTAGCACTAAAGCCATAAGGTAGTTTTTCCATTTGGTTCAGCATTAGCTTTAGTCACAAAGCCAAGATAGGAAAAGAGTTACATTTTTTAACTATTGGAAAATGTACAGCTTATTCCTCAAGTACAGTTATCAGCATAGCACAGAATGCGAGAATGAATAATTCATTAGCTTAGTAGCCTCTGTCTTTTCTATGGAACCTGAAAGCGAACAATTGTTTTGTCTTTTTTTTTTTTTTTACCCAGCCCAGTGGGAACAATTTGGCCTTTGAACCTATGACTTGTAGCCTCCCCCCCGATCTCTATTCAGCATGGACCAGCACAGAAAGAATGATGTCCCCTGTATTCACCTTCACCCACTCACCACAGCACAGCTGTGGAGGCACACAGCAAAGCTTCTCTCACAGGACCACACAAAGAGCCAATTGCCAGGCTGCAGCTGTGACAAACCAGCAATTCTTCTGCTGCCACCAAAGTCACATATTCCAGAGTCTAAGAACAGATGCATTTAAGCTGAGCTATATGGGAAAAAATGGTACGCTATTTTAATTTGATCTGGGCTCAGAGGTTTTAAGGGTTTCAAATGTTAGTATTATCTGAAATGCAAGAGTTTAGTGAGCAGTTTTCCTTTCACCTTTACAGTCAGTAGCATGTGCTGAATTAATATTACAACACTCCCAGTCATGCAGTTGTACCACTCAAACTATTTCTATTCCTAAAGAGGTATGGGAGCGTGGGCGGGGGGGAGGAAGAGAGGATTGTGGGTAGGAGGTTTGAGAGCGTGGATGGGTTGCCACAGGAAATCTGTTATTTACACTATTCTAATTTATAGATGGAACGTGTCTCTTTATCTTACTTAAATTGGCAGTCGATCAGTATTTTATTCAATTGTCATGAAAGCCCCTAGGGAGAAGTAAGTTCTACTACTAAATCTGGATTTTATTGTGACTGATAGGCCTAGCAGTCTGTGAAATACACTGACACATATGATTGTCTGAGACTATTCACCTCTCCTCTGTGTTGAGAAAATACTGAGCCCAGGATCTGCAATATCCTATACAACACAAAAATAAGCAGAAAACAGACCAATCTTGAAAGGTACAGAGTACCTCCTGACAGCTGAAGCATAGCTTCAACTCCCTAACTGATGTCACCAGAAGCTGAGAACACATAATATGTCACAGGAGCAGGTCCAAATGAGGATGAGCCATTTTATTATAACCTGGTTGCTGACTGCCTGTGGCAAGAAAACTTGGATCAAAGTGATGGCTAGAAGCTACTGGTTTTCTTAAATAATCATAGTCTTATTGCGGGTTTTGGTTTGTTTTTTTTAAAAAAAAGGAAAGCCTTCATAGGGAAATGAAGGCAGTGATGGCAACTTGTGAGGGCAGCTGAGATGGTAAAGGTGATCAAATGAGAACAGATACTAGTTACTTATATAGCACTCAGCACTGAAGGATCTGAGCAAATACAAGAACCATTTGAGAACTTGTAGTTGTAGACAATTTATAGCCCCAGATCTGTGCATGTTAAAAGTAGTGTAAACTTAAATCTAGTTTGCCTGATTTACATCACCCCCCTTTTCTCCCCATGCAGCTGACTTTACCTTTCACAAACACCAGCATTATACATATGAAATTATTGCTGGGTAGAAACTTGAGGCAAGTCATATTTTAGATACAAGAGTTCAAGGTGATTAAAGGTAATTTCACTTCTTGACAACGTTTCTTCCCTATATTTGATATTGTAAAAAATCCTTCAATGGTTTGATATGTTGCTCTTGGTGCTGTATACAGTGTGTAGAATAGGACATATGTTTCACTGTGTTCTTCTCTTCCGCTCTGTATTTCTGTCCTGAAACCTACAGGAAAGGGACATGGGAGGGAGGAGAAAATAAACATGGAACTAATGAGACTGGAACCATATCACCCCCCGACCACTACACTTGTGTGCTTTTTCCACCGTCCATTCCCTTTATCCATTTTCATTGTTTTAGATCACAAGGCCTATGAGACAGATTTTTGTGTTTGCACAATGGGTCTCTGATCCTCCTGGGGTCTTTATACCAAGCCATAATGCTGTTTCCTCTCTGTCAAATGATACATATATCCAGGACTATTAAACTAGCTTCCCATTGGAACAGACCTTAATGACATAGGGTCTGGGTATATTCTTAGTGAAAGATATTTCTCTATAGGTCATCAAATAGCAAGCAGGCCCTCATCTTTCAGAAATCTCAGCCTAGCTGAGATTAACACCAAAGTCCTGCTCTTTCAAAAGAAAATCTGCATCACAAAACAAAGCAGCACTTTACACTATACAGTGCTACAAGTTAAGAAACTGAGCCATCTAGTGATCTTGCTATCACAAATATATAGGTTAGGACTGGCACGGTGCTTTGAACAGTGTTTGGTAAAGTAGTTATTAACTCCAGATGCCAACTTACATTACTTACCAACCTCCTGTACATTAGATGTAGGCTTCCTAAACTATGCCATAGTACTATGGAGAACTTAAGGTTCTGACAGCTGCAGCCTGCAAGCTTCCTAAAACTAGTATATGTGAAGCTTGCTATGTTTTGGGATGCTCACAACTAGAGTTGTCCAATCCAGAGGATGAGAATTCCATTTCATGGCACCTTTCAAAGTTTTGAGGTTGTTCTGCACTGGAACAAGACCAAAAACAAAGCTTTTTGAATGTTTTTGTGAGAACAGAATGGTGTTAAATTTCCAGTTTCAGATCAAAACCTGAGCTTTGAGTTGGAGGGAAAAAAAGAAAAAAAAAAAGAAAGAAAGAGAGAGGGCCTGAGACATGAGAACACCAGGTTCAGGTCCTTGCTGTGCCCAATTTAGAGCAGAGTTTTTCACCCCAGACCCAGATCACACTGAGTTGATCAGAGTCATGATTTGAACCTGCATCTCCCAGGCTGGTGCAGGCTATTCAGCAAGAGAGTCTTTCATGTCTTCTAAGCACATAACCCTAGAACAAACAAACAACCCCTCCCTTCCATGATGGTTTTTTTTCCCACAGAAATGTATAATTTTTGACATATTTCAACTTTGATAAGACAGAATTTGACAAATGTTAGTAAAAAAAAATGTTCCAGGTAGACCTACTCGAAACCAAAGAAGCTTGGTTTGTGGATGCCTTTAGGGGGAGGGCATGACAAAGCAATCATTCTAGCATAGGCAGGCAGACATGGGCTAACAGGGTTTAAGATAGCTCTCTAAAAGTAGCTGTATAAACAGCACTTTAAAGTTGTAACTTGGGTTGGCACTTGGGATCTGAAGTCCATCTCCCCCTCTAGGCTTCAGAGGATTAGGTGGTTTCTTGCACCTTCTCCTAAAGCAACTAGCTATTATTGAAAATGGACTAAATTGATCACAGGTCTGATCTAGTATGGTAATCCCTATGTTCCTAAACTGTGTACACAAATGACTTTAGTGGGAGAATACACGTTTGGAGGGAACAGTTCGTGGACCTGCCTTTAAATGTGTAGCTTTTTACTAACTTTTTGGCATGTACCACTGATATACATACAATTAGACAGCAGCAACTCATCTGATATTTACTGTAAGAATTTTTACTACGTTTTCTAGGTTTGTGAAAATTAGCTTTAAGAAAGTAGTAATGAGGTCCAGCTGGGAGTTAACCTAGCTTTTCATAGCAGGCCTAATTCAAAACTTAGATGCCAATAGAAGTTCGTTATTTCAATGGGCTTTGGCTAAGACTCTCTCTACCTATCACCATGATATCTGAACACTTGTCCACATATTTGTATTTGAAGCATATACAGGCATATATGCAGATTCAGTGTTAAAAGGAAAAAAGTTAGATGTATTTCTTCTAGATAGTGTAGTCAGTTACTGCCTCCTTGTCAAAAAACCTATATACACATTTAAAAGCCTTTCTGCCCTAATTACACTGCTCTACAGCCAAAATGCTTCTGAAATAAATGTAGTCAAACTTTACTAATTCTGGGTCACTGAGAACGAAAATGATGCTTAAAATTGTTGATTGGCTCTAGTTTTCAAGATATGCTATTGGGTCAGTATATACGACTCTTGACATGGGAATGGCGGAGGATAAGTGAGTTATAAAGGGAAGGGATCTCAATTTAAACCAGAAATGACTAAAATACATCTTTGACTGGATCTATGAATAAATCTATGACTGGGTTTGGACAGTACTTGCTTTTTAGGCAAAACAATGAATGATGCAATCTGAAGCTGGTATTGCATCATACATGATATGAATTGCATCATGTTATTCCTAGAAGTCATGGATGATGCAATCACAATGAAGCTTACATCACTCTGCTGAACAAATTGCCCTATATCAGCTCTAGAAATCATACAGTGTCGTGCTCTCTTATTTGTCAGTGTTTGATTTTGCAAAGGGACACATTTCTGTTTAGCCAAAGTGAGCAGAGATGCCTCGTACTTGTGCAAACAGTGCAGATAACTTCTGCTAGGTTTGTGGTGAAGTGACTTTGGCATCACAAAAGCGCAGTATAACCACTATGGTTAAGAAAGCCTATCACCTTTATTTTGGCTGCAAAATTGGAGATCAGGACAAGAGGCTGGCCCCACACATATGCTGCAACACTTGTGCAACAAATCTTCACCAGTGGTTGAACAGGAAAAGGAAATCTATGCCTTTTGCAGTGCCAATGATTTGGAGAGAGCCAACAGATCATACCAGCAATTGTTACTTCTGCATGGTGCCTTCAGTTGGGAAAGGTGTGTCAAAGAAGAAAAAGTGGACTGTGCATTATCCAAACATTCCATCAGCTATACGCCCAATACCCCACGGAGAAGGACTGCCGGTTCCTGATGCACCAGAATCATTCTCACTTGAGTCAGACGAGGAAGAGGAAGAGGATGAAACTTCTGGTCCTGAACCATCAATGTCACAGGACCCATATTTTCTCCCATCCTCCTCCTCTGAACCACACCTCATAACACAAGCTGAACTGAATGACCTTGTCAGGGATTTGGAACTACCCAAGAGTAAGGCAGAGCTGTTGGGCTCCAGACTACAGCAGTGGAATCTCCTGGCAGGTGATGTTAGGGTTTCCATGTTCCGTGACCATCCAAAGGATCTTGTCCCATTCTTCTTCATGGAAGGTGATCTTGCAGCCTGCAACAACATCGATGGTGTGATGGCAGCCCTCAACATCGTTCACGATCCAGATGAGTGGAGACTCTTCATTGATTCATCGAAGATGTGTCTTAAAGCTGTTTTGCTGCATAATGGCAATGTTTTGCCATCAATTCCAGTTGGTCATGCAGTCCATATGAAGGAAACCTATGACAACATGAAACAACTTTTGAGGTGCATAAACTATGACCAACATCAGTGGCAGCTTTGTGGCAATTTGAAGGTTGTTGCTCTCTTGCTTGGTCTGCAGACTGGATACACAAAGTACTGCTGTTTTCTCTGCGAATGGGATAGTCCTGCAAGAGATTCCCACTACATCAAGAAAGATTGGCCACTCCGACAGTCATTGGAGCCTGGGAGGAAAAGCGTTCAGCATCCACCACTTGTTGAATCAAGGAAGATTTTGTTATCACCCGTACACATCAAGCTGGGTCTGATGAAGAACTTTGTCAAGGCCATTGACAAAACACAAGCAGCTTTCAAGTACCTCTGTGGAAAATTTCCAAGATTAAGTGAAGCTAAGATAAAGGAAGGTGTCTTTGTTGGTCCTCAGATTTGTGAACTTCTTCGAGATGATGCATTTGACCATGCACTGCATGGCAAGGAAAAGACGGCATGGAAAGCCTTCCAGTCAGTGGCAATACATTTTCTCGGAAACAACAAGGCAGACAACTACAGGTTGTTGGTGGAAAACCTCCTCAAGGCATACAAAAGCCTTGGTTGCAACATGTCACTAAAGATACATTTTTTGCACTCTCATCTAGATTTTTTCCACTGAACTGCGGAGCAGTGAGCGACGAGCATGGCTAGTGATTTCACCAGGACATTGCAACAATGGAGAAACGCTATCAGGGCAAATGGAGCCCATCAATGCTTTCAGACTATTGCTGGACAGTGACAAGAGATGCTCCATTTAATGAATACAAGAGACAAGCCAAGAAGCGCCGAGTAGACACTGAATAGGACTAAACTATATACATAATAGTTTTTTGCCTTTTGTTTCATAATACATTTTATTTATATAACCCTTTTGCTGATTTTTAAAGTGTTACATAAACAGGACAGGTGAAATATTATCATGTAAAGCAACCATAAACACATGAAAAGACCTAGGTTTACAATTTATTATTAAAACTCTACTATCTACACAATATACATAGACATAAAATGTAAAAACTTAAATATCTTAGAAACAGTAGCCAATCCGTTGTTTTAATTGTCATATTTGAATTCAGCACATCAAAATACATAATAAATATCACATTTTCTCTCTGAAGCAGATGACTTCTAAAAAATTGTAGACCAGTGTTATCAGTCACTTGTCTAATGACTCCAGTTATCAGTAGCTAATAGGGAACCTATTCCAAAACACTCATTTTTAAATTTGTTAGTCTACTGAAAAGAACAAGGGCTGTGTGTGTGTGTGTGTGTGTCACTTGACTTAATGTAAACCTGAGTAGGCTGAAAATGGCTTCCAGTGATTAAGGGTGGAGGGGAGAGAGGAAATAAGCCAGCTATAACTGACTGTCTTACCTTAATTTCCATTCAGTGTATTGACAGTTATCACAACAGTTCACATCACAAATGCACAGAGGTGAGAGATAAAGCTTTTATTATTGCTGTTAATTTCCCCCCCATCTAACTTCTGAGACTCAGTCTAATTCTCCCTTTGACAAGTTTTTTTTTTTTAAAAAAAAAAAGAAGAGCAAAAACTCACTTTTGGAAATCTTGCGATAGAACCATTCCTAAACATGTTGAAAAGGAAATGGAGAAATAAATCTGGCTATTACATAGAGCAGTGAAGTCACACAGTGGAGATATCCTACAAGGCTTTGAGGTTAATTATCTAATACGTGGCCAAATGCCTAAAACTCCATCTAAAAATTAGCAGCTCAGCATACAGTAGTGAAGATTTTCCATGGTAGGCACACGTCAGGGAGAGAGAGTGCGCTGTTTACATGGGCCAGCCCTGTGCTGGAAATTGGAAACCTTGAGCTCTGACAGAGTTCCCCTCTGACTAGTGTATGCTCCTTTGGAATAATCAGGAGTTTGGCCCACATTGCCTGAAGGTCTTGGGATAATTGAGTGGAGGCCAGGATTATCTGTATGGAGGTCCCATATATCTGCACTGGTATCCAAGGTCTCTGAGCCATGTTCCTATTCAGTCCTTTGCTGGATGCCCAATTTACCTTCAGAGGGATATTTTAGGACACAGAATAGAAAAGTAAGTAAGGATCAAAACTACTTACTCCATGTTTCACAGGGGATTGGGGCAGAGCAGGTAGATTAGATTCAACCTTCATTCAGACCCCTCTTCTTCCCTACCACACAGTCTGGTATGCCCTCTTCCATTCTCCCTGTCTGAATCTTCTTTTTTCCTCTATTCACAGAATGGAAAGGAAGTGTTTGGCTTGTAATATTTTTTACCAAATGTGCTAAACTGCATTTTTATTACTTAAAACAATCTTCCTTTCTGGATTGCTTGGCTGGTTGCTTTTGATAGGATTGTTGCACATGAAATGCCTTCTAAGAAAGATCATGATTATGATCAACATTTAATGTTTATTGCTTAGTAGTTGATAAAGGTGACAAATTAGCAGAAACTTAAACAGGCAAGCTCACAGAAAACAGTGGTTTTGCCGTATAAGAGGTTGACTAATATAGTTTGCTGCTTAAGAGGAAACACATATCATGTTTGCAATTTATGAACACACACACCAGACTGGCTTCCTTTTTCAATCAATATTTGCTTCACAGGTGTCTATCTGAAGTGGTCCTCAGAGCAAAAGAACAAACAGCAACAGGGGAAAGAGCATACAAGTAATCCTCACCATCCAAACAATTTAATGTTATGCTGCAGATTATATGCATGAATTTGTCAAGAATAATTATATTTACAGAGCACCTTGTGATACTACAGTGACACTACGGCAGTTTAAAAACATATAGGAATCATCATCTCACCACAAGACAGTCACTTCTAGGGTGGAATGGGGCAGCTGGTGGATAAAGGATTTGCACTGCTAACATTAGTAATAAGATTGATAGTGCACAAAAGTTTTGCACTATCAAACTAGTTTTTACCAATTTACATTTCTTGCTTGTATCGCACTGTAAAAAATAGATCACCATTTCCAGTCAAAATGCACTTGCAGTATTGTGCAGGCTAATGCTATTGATGCTTGCCACTCACATGTACACCATCACAAGGTCAAAAACTTGCAAACAGAAGAACAAATAGCAGCTAAAGGACTCTGGAAGAGCATTAAGATGTGTTCACTAGTGATTAGCTTCAGCCCCCAATGAAGACTTATTAAAGATGACACCTCCAATGTAGTGCTCGTTTGACTTAACTTCCATTAATGTCAGGGACAAAAAGCTGACAGCAGCATTTGGGAGATCTGACTGTCTTGTCACTTTGCATGTAAAACTGTATGGGAAAGGAATATGAAAGGTACTGCCCAAGGAGTCTACTTTTTGGGATTATCTGCAGATGATCCCAGTGGGTATGTCCACTACACCTCTGTGAGTCTGTCTACCTGGTCTAGGAGGCTTGCTCCCTTGTGTGGTGTAAACATACCAGGATTTGCCAGAATGAGGGACAGGTGAGTGCCAATTATGCTTTTTAGTCTTCAGCACAGGTTAAGACTCTTCAATTCTATTCTATTCCAAAGACTCAAAGTTTATAATGACAGGCTGAATAAAGACCATGACTGTATATTTGTAGGAACTATTATCAGCAAAGTATCTCAGCAGAAAAAAAGAACAAACTGAGGCTAAACACCGATGTCCTGAAACATACACCACATTTCTGGGCAATGAGCAAGTCAAGCATGAAGGTTTCCAATCTCTATTCTCCTGTGGGTTGTTGTCATGATTTGATCCCATTGCAATCACGAATAAGGGTCTGATGCAGTTATATGGTCCAGTACTTTCTAGCCAATATAGCTTCTGATGACCATGACTAACTCCATGAGACCTCATTATGACATCTTGAGCAAGAGGTGATCAAGAAGTCCGAATACTACAGTGGCAGCCAGCAACTCCAGTTTCTTACCACGGCATTGATACCAGCTAAGGGTAACAACCACTCTACACACACAGCTTGGGAAAGTAATTTAAACATCCTGGATTCACCATCTGCCAACAAGGATAAGAAGATTTATACAACACTCTTGTGAAGTAGATTTATTGCTAAGACTCTGAGCAAATGAAAAGCAATACCATTATTATATATGGAATATGCATGCCACCATTACACATAGTTATTTCACCATCATACCAATGCTGGCATAGTTAGCACTAGAACACCAGAAACCTAAAGCTGAAGAAAATAAGAGGGTTACAGGAAGGTAGCCATGAAATAACGATTCAAAGGCATAAAGTTCAATAGCAGAATTACTTTGAAAAGAGCCTGACAACTGAATGCTTTTTCTATTTCAAAGACTCAAAGAACATTGGCAGGTGGTATTTATAGTAAGATTTTACCTAATAGCAAATGCTGAAAAAGAAAGAGCTTCTAAATGGTAGCAAAATTAATGGCTAACTATTATCCGGCTTGTTTCAAGGTTTGTTTCCTGTTTTATTAGTCTTTCCTGTCTGGATCACTGATGTTTCCTTCATCTCCTCTCACTAACACGGAGTCTGTAATGTTTGTGTGGTTTCTTCATAGATTTAAGTCCTTTCCTCTGCTGAATTTGGCAGTAACTTTCTTTCAAGACACTTTTCTTCACATTCTGCTTTTTCTTGGTGCATGTTTGTTCATAAGGAAACCACACAAGATATATCCATGAAACGGATTTTGCAGTGCCAGTGCTACCCCAGCAGTAGCCACCTGCTGAAAGGGAGGTGCAGAAACACTCACGATAAGACTTCAGGTTTGCAGAATTCCAAATGACACCCTGCTTGCTGACATAGGAAAGTGTCAAGTCTTCTTTAATTTTTTTTTTAAAAGGACTGTGAGGGAAGGCTGCAGCAACACAAGGTTATTGTAACAAGCCCTCCACTAGGGAGGCTTTCAGCACAGCCCAAAAAGTCAGCTAGGTTGTCTTGAGAAAGGATGCATCCTGAAGAGTGAACTTGGTTTTCTTTCTGTACAGCACTTTGAACATACAGAGTCTGATACAAAGCCCATTAAGCTGATGAAAAGACTCCCTTGACTCCAATGGACTTGGCTCTGTGAGTATTAAGTCTGCAAAAGAGAAGGGGGAGAGGGGGATTTGATAGCAGCCTTCAACTACCTGAAGGGGGTTCCAAAGAGGATGGAGCTCAGCTGTTCTCAATGGTGGCAGATGACAGAACAAGGAGCGATGGTCTCAAGTTGCAGTGGAAGAAGTTGAGGCTGGATATTAGGGAATAGCTTGTATTAGAAGGGTGAAGCAGCACTGGAATGGGTTACTTAGGGAGGTGGTGGAATCCCAGTCTTAGAAGTTTTTAAGGCCCAGCTCAAAGCCCTGCACAGGATGATTTAGTTGAGGTCGGTCCTGCTTTGAGCAGGGGGTTGGAGTAGATGACTGCCTAAGGTCTCTTCCAACCCTAATCTATGGGCTGGTCTTCACTGTGTGGGAGGAGGGAAATCGACCGAAAATATGCAACTTCAGCTATGTGAATAACGTAGCTGAAGTCAGCGTATCTTCAGCCAACTTACCCGCTGTCCTCATGGTGGCAGTGTGCTCCCGCGTTGACTCCAGCTTGCGCCTTGCGCTAAAAGATCGATCGCTACCCACTGACCAGGCAGGTAGTGAAGACCTACCCTATAATTCTAAATATTATGAATAATTATTTCTGTCCCAACAAACCTTAGGGGACGTCCTATTGCTTTACTGCCCCAGAGATAAGAGTTTTATTTTGATGCTCTCAGGTGTAATATGCTCAAGACTTGAATCTAAAACAGACCAGCTTCAGTTGTTCTCTTCAGCTTATATCCATGTTATTTTAGCTTTACTGACAGCTTGTCCCAGCCACACATGCCTCATATGTTATTTCAAATACATAATGTTTAACTTTGCAAGGCAGACATTTAGTGCTTGGCAAAAGCAGAAAGTCCCCTGCACCATAGCTTTGTTCTGCACTTATCCAGAGCAGCCTCAGAAGTAATGAGACTTAGAGGCTTTTAAGATCATAAAAAGGCACAAGGAAAAACGAACTAAACAGAGCTCCATTTTCAAGAGATCATTGTATGAAATGCTCAACAGGAAACAATTTCTAATATCGCCATCCCCCTGTTACTTTATTACATTAAATGTTGGCTTCATTTCTGACCTGATATTCTAATCTGAGGGATAACAGGATATCAGAATCGTTTCCTGCATGTTTTCAAAAATCTACTTTTCACATCAGTATCTTGAATTATAAATCACACAGCTATGTTTTAGGGTAGAATAGACAAAAATCTTGACACATTAAAGAAAGTTCTCTACATTATTTCTTGTTTTTCTGATATAAAATGGGTTCCATCTATTAAAAATTAATTGAAAAATTAAGGTAATTAATCAGCTATTACACTGAAAGTAATTCCTTAACCCACAGTATGTTTAATTACTAAAAAAAGTAATCATGGTTATTTTTTAAGAATCTCTTTTGGGATGCTGACATTGAGCAATAAGCTGCTGCAAACCTGGAGTATTAGGTGAAATTGGGGGTGGGAGGAGAGAAGACACCCCATCCCCATGAAAAAGAGGGTCACGCCAGTATTTTATGACATTTCATTTTACCAGGAGCATTTTTAGCAATTGTCGTGTCACACAAGTAGTAGAGGATATCACAGATACTAAGGAAGAGAATCTTAATTCTAATATAGAGATTGTTTTCCCATTTGTATTTGGTGAATTCAGACATGGAAAGAAATTTCTTTGTTAATTGAAGAAGTTTTCATCTTTAAACTCCTGCCCTTAAGGCTGAGGAAGTCCACAATATAGATCCCACTACCAAAGCCAGGATTTGTTGGAGGTCTGAGAAGACCAAAATGTAATCTCTCTCTAGAAAGAAACAAAACTCTGTACTTCATATCAGATTTCAAAATGGCTTACAAAATTGGGTGTTATCCCCCATTTAACAGGTGAATAAATTGAGGCACTGCAAGGTTAAGTGGTGTGCCTGAAGTATCACCTCTGTTGCAGAGCTAAATGCTGCCTCACCCCCATTTCCCTGTTTTAACCACATTGCCTTCCTCAGCTCATATAATTAGGTAGAAGATAAGAGACATCAGAAAGTTTCTGGCAACCTTAAGAGTTAATCATTTAGTTACTGCATCATATTAACCTGGACCTGCTGATAGCACAAGAGTTTTCAGTTCTGGACTAATTTTTTAAAATAATTAAATCTGTGCTGAACTCAGTAGCTCAGACTCAATATACATCTGAACTCAAACACATCATGCAGGTTTGTACAAGTGGTTTCTTTGGTGTTCACGAGTCCCTCAAGTGTTTTTTTTTTGTTTTGTTTTGTTTTGTTTTGTTTCAGTTCAAACAAAGCCAAGTCTCTAAATAAGCCTGACAAAATTGCCATGTTTCCTATTAAAGCTATCAGTGTCACATTATTTTGAAGCAAAAGCCCAATACATTCCTTGAAAATGGGCTCAAGTTTACTTGAGAGTTTCTTTCACCAGCTTAAGCTTTTAAGATCAGCTTGATAATATTTAGGCAAAGTGAAACTTTGCTACAATTTAGCTGTTATGCTCAGAGTCTTCTAGAAGAAGAAATAGATCTATAAAATATTTAAAGTAACCATTAGAAAAAAAGAGTAGAGTATCTCACTTAAAAAGTGAATATTAGGCTATGCATTGATCTTGGAGACTGTTTTCCATGTCCAGTTCTTGGATATAGTCCAATAGTTATCCAATTATCTCAAGATTATGCCATTCCATTGCAACATCACAAAGTATAAAGCACTGAGTGAAATATCAGTCAACCAGTCAGCATACATTCCATTTGATTAATTATATCTATATTGTATTTCGTTATTCCAAATATGTTGCATTATGAGAAAAATCTGGGAACATACAATTGCAATAAAATAGACATTATAGCTATCGATAAGCTAATTCCATCTGAAGTTTGGCAGGTGGTGTAACTCGATTTTGCAAAGACAATATTTTATATTTCTGCTTTGCCAGCCATAGGTAGTGGAACTAGGAGTAGTGAGGGTGCTGCTGGACCCCCTGGCTTGAAGTGGTTTCCATCATATACAGGGTTTAAAGTTTGGTTCAATGGCTTGCAGCAGCCCCCACTATACAAATTGTTTCAACACCTCTATTGCCAGCAAAAAAACCTAATACAAAGAACCAATTATACATCTATTAGGAATGAAAAAAAATCTTAACTGGAGCCCAATCCTATAGTCCATTTACTTTAGTGGCAGTGATGTCTATGTAAAGGTTGCAGAACTGGATCCTAAATAGCAGGTTTGGATGAGGGAACTAAACAGTGTTGCCTGATCTTTAGATTATATTGATTACTTAAGAATCTCCAGATATCACTTTTGAGGGCTGTCAGGTTTTTGCCCCCAAGATCAGGCCCAGTATTATTCAAAGGGTTATATAGTTGAGAACCCCAATGTGCACAGTTGCAACACGCACACTGTAGGAACTATTTACAAATATAGTTAAATACATTTAACGCGAACACCCCTAGAGATACTACAGAATGGATATCTGCTCATCCATATACTCACACAATCCCTTGTAGAACCACGTGAAATGCTAGCCATAGTCTTCCTCATCACCTTCCCCATCATTAGCAGTGGCCATCATTTTGGTACTTCCCAAGGACTACATCTCTCTCTCTTACCACCTCTAGGCTGGGATGTCACTTTTATAATAATGTTGCACTGATGCCGCTATATTTGATTCGTATTTGGTAGGGATTTTTCCCCTTTTTGTTATTTGTATTTTCTCACCTTACTAATGCTGGAGTGTCTTCCCTCTCCCCCACCCACACCATAGGTTAGTACATCAGTGATCTCCACATATATATATTCATTTGTTACCATGACCCTTTTGTGGTTGGGTATCACATTTGTTATTTCTGTCCTAATTGGTTACTTCAGTTCTTTTCAAGTTCCAAGTTGTGGTGTATCTCTCAAGTTTTAAAAGGGTATGAACTTAGGAAAGACCCTATGCCACCCTGCTTTAACATATCCTGCATAAAGGTTGCAGCCATATATGGACCTCATGCTTTAGCCCATCACCATCTATCTAGGTGAAATATTCCAAACACATGTAGCTAACTTTGCCAGCATGTGGCCTGCAGGTCCCTTGTGTTACAGCCAAAATATACTCTAATATAGACCTATAAACCTATTATAATAAAAACAAATCAGAAAATAAACTTATAAGCAAAGATATACAGGTACATGAGTCAACTTGCTTGCCTTAGATGTATCTCATGTGCCCGTAACGTACCTCAGTTCATTGCCAGGACACTTTTGTAGTTGACTCATGTACCTGTGGCCAGAACTTCCCCATAAACTTTGTTTTCAACTCCCCGAATACTGGGGGGTTTCTGTTCGGCTGTTTATCTGTTCCAAGTTCATAGGCCTCAAGCCCTATTCTAACTTGCTGAAGCTAATGTCTTACAGACTACAGGCCTGTAGGTTTCTTGCATTACTGCTGAATATAATGCGAAACAGTAAATATAACAAAGGCAAACCAGTCCACTGAGCTGCATAATGAAACAAACATAGTGGACTGTTGTTCTACTCCATAGTAAAACTTTAAAAATGTAGCAGAAAGTCACTACATTTCTTTTTGAAACAGACCCTGTGAAGAGACAAACACAGGAGATGGGAAAACGTCAATTTTAACTCCATGTTAAAAACAGACTAACAGGATGATTTCCTCCCCTGGTGTGCAATGGAAATATATACTGCCTGTTGTGCAGCAGAGTTGTAGAAGATAGTCTTCTAAATGGAGATGCTGACATCCTGCTTAGGTCCAACTCCAACCACAATGGAAAATTACATTTGAACAACTTTTTTTTATCAGCTAGGAAAAGCTTGTTTCAGCCAATCTTCCCCTCTCTGCCCTCCCACCACCCCAGCTTCTTTTTAAGGACAATCTCTTTTTCAGTAGTTTACACTGCTGCATAATTTAGGTCTTCATTTATATCTATTTTTGTTCTGTACAATACTCTTGACTATCCAAGAATGACAGGCCGACTTTTGTGGAATTAAGAAGCCTTAACGTAGTGTCCAGTCACTGGGGAAATTACATTAAGATGTTGGCTTCACAATTTTTTTAAAAAATAACTGCATGCATAGAATTTACAGATGTCTGATTTTTAGACTAATTTTTAGATTTTTTTTCTAGCGGATCTATCATCTTAACCTTTTCCTGTGCTTTAAGCTTCTGCTTTAAAACCATGTGGTATCTTCAGCTTCCTGGGCTCCACCCTCCGTTATGGGAGGGACAAGATCAATCCTTCATTTGATGTAAGAACTTTAATTGTTTTCCTCTCGGGTCACTCACTGGTATCCTGCCTTCATAAATGCATTTAATAACTATCAGAAATAATGGCTTGTGAAACTTAATGTTTTAAGAGTCATGATACAAGGAGAAAAAAAAGCAAAAATTTGTTACAAGAGAAAAAAGAGAAAAGTGTGTGAGCCTGTCCTCCCACAAGTTTAAGTGGGAAAGTGTACCAATTACTCATAATAAAGATGTGACTTTCTCAGGAAAGCATACTTGATTTTTGTGATGTAGAATGGTCCATATTATGCTTCTGCAGCTTTGCAAACTTAAGTTTTGCATTACATCAAATTTTCTGGTATAGAAAGTGTGAAATGGCACTTAGTCTGCACTTCCTTTTCGAGCAGGAGTGAATGATCAATGTTAATAGATATCAAAGAAAGCAATTTATCTCAGTGCCTAGCTACATATATATTACTATTCTCAGAGTCTCAAAGTCTTGAAGAGCCACTTGAGGAGTTTCATGTCACTCTTTAGCTTTCTTGATGGAAAAATACATTTAGATGTATTTGCTTCCTTGGAACTTGCATACTTCTGCATTCCAAGAACCTTGGCAAAATAAAGTGGCCATATGTCCCCTGAAGAAACTTGAGCCAATCTGATATTTAGGATACAGACAGCAGGATTTTTTTTCTGCACTTTAATAGCCTTTTGAATTCTATAGGTTGTACAATTTGAGGGACACCATGTTTCCTGTTATTTTAGATATAGCTCATGTCCCTCAATTCCAATTGCTTGAAAAAATAAAAGGAACAGTAGAATTTATACCATATAATATCAACAAAATTCATTCATAATACTCCACGCAGGGTTGCCACAAGGCACTTCAAAATGAAGAGTCTTAACATATTCAAAAATGTTAAAGCAAACAAAAGCTGAGGGAACAGGTGGTTCTTTGGTTTAGTTTGAAAATGTGCTATAAATAGTGTCACAACTTCAGGGTAACTGCACCTGCATCCCCTCTGTGGTCTCTCAAGGGCACTTACTTACTATTTCAGGCTCCCAACCTTCACCTTTCTTGGGCAGAGACCTGCATCTGTTTTCTTGCCTGAGGGTTTCAAGGCTGCACAGCTCCCTGCCAGACACTGATATTCCCCAAGCAAGCCAGTTTGCCTAAACGCCAGACCCTGTTTTGTACTCTGTCTCTCTGGACAATGAGTGTCTTTACCAGCAGTTACAAGTGACCCCACAAATCTCTCAGAACAGTACATTTATTTGCAAGATTTTTTTTTAAAGAGAAAACAGAATAGTTTTTGCACACTTACTAATAAATGTATCAGAAGTCGCCCATCTTCCCCATGGGGAGTCTGACAGGCCAATATCCATTCTAGCCTGTCAGCAAGGGTTGGGGCCTTTCCTTGCACAGAAGTCCTGTCTGTTTGCAGACATAGAAGGAAGCCCATGTGTCAGTTCAAGCCCATTCTTGTATGCTAAGAACCCTTTGTTTCCTAGTCTCTGAAAACCCATTCTGAATCAGTCTATGGGATGTATCTATCTGGAGTTGGAGCAGTCACAGTCTGTCTCTTTGTGTCCAGTAAGTCCTATAAATCCAGAGTAAAGAGCTAAATAGGATGGCAGCCCCCATGACAAAAAGGATTTCTGAACAAACTGGGTATTTGAGGTGTAATTTAACTAGCCACTGATTCACATCATGTGTGACTAGTCCAATTAAACATACTGAAGTTGTTTACAATCACAGGGATAATCAACCCTCCCTTACCCCTAAACACACACACACTGTTTTTAGTTCCTGGGCTGGGGATCTGGAAAAGTTCCTAACCTGCTTCTGCACTATGACTCTACCAATTAGCACTGGACCAGGACTTCAGATAGCTGTGACTAGAACCAGGTCTCCATCCTATCTGACCTTGGAAAGGGGTTGAATTAAAAAAAAAAGAAATAAAAGTAGTGAGTGGAACTATTACATGCTCCACACATGAGAAATTGCTCAAGATAGAGTTTACAAGTGTTCAGACAGGACCACTAAATTATCCTCTGTAACTTCATGTATAACAGACCATAGAATTCAGTTTCACACAGTTACCCACTATTGAGCTCACTAACTTGTGTTTGACTAAAGCATATCTTCAGATCAAGACAGGATGCCTTTCTGGAAGACATCAAGAGATGGAGACTCCATCACTTTCCGTGGTGCCTTATTCTGATGGGTAACCCCCTTCATTTTTAAATGTTTACTTCTAGTTTGTATTTACCCAGTTTTATCTTCCAGCCAGTGTTTTTCTTATACTTTTCTCTGCTCCACGAATGATGGAGTTTTTTTGAAATTATACCTCTAAAGGTACACACACACCAAAGTCAAGTTGCTGGTGTGCCTGGTGGGCTACCCCAGGCCATGTATATCCTGGGGTCCCTGACTCAGGGACAGCTTATCCAGTTGTCCTGGGGCTGCAGACCCTGGAAGCCTGGGCTCTCTAGGAGATGGGTGGGCATGCTGGCAGAAAACCCAGAAGGTTGCCATCAGAACCATGCCTGCCTAATTTCCTGAGGAACTTTGTTAAAAATCGACAATCTCTGTTCCACATTTTGATGAATCAGCAAATTCCAACAAAAAAACTAATTCAGAGGAATTTTTCTGACCAGCTCTAATTCTGATGTGTTTGTAAAGTACCAAGATCAACAGGCTTCAGGATTTCGGTTGGACACAGAGGAACTATAAATAGACTAACAGATGTATTAGAGCATAAGTTTTTGTGGGTGAATATCCACTTTGTCGGATGCATGCCATTCACCCACAAAAGCTTATGCTCTAATACATCTGTTAGTCTATAAGGTGCCACAGGTCTCTGCCACTTTTACATGGGAAAAGTTTACATAAAATTTTTTGAGGATGGTACTCTCTGCGTCAGCGTGTGGTACTCCTGATTTCTCCTTTTTTGTTTTTTGGCAGTCATGCCATTAATATTAGTCATGTTTGTTATATTGCTTTTGCCTTTTTGCATGACTATGCCACAACCTGACTCTGTAGTTAGTGCTACTACTGACTGAGGACAACAAATCCACGAGGAATGACTCAGGTGTCTAACAGGGAGAAAATAGTGCTGCTCTCTCTTTGTTTGAGTGACTAAAACAAGCCCGTTATATAAAAGTCAACGGGTCATCATTCTAGCATAACCAGAGCATCCACTTCACTGTTTTTTCTTTTTTTGGGGGCGGGGGGGAGATGAGGGGCTCCTGTTCTAGCACATCATTAAAGTGATTCAGCTATTTCAATAGGACAGGTAGCAAACTTGGAGCTCTTTAAAGGTTTGAGCCCAGACTGTCACTAGCCAACATACACACAATGTTTCCAAATGCCAACATATCAAATGACGTGGCAACTATTTTGTTGAGAGCTAGCAACTGACCAGTAAGCCAGAATGTCACGTAGGCCTCAGTCAAAGTCCTCATTCAGGATATTGGAGAAATCCATTAGAATGCCCAATATATAAAATGGCTTCCCAGAACCCAGATGTCAGGAACTGAGAACAGCTCAGCGCACTCCTTCCCTTAATGAAAGTTATGCAAAAATATTCCATTGATAAGCGTTATGTAAAACTGAGGAAATAGATATAGCAGCTTTTAAGTAAAAATCTCAGAAAGTTACCCTTCCCCTCCCCTGCAAATAACCCTTTCTTCTTCCCAGGATTTATAGTCACACCTGAGAGAGATGCAGGGGAAAACCTTGTAAATGGATGTAGTGCAAAAGTGTAGTTCAAGGCAGCAACAAGATAGAAAGACGAGGTTTAGCAGTTTAAGGAAGTTTCTCAGGCTAGAGACAACATCCCCTCCAATCCTATGAAACAACCTCCTGAAAACTTTCCAACATATCTAAAGCCAACACTTAGCAAATGAAACAAGAACCTCATTGGCCAGTTGTATCCAGACAGCATAATACCAGTTCCAGTAGCTTTCATAAACGAATGTTACACACTTCTTCCTGTTTGGCCAGGTTGTCTTTTGAGATATTCAATCTTGCATTGATTAGCAATTCCAGTTTAGTCTCATGGCTAATAAGATAGCTGACCATTCCTGTCCTCTAGCCAGTGGCTAAAACTGGTCAATGATTTTTTTTAATTTCAAAAGTATTGAACTGACAGTACCTCAAAGTTAAAGAAAAAGTGAGTTTCAATTAATTTTGTTTTGCAGTATATTTCCCCCTTTTTCAGACAATGCTATCTAGTCACTATGGGCACAATTAAGTCTTTGAATTTGTGCAAGTTTGGTCTTGTAACTGGCAAAAAGCTAAGATACTCTACAGTTCCATTATGAGTCATCAGATCATTTATCTAGTTGCTTGTTAAATGTAGTGCAGCCATCTATAATATGGTTTTCCTCTGACTTCTTAAATCTAAATTCTGCTTAGTTCATCTTTGTAGTTAAAAGAAGAATAAAGAAAATGGAGCTGCCCTTTGTAGATGCCTGGAAAGCAATGATCTTTGTAAATAAATTGGTTGAGTCCAAGATATTTATTTATTTAAAAGCAGAGCTATTTCTTTCAGCTCCTGAAGAGCTGCTAGCCTTGATATAGTTTCTGAAGTCAGTTGACTGTGTCCTGATGCTACAGGAGACTTGTCACTGTAGAGTTTTGATGTATGGTTTATGTTCACTTCAGAAGAGATGCTTCTGCACTCAGGAATGGAAGAGTATTTGATGAAATATATTTTATTCCTGATCACCTACCGCTGGGAGTGCTGAGACATACACCTCATATCTTGTATTGAAAAGAATTTGATGGGTTTAGATGACTGGTAATGATTAGAAACAAATTAGAAAGCACTGGGAAAATTCAAAGATTACTACATGAAACATTTTGCAATTCTAAAATCCTTTGAAAAAACAAAGACTGCAGCTGGGACAAATCAAAAATCATATTAAATGGAAAATATCAATTTACAGCTAATATCCGATAGCTGGCCTGTGGTTCTTTTTTGGAAGAGGCAATCTATTTCCCAGAACTATGAGATTAATATATATCTAGCTTGCAAATTGCTGGCCATATTGTATAAGACACTATTATACTGTCCCAGCTGCACTATGTATGGAGGTATGTCTACAGAGCAAAGAAAAACCCATGGCTGCCCTGTGCCAGCCAACTCAGGCTCACAGGGCTCAGTCTATGGGGCTGTTTCATTTACATGTAGACCTCAGGGCCTGGGCAGGAGCTTCAGCTCTAAAACTCTCCCAAAGGGGTCCTAGAGCAGACCCTAGAGAGGGGCCTAGCTAAAGCCTACAATTCTACACAGGAGTGAAACAGCCCCACAGCCTGAATTTGCTGGCATGTGCCAGCCACGAGTTTCTTTGTTGTTTAGACATGAGCACTTTTCTGCCATTGTTGCAAGAAGCATTCTTGCTTAAAGAAGAATCTTGCTAAGCACCACTGACTTTGGCAAAGACTCTTCAAGCACAAGGGTTTTGCATCTATTCCTCTAACACTTTAAATGATGTGGCTAATCAAAAAACAATGAAGATAGCAACATTTGTTATTAGTGGAGGGTCTAACATCAGTTTTTCTTAAATATCTATGGGTGATCTCAAAGTTTTGTTCATATAGTTAGGTGTTTCAGTTTGCATTTGATACTCATGTGACAGACCACTATGTAGGCTGATCCATCTTTTTTAGCAAGTGCCACACCTGTTTAATTTAGGGTGAGAGTGGAGACACAGAAGTTGGCAGGACAAGAATTCAGAGAAGAAAGTCAGTCATAGTTCAGTTAAGAATTTGCTCCTTCTTGCTGCTCAATTTTCCTAAACTTTCAGTGTTTATCATTACCACCTCTTCCTTTCAAGAATATGTAAGGGTCTGGGGTGCCCATTGCCAAACATCTAGAGTACCCTACAACAGGTTTGCAAAGATCTTTTGCAGAATTTTACTAGCACTGTAGCAGGTGTGGCTTTTACACTCTACTCCAGATATAAAATTTAATTAAGAGGTCATGAATTTGGCAATTAAGAGATGCAAAAGTAGCCTGTAGGTCAGAAGATTCTAGGGTATGTGTAATGGAACAATTTAAGGACCAGCCAAGCCTGTTTATTTTGGATTATTTGTTAACAAAGTGCACTGCCTTCTTGGGATATGGCTTTAACTGTTTTAGTGCACTCTATAGTTACTGGCAAAGGAGGTAATTCTGAGGATTTGCCCTGAATCAAAAACTGCTTATAGCTGGCTTCCCTTGCTGGAGTTCATCTGGAATACATTTACACTGCTAAGATTAATCACAAAAATATCTTCCTTCCTAGTTTAACAGCTGTGCTGCACAAGCTACAAGTATTCTGTGAAGCAATATATTTTTTTTAAGTGTTCTCAGGACTTGCTCATGGATCCAGTATTGTCTGTCACAGGCAGACCAGAAGTAGAGTTGGAATTTCACTTTTCTCATGGCAAAGTGTCTTTATATTGGAACATTACCATATCTGATTTTAGATCTGCAATTTCCCTTATAGGGAGACAGTCAGCTAAGTTAGGGGCATTACAGACTGTATGATTTTTGAACTTCATCCAGAGAAAAATACTTGAGGGTAAGCTTGTTCTTGAAATAAGATAAGCCCCACCTACATACCACAAGCCAACTCCTGAAATTAAATTCACTTCAATGTGAATGTTAACAGAAATTTAATTAAGAGCTCCTGAATTTGGCAATTAATTTATAAAGGAATCTCACCAATATGTAATCTGCTAACCTGCACGCTCTGTAATTTACACACAAATCCAATTCTGAGCAAAGATTTAAGGTTTCAGATTACTTACATTATTACTTTTATAAGATATAATACAGGACACTTACCTGTTATAGAGTACTATTAAACATAGTTAAAACTAAAATACACTTGTGATAAATGAACAAAGTGCATTTTGTGGTGCATTATCTTTGCTTTTTTTATTGAGTATAGTTGTATACTTGCTAACTTGCAAAATTTAGTAATTCATACATACTCTCCCAGTCATTGGGGTGAGTTAGCGAGGTCTTGCTGTATATCTTCATTAAAGTCAAAAATAGACCTGTCTAGAGGGAAATGATTTCAGCTTCCCTGCAACTTTTGAGGTTTCAGAATTTGTTTTTGTCCCTGACTGGAACAGAAACAAAACCTTTTCAATGTTTTCACAAAACAGAATGGTGTCAAGATATCCATTTTTGCATTGAAAAGCTGAGTTTTACAAAGATTCAGGTTTCTTTCTTCCTGGATTGATGCAACCAGAGAACCTTTGATTAAAAATTCCTTCTGAGTTAAGACTCATCAATGGCATACTGGTTTTAAGGACATCATATTTTGATATTTCTCAAAACTATGCTAAACAGATACAATTAAAAATATAGAATATTTTTGGTAGTAATCATTTTATTTCTTTTACAAAGAAAAGATTGACTTTAAAAACTTATTAACAGTATGTGAAAGTCACCCTCTGCATGGGGAGGATGAAAGCACTGTTAGTCATGATTTTAAGTAGGAAGGGTAAGTGCCTAGCTTACTACATCATTTAATAAAGCATGTTAAAGGGTATATATGCTATGTACAGCCCTTGTTTGGGAAAGTGTGGCTCTGCTGAGACCTACCTCAGTTCCTCTCAATAAGGATTTCTTGAAAAGCCCACATGTTCAAAATATTCTCAGTTCTAGGGTCCAGTTAGTCAAGTCTTGCCCAAATTCTTTCAGAACAGAACTCAGATTTATAAACTCTTTATCTTACTTCCAAGCTAGTGTGGCAAAGCTCTGGTCTTGTCCCTGTGGGTCCTGCGCTTCCAGGTGGTTTGTGCTAGCCTCAGAGGCTCACTGCGACCCTCCACATAGCCCTTCTCTCTCTAGGCCAGGGTTACAATCTTCTGAGCCCTTTTCATCATCAGCCAGCAAAGCTGTTGGTGAGAGACCTCCCACAGTCTCTGTTGTCCCTTTGGGCTTATTTCAGGACAGTATAACCTCCTGTCTTGCTAGGGGCCTGCCTTCCCCTTCCAGGAGGTGTTTCACTAGTAGCAGGTTGGAGGGAACTCAGGCCCGCCCTCTACTCCGGGTTCCAGCCGAGGGACCCTAATGGTAGTAGCTATTGTCAGCCAATCTTTTACTGACAGAATTGCTAGTTTTCCCTGAGCTACTTCTCCCTTATCTCAGGGTATCACAAAACTTCTTCTCCTCCAGCTCCTTAGCTCCCCCACCTGACTAACTGGGAGGTTTTTAACTGGTTTCATCCAGCCCCTAATTGGCTTCAGATGTCCCAATCAGGCTAGCTATTTCTGCTGCTTTCTAGAAGCTTCTTGATTGGCCTGGAGTAGCCTTTGTTTAGCTATCTAGGGAACAGGGACCTGCACATCCTGAGACTAATATACCTGCCTTCCAGCACTCTCCTATATCCTTCTGGTCTGACTCCGTCACACTAGGCACAGCACTTCCTGCCTGAGGGTCTGTTTTCCTCCCAATACTACTTACCTGAAGTTTAGTCTTCACTACTAATATCTTCCACTATTTACTCTTGGCTTTACTGGTAATTCCTCACCACATCTACAGATATCATCCAACAACTACCTGCAGCTGTCTCTTTCCCCCCTCTTCCCCTAATAAGGTCCAGATGCCTTTTCTTAAGCCCAACTGGGCAGCCGGTAATAAGGGCAGTTGCACTGGACCCTCTCCCTCTTAAAGGGCCAGTCACCTGTGACAGTTGTCTACACTTTAGTGAAGCTTAAAGATGACTACACTTTAAAAAAGCATAAGACAGGTGAAATGGCAGAGGAATGAATCCACTCCTCTCTCCAAACAAGTTAATAAAATGCAACCCCTTTAAAAACACTAACATCTAATTTTAGATTTCTGCATAACTGATCTCAGTTTTATGTCTATTTCAAATTGTATTGAGTAGCAGCAGTGACAGATGAAAGCTTGGAAACGGGGCTCTGTACAGATAGCAAAAAGTTATGGCTCCACAAACACCAAAAGGTGATGGAAGCATACTAGTCATCTTTTTTCTCCCTAGTTACAGTCAGAGCCATTAGGAAAGACATCAAGGCTCCCATAGCTGCTGCATAGACAGAAGATGCCAAATCAGCTGTTTATGGACCAAGTCTTTGTAATGAATGGGTAACTCATGCATTTGTATGATAGTAGGAATAATGATCTCAGAATATTTTTTGCTAAGTAGTTTTGCAGTGGCACTGTCACATTTTTCATGTTGCAATGTTAGTGAAGTTCAGTGAAACAGAATATTGCACATTATAAACTACTGCTCATCACTCTAAAAAGTAATTATGAAAGTTGTAGCCTTAAGCAGTGATATCCACTTTATATCATATAAATACAGCTGTTGTATTTCTTTGTATTTGTGCATCCTTTCAGTGATGATGGAAGAGGGTCTGTCTTGGTCTTTTCTGGAGTCTTTGATTAGGTCTTGGAATGAAAACCAGTAATGATCCATGGCATACATAAGAAAATTCATACTGGGTCAGACTAAAGGTCCTTCTAGCCCAGTATCCTGTCTTCCAACAGTAGCCAATGCTGGCTACCACGGAGGGAATGAACAGAACATCAAGTGATCTATTCCCTGTTGCCCATTCCCAGATTCTGGCAAATAGAAGGTAAGGACACCATCCCTCCCCCTCCTGGCTAATAGCCATTGATGGGCCTATCCTCCATGAATTTATCTAGATCTTATTTGAACCCTGTTATAGTCTTGACCTTTACAACATCCTCTGGCAAAGAGTTCCACAGGTTCTGTTGTGTAAAGAAATACTTCCTTTTGTTTGTTTTAAACCTGCTGCCTATTAATTTCATACGATGATCTCTAATTCTTGTGTTATGTGTTACATACAAACATGTTACTGATGGAAAGTATATATGGGCTTAAGAACAGAACTCATGCTAACTGCTGATTTTAAGATCACAGACATCCATACATTAAGCCATTGAAGCAACTTCTACTGCTCAAGCAACAGAGGGAACTGATGTATGGTTTCTCTGAAGTTGGTGGACAGTGGATACACACATAGTTGTGAGCAAGTTTTTGCTTTTCAGTTACCCATGAAAGTAAAACTAACCAGAGCATTCTAATCTATCTAGACCTAGCAGGTGTCTTTTTTTTTTAATTAACACCACTTCACTTTGTTTTAGCTCCTGCTCCACCAGCCATGCAGACCTATTCAGTGAATGTTTCCCATTAAAACAAATGGAATGTTAAGATACACATTTCCTTGCTTGTTCAGCAGTCCAGAAGGTGATTTCTGTTAACCAGACAATATGAAGTTCTGTTGGCAGCAGTTGTAATAAATTTGAGACATTAGGGTTAAGAAAGATTTTTTTTTTCTTTTTTGGCTGTGATTTTTCTTAGTTTTCTATTTTTATTATTGTTATTTTCAACCAAAAATAAAATGAAACAGCTGAACTTTTTGGGGGTTTCCATAGCAGAAAACTGAATACATTCAGTTTAAAACCAAATTATTTTCTGTTCATTGTGGGCAATGACATAACCCCACATTTTTTTAATAGAAACAGATCTTTTCATGAAAGAGTTTTGTTTAAAAAATCAATTTTTCATTAAAAATGTTAACTTCAAAAAATTGTAACTTCAAAATGTTTTGTATTGGGTCCTAACTCTCATTATATATTAAGAGGTACATTTTCAAAAGGGCACCCTTAGGCCACTTATAAATGTACAAAATTACATAGGCATACACACATACACACATACTTTAAGAGTTCTAATCTTTGTATATGTTGCTTCTGATAGTTTAACACCTACACACAAACAAGTGTTAGAATTTGCACCAACAAAATGTGTTTTAGTGCTATATGCAATTGTTAAATGACTATACTTAATAACAAGTCTGATAGCAAAGTCTAGCTCCAGAATGGAACTTCTGCAAAGCTGGGGTTGTTCAGAACTAGGGGATTGGTTTGGCCCATCATGGAAAGAAGGCTCAGCTGCTAAGTTCAAATCCAGATTCAAACTTCCATAAAGTTCAGATGTTCTAGGTAAAAATTTTCTGTTCAGGCACATAGGCATAACTGGGACACATTTTAAAAAATGAGGACGGCTCCTCAGCCAGCAAGCCAAAATCTTTAGCCAGGTTCTTTGAATATTACTTATTCAAGAACAGGTTTATGTATCATGTGGAATATTAACATTTTAAGGTTACTTGCCACTTGCTTGCTGTCAGGCAAGAAAAAGTCAGCATAGAAACTTTGCGGTGAAAAGCTGTAATTGCCTTCTGATTTTACACAATAACATCCAAAGAGTTTGCCTTAAGTCTTTAAATATTTATCTGGCTAACTCAAAGTAATGAACTTACAGTGATCTATGAAAAAGGGAAGTGCTAGTGCATTTAATCATTTATTGGCATTTTCTGATTTATTTTACTCAGAAATACAAGTGCTGAATCAAAATACTAATAAAAACATAGACTCAATCTGACTGCAATTTGCAGTGGCATTGACACATGAATTCTTCATTCTGCTGAACATGGATCCAACTTCCTGTTCTTGCAAATGAAACCTTTTCCATCTCCACCCACCACCTTTTTGCTAGCAGGTGTTCTCTGCCTGTAGGACAAGAGGGCATTTTTTCCTCCCTATACTTTTTTTCTTCGGACCAGAGAACACCATGATATTCTTTAATCTTGTTTTCAACACAAACATCTAATGGCTGGTAGAAGGGACAAAGAAAGGTGAGCTTCTGGATCTCTCTGACTCTGATAGGATTGTTCTATAGGGTGTGGCTTACTAATAGCTTTATTATTTAACCATGTAAGCAAAGGAAGTACTCCAGCTTAGAGACAGCTCAGACATATCTACTTTCAGTCTGTAACTAGACCACTGTGTAGAAACAAGCAATTAAAAGGATCCAAAGCCTGTAGTCAATTGCACACAGGTTATCTTTGATTGCTCTTGCAAAGGACAAATTACACACAAGCCTTTCGCAAATGTAGGAGTTCCATTATCTTTCTTTTGAACTCACTTCTCTGAAAACAAGGCTGTTCTTATTCCAAACCTCTTGGTTTAATTAAAAGGACACAAACATCTGATGATATTGCAGCATATCAAATGTTGCCCTGAAAGTGCAAGCGAGTGAGATGGGGGTGGAAGAATTTCTTTTCCATAAAGACTGGTCTTTTTTTCTTGTGGCCATCTGTTTGCTCCTGGTGAAAAGCCCCATTGCTGGTGTCCTAGCATTGCTTTGTCTTTGTGTGCCTGAAGGACATTCAATCTTGTGTCTCACACATGCTGCTCTATGACACTTTTTAACAACTGAGCTTTTGTTCTGCCTAAGAGACTCCCTGACAGGAACTGTAAACTTGGACACTGATATCCTGAAGGAACAGGCCATGAAGAGGAACACACAGGAAACTCTCAACAATCTAATGAAGCAGGCAATCAAACAACTCCTTCTCCCTTTCATGCACTCCCCCAGAATTTCTAGGCTGCACAGCAAATGACTTGGGTCCACACAACCCAAGAAAGAATCCTCCTAGTCTGTATTATTTAAAGGCACAAATGTATTGCTTCCACTGGGGTTCATGGTATCATTTAAACATGATTTCTGATGAACAATTATTTATGCCACTTATTATTACTAAAATGCAGTGATAATAATTGAGGCTTAATTGTGAGAAATGTCAGGGGAGAAGAAATAGATTCAGTGCATACTAGGAATCCCTCTGCAATAGGGGTGGGATTGCTCAGTTTGATGTGAATTCCTAGTTAATTGCAATCACAGCTTTTAAAGTTGTATAGAATTGTCGGGAAGAAACAGACGGAGACAGCTTGCGGAAGGAGGCGACCTGGGAGAGTCCCAGCTTGCCGCTTTTATTAAGTACAAACATACTACGAATCATACATGACAGTGATGAATAGACTTGTTTACTTCATTATGATAGGTGGTAAAAGACGAGCCTCCTATGGTTCCCTTGTGAACAACTAGAGGGATGAGCATGCCTGTAATTTTCCAATACTTTGGCTTACTACTAGACCTTGAGAGATAACAAGGGTTCAGAAGTTTACAGAGCGTTGTTGGCTAGCGCTCAAGGCCTTCATCTCCCCCTTTGTTTTTCTCAAGTACATAGGATTATAATATGATTAATACTATGAATAATGTCTGTAAGCGGGGATTAATTAAAGCTAGGGACAGGAGAGGGATAACAGCCCGTAGGACGTGGTTTGCCAGCGTCCGAAGCTGTCATCCAGTCTCTTAAAGTGTTAAAGAATAAGGACGGGAAGTCCAGGGACATCCCCGCAAACAGAGATTAATCAAAGAAGGGATACACTGAATAGTGCAGCAGAGGGAAATTAACAACGCCAATGCCAACAATCCATACGTGATGAGCGCGTGTAACTATTCCCATCCGGGGAACAGAGATATTAAAGCAACATAGAATGTATAAGCTCTTAGTAATACTTGAAATGATTACCAAATTAGATGTCCACATTGAACCTATTTAAATATTCTAGCTGGCTTTAGGGAAGGGGAGGGGATGACTGTTTTCATAATTGTAAAGGGGAAAAAGTCCATCTTTTGGCTGTTCTGTGCTGCCAGTCATATTCTGAAGTCTCTCCTCCACACTTCATTTGAATGTTAACAGGCAAACATTGTATGTTGGAAGTCATTGTGGAGTTGATGCTTTCAGTTTCCTGGAAGGCAGGAGTAGAATTGTAAACTGTTTTCATTTGGATTTCCCCGCCTCCATTCCAGAAGTTCATAAGTAAAACTATAGTTTTCTAACAGAGTGCATTAGTTCTTTTAGCTTCAGCAGCTTGTCTGGTGTCTGGGCATAGACAGCAGAAGAGGATTTACAATGAGGGGGAAGAGCATCTCAGAGAAAAGGAAGTGTGAAAAAACTCCCCAGAATTCTGTATGAAGTGATGTAATAGCTAGGCCACTACTTCAGTGATATGAAGCAAGGATGTTGAGGGAGCCCATTTTAATACTAAGGGTCCTCATCAATTACAGTGAATTTTTGGGGGTCAAGGGAATAACAGGGGTGAGAAAAAGAGCTACATACCATATGCTGGGGCATATTTGATATTCTTCTCTTCAATATTAATTAGTGAATCACAAAATACAAGAAAATTCCCCATTTACAGTACAGTGAATACTATTTACAGCTCAGAGCAGTTAATGTTACAGCACCATTTGCCAGTCTATTCTAAGTATTAGGAAGACTATTAATACCATGCTAAAGGAATAGACAGCAGTGTGGTAAGTGAAAAAGGCTCATTTGTTCCTAAGGAACAGCTTGTAGCATGAAGTTTCATTGCTCCAGCAGGAGTCTCTAGAATTATTGGAATGGATTGCCTTGCACCTTGTGTTGTCATTTTACTATGTACGTAATGAGCGTTAAATGTAACTAAAGCCGAACTCCCCACGCACTTGCCCCAGTGGTAGCATTTGACACCCATTTTGTACCTTCTTTGCACAGATGTAAATGAGGCATTCGAGAATCAGGCACAACATGTCTCAAGGTAGGTCTGTCATTGTAGCTTTGGCAGCATAAGCCTGTATTGTTGATGCAGTCTGTGCCGACAGAGGGTTTTTCCCCAATCTGTGTAAGAGCACCACCTTCATGAGTGGTGATAGCTAGGTCAACATTAGGTCTCTTTCATTGACATTGTTGTGTCTACAGTGGGGGTTAGGTTGGTATAGCTATGCTGGTGAAAGGTGGAGATTTTCATATCCTTGACTGATGTAGCTATGTTGGCTTACATTTTAGGTGTAGACCAGGCCCCACATATGAACACTACTCTGGGAAATGCAAGGACTGTGATTATTCTGAGGCCCTCTAAGAGTGGGGAAGGTTTATTGAGTCATCTCTCCATCAATGCAGAGGTGGACAAAATGAAGCCCAAATGTGTTTACTTTGATGTTTGAGGATAGGTAGCTGCCATAAGGGATCTTTCATAACGTATTTTCTGCAACATATTCCAGATTATCCCTTCTGTCAATTTGCACCAATTATGGTGGTTCTAGTAATTTTTAATTTCCATTATTTATTGTAAATATTCCTTGTGACAGGGGAAGGGTAAAAACCCTGAGAATGCCCTGCCCCTGCAGGCTAAACCCTCGGCAGAAGGGCCAGGAGAGGGGGTGGGAAGGAGCCTGCAAGGAGCCCAGCTGAGAGCCCTAATGAGGGCTAGCTCAGAGCACCAAACAGAGCTGAGTGGGCACAGCTGGGGCGGTAAGCTGTGAGGGCTAGAAAAGCCCTGGGCTCTAGTCAGTAGGAGGCCAGCCAGGAACAGGAACAGGAGACTGTTGCTCTGTTCCCTCAGAGGGGCGGGGAGCCTCAAGGGGTCTGGAGACCTTGCAACTGGACTGAGAGGGTACCTGTTAGGGACGTGCGGAGCACTTTGCCTTCACCAGAAGCACCAAATAGACACTGTAAATAAAGACACTGGGAAACACCAAAAAAAAAAGGATGTGGAAACCTTTATTTTGGGACTGCAGAACACAGGGAGCAACCTGTGTGGACCCTGTTACATTCCCCAATTAAAAATGTCTTTAGCTAAGTGACATGTGGCAATCATGACACTGCGATAACAGTTACTCAAACCAGGAGTCACCCCTCCATTGATCTCAGCTGACTGTAGCAGCTAGAGAGGTGTAATAAAACATATAAATATTTTAAGTATTGCAATGTGGCAGGACATCTTCCATCAATCCAAACATCATTAGATATCTAGTTTCTAAACTACAGAGCATGAAAGTTGAATAGAAAAAATTCTGTTGGAATAAGAATTCAGGAAATTGTGGTAGACAAAAGTGCTTAAAACTGCCAAAAGAAAATGAAGAGAATAGCTGAAAAAATGTATTGCTGTACAATAATGTGTGTGAATATTTTGCAGAGGTTGATAGGCTCAGTCACCTAGGCATTATCTTGTGAGTCTCTCTAACATTTACACCAACTATGAAACATGTCAAAATCATCAAGGCACAGTGGGATTTTTTTCCTTTAAGAAGAGATGATAATGAAGTCCTTTAAAAAAATGCAGTGCTATAAACCTTCCACATATGGCAAGCACTCACATTGCACTTTTAAAAACAACCAAGGGAAACCTGTGGACAAAAAATTGGACAGTTTGAAGGGATCAAAAACACATTTTCTGACAGGTTTGGTACCATGTGTTGAAAAATTCTCAATACTACAGTTACATGCTGGAGATTCACCCTTGTGAAATGCCAAAGCTGTCAATCAGAGTGATTTATTGCATTCTCGATTCCCAAGATGTTTTTGGAACAGAAGCTGAAATTTCCAGAAGACATTAGGATTCTTTTAGCCTAACATGGATACGTGCAAAGAAACTAAGCAGAGAAAATTATGTATTGAGAGGCAATAATAGCCCAGTATGGATCCCATTTTAATAATATATTCCTTGCAGATCTTTGGAGATAAGGCTATAAATAAATATTATTGCAAAATTCAACTAATAAATATTTGAACACTAGCACGTACCAAAATGCCTTTGGAAATTTCATAGCTGGTATAAACCTTTAAATGATCTTTCATTTGGTAGAGGAAAAATATTCAGCACCTCTGTCACATATTCTTAAATACATACTCACTTTGAATGTAAGTGTTTGAAGCAATTATATACATGTATTCAAGGTGCGTATTCTACAGGATCATGGACATCAGGAAGATTAGGAAGAATAGAGAAAAAAAGAAGCAAATTTGGGTATGTTGCAAAGAGATTACATTAGCGAAATTTTGTTACATGATTAAAGGGGCTTTCTGCCAGAGACAAAGGTCTGTGTTAAATACATGCAGTTGTGGTCATGAGTGTGTTACTGCTCTTTTGGAGGAACTGCCTAGTCTTTCAACAAGACAGGCCCACTACATCCACAGCAGGGCCACGCTCAGTGTGTGCACATGTGTTTTTGTTGAGTTCTCTCATGAAAATCTGAAGCAGAAAATTAGTGGAGGAGAAAATGTTTTTAATGTATGAAAAGAAAGAGCCTGATGTCCCCCCTTTGGTCAGGGTTGCCTCTTTGCTCAAACTATCCTCCATTGAAAGACAGGCTGTGCTTTCACAGATCCCCTCCATAAGATTTACAGGGGATTCATACAGTTAGTGTCCTTCCCCTCAGCTCTGCTCCAAGATCATTAGCGAGAGCCCCCCATTCACCAGTGCTGTCCATTTTGAGGACAATGCTGGGCAGCGATCGGTTCCTGGCAAAGTCGGAAAACAATTTTTTTGCCCCTCCACAGTCTCCATCAAAGAAAGACTTTTTGGGAGTTAAAAAAAAACAAAACAGCTTGCTGATAAAACCACAGGCTGTGGTCATATCACAACATCAGACTTTCATATTTGTGTTAAGGCCGTCCAGCTACCCTGGCAACTTTTAAACTATCTTAAAGCATTGAGGTAACTGGCAATACACAGGCTTTATCAGATACAAGTGTGGGTTTTCTTCATGTATCAAGCAATGCTTTGGAAGGAGTTCATATCCATACAGAGCTGTAACATAATTCACAGTTATGAAAGGTGGGCTTTCAAATTTTAAAATCCACAATATATACACATTTTTTTAGTCTATATCACAAGTCATCTTACAAATCTAAAACTGTGTTCTCTTCCTGTAACTCACTCTCTGCAGGTGGACTCTGTTTATTCTGAGCCTTATTGAAATACATTGCACTTCTGGTAGATATAAGGGTTCACTCCTATGTATCAGTTTTTCAGGATCAGAGCCTAAATACCTGGATCTAATCCACTTCTGCATGAAGAGAAGAATCTATGAAATTGCTTTTATCCTATAATTCTTATTCACACATGTATGACACTGCTATAGCAATTCCTAACTCATCCATAGATCTCAAGGCACCTTAAAAGGAGGTCGATATCATCCCATTTTACAGATAGGGAACTGAAGCACAGAGAGGTGATGTGATCTGCCCAACAGGTGTAAGAGAGAGAAAAGCCCCATCCAATGTTTTTGGTTTTTTTTTGTATAAAGATTACTAATATGAATAAGGGTTGAAGAGAATTGGCTCTTCATAGTACAGAACAGTACATATGAGTTTTGGACTGGAAGTGAAGAACATCTTTTCAACTGAAACTTGAGAGAATGCAGGAAGTCAGAATGCAATTTCCTGAGCTTTATTTAGACTACACTTTTGCAATCAAATTCAAGGAGACATATTCCTTAAATAGCAAACACTCGCTACTTTAGTCTCTGCAGTGGAAATACTGTATCATAAAACACAACATGCCTTATAAACTGTCTATATGGATCGATTAATAGCAGGAAAACTTAATGAAGCTCTTGAAGCTTTTTTCCTGCTTCTGTGTACAAATGTGGCACGTTTTGCAGAACTATAAAAATGGCTTTAGAATTTGGTCCTCATCTTCCTTTCATTGTTGTTGTATCAAGCAGACAAGGTATTAACAAACTTTAATAGACTTTATTTGATAACAGTGAAACCTCTTACACTGTAGCACCCCTCTGTAGCTCTAACTCAGCTTGGCTCAACTCCTCCCCCCTCCTTCATGTTTCCTGTCCTACAGATTCCCAGTTTTAATAATTACAAGCAGCATCTAAAACACCACAAGGGCTAATACAATGGCATCATTCTAAGTGTCTATTAACTTCAGATACATTCCTATGAAAGTTTATGCAATGATATGTGACAGCCCCATGAATGATGAATTTATCCAGATCACCAGTGTCATCTAATGTATCTGCAAGTGACTGTATTAAATTCAATTTAATACCACATAGGTTGCCGCACTAAAAGTATACAGGGCAGAAAATTTAAAGTTAGAACTAACACTCCCTAAAAAAAAAATCATTACATTGGTATGTGAAATCATCTCCCAGGTGAATTGGTGGAAGCCTCATTGTTTGGCAGATTTAAATTGGAGTGGAGAAAATATTCTGTAGGGAAAAATCTTGCTCTGGCAGGCAGGCAGACTAGCTGACCTAATATTCGTTTGCCAAGTCTAGAGTCTGAGACGCCGTCAATGGTGGAAAATTAGTGTGACTATCAACTGGTTTGAAATCCATGCCAAGGAGATTCAAGGGCAGGACTGCAGCAGGAAAAGCAACTAATAGAAGGTAAAATGGTGCAGCAGGGAACAGATGGACAAAATATGGATGACATGTTAGGAAACAGAAAAACCTAGATGAAGGAATGATCTATGGCAGGGGTCTCCAAACTTTTTTCCTCCTGCACCCCAGCATAATTTTTTTTTTTTAAAGGACGCACCCCCCACATGGGAAGCCCCGCCCGAGTCCTGCCCTAGTCCCACCCCCATCCACTCCTTCCCACTTCCTCCCTCCACTACGCCAGCTCAGAACCCTCCCCTTGTCCCCTGAATGCTCCCTCCTGGGACCCCTGCCCCCCTGGGGCCGGTCCCCGCCGCGGTGTTCGACTCCCGGGGCCGGTCCCCGCCGCGGCGCTCGGCGCCCGGCGCTGGCCCCTGCTCCTGTGCCCGGGGCCGGGGCTGCAGCCGTGGCGCCCGGCTCCTCCAGCCGGGGCCGCCGCAGCTCTTTCAGAGGAGCCGCCGGGGCAGCCCGGCTCCTCCTGCTGCTGCGGCACCCGGCTCCTCCGGCGGGAGCTACCGCGGTGCTTGTACAGGAGCGCCGAGGCCACCCGGCTCCTCCTGCCTTATTGAAAACCCACGAGGTTTCCAATAAGGCAGGAGGAGCCAGCCCCGGCGGCTTCCCTGCAAGCGCCGTGGTGGCCCCAGCAGCCGGAAGAGTGGCTGCTTTGCAAGCACCGTGGCGCTGGGCTCCGCTGGCTTGCAGAGGAGCCACCGGGGCCGCCCAGCTCCTCCTGCCGCAGCGACACCTGGCTCCTCCGGCCGAGGCTGCGCACCCCCGTGGGTGGTCCTGCGCACCCCAGTTTGAAGATCACTGATATATGGAGTCACTTAGTCACAATGAAACACTTATCTTCAGTCTTGGAGGCGGAGGAGAGAAGAAGGCAGCAGAATTGAAAATCAGATCAAGAAACTTGAGGCTCAAATGAAAGAACAGGGATTTGATTGGATTGGAAAGATAATTCTTTTATTTTATCTACATATTCAGCACTCCCATATACAACCTATTCTATCTTCATGACATTTTCTCTCTCTCTCCACCCTTTTAAAAATATTATGCTTTCTTGGAAAAGTAACATCATTTCCCCCCTCATTCAGGTCATCTTCTCTTGTCCGCCTCCTTGCAATCTCCCATCTTGCATAGGCTCTTGAAGGAAAAGGGATCATTTTGCAGTTAAGGCAGAGTCCTGAGAGTCAGGATGTCTGGGTTCTATTTGCAGGTCTAGTACAGAATGTGACATGGGGACACATTAGTCCAACATTTTCAAACTCTGGTTGCCTAAACTTAGGCCCCTAAATAAAAACCCTGATTTTCAGGGGAATTTCAGCTGTGAAATTCAGGTGCTCAGCACCTCTGAAAATCAGAACACTTATTTAGATGCCTAAATATGGATTTTGTGCATGCTAATTCAGCCTTCATTTTGCTGTGCTTCACTTTATTCATCTGAAAAGTAGGAATAATACACAACATGCTTCACAGTGGTATTATGGATCTATATTAATTATTGCTTACAAAGCATTTTGAGATCCTGGTATGGCATCCACTATAAATGGGCAAAGAATTTATTATTAAACTTCTCTTTTCTGTTCCTTTGGCTGTGACTCTCATTGCGACAGACTTTTGACTGTAGCAAACAGCTTGCATTTTCATGGTTATCTGCCATTCCCCTCTTTATCCCCCTCACACCAGGCTAGACTCTCAACAATGACTTCAAAAAATAGAAGTTAGGAGGTTAGTCTTGATATGCATAGATTCCCAGAATTCCCAGGGCCAATAGCAACTGGCTTCCCAGGCACCAAGACTTACTCTGACTTTCCGCACAGAAGTGGCACCTTTGACTCCTTTCAAATGAAAGTTTAAGACTAGGGACAAGAAACTAATATGGACAGAATAAAAGCCATTCCAAGCCATTTAAATTGGCCATTAAACTATTAATTCCATCAGAAGAAATTATCAAAACTGGGAATCATTTGATAGCATGTAACTGGTGTAATGACAGAAGATGAAACCCTGGTGCTTATTTTTGCTCACTTGGCTAGAGAAAGCCCGTTTAACAGCTAACTTTGACACTTTAGATGAGCTCAGTGGCTTTGAGTCATGTAATATGACTACAATGTCTCTCTTTATTCCTCAGATGCAGTACATATGGGAATAGAAACCTTTGACGCAAATGCAGCAAACAAGAAAATGGAAACTGACCATTTATAACTCCATTAGCTTATACAAACAATGGTGAGTAAATGAATGTCACACTTTTTTTGTTTTTTTTAGTCTGACATTCAGTTAAAAATGAAAACAACAAAACAAAGATACTGAAATTACAGCTGGCTTACTGGTAACATAGTTTTTATGACTCACAAACACTAAAACAGCTACAAAATGTGCCTGGAGAGAGCAAACACAAAGAAAGTTTTGCAATTTCTTTGGCAAATTAAAAAAAATTCTGGACACTGAGGGTAAGATGTTTAAGGAAGCAGTTAAGGGACTAAGTCAAACATTTATGTACCACTGCCATTCAGAAACTTTGTTCGACTGATACCTCACTCTGCCTAAAGTCAATAGACATCTAAATTTCTGCTGGAAAAGTCCCTGTGGCACCTAAATTTCCACTTGTGAGCTAGGTGTTGAACAAATTGTTGGTGAGAGAGAGAATATGGGATACTATATCCCATGTTATACAGTAACATCTGAGCAAACACTCAGATATTACTGTTTAACATGGGATACAGATATATGTGAGATTAATGCATGCAGCAATTTACAAGCATTTCATGTCTAAACACTCAACATATTTTTATAAATCTAATACCTATTTTAACAATACTAACACACGAGTGAGCCAAACTGGTTCCAGCTCTGTACTTGGCAGTGTAGAGCTGAGGTCAAGGTGTCTTGGCATGAGCTGGCATCTGGTTTGCCAGTGTCATAAGGGCACTCACCTGTGAGACCACCACCATTTTTCTTGTGAAAGGTGCCTGTGTCAGGTAACACCTAATTCCAGGAATGGGCTCTCAACTATGAATCCCAAGTAAAAACAGGTCCCTCTCTCCCATCTCAAAATTTTCTACAGTCTAGATTAGGAAGCTTCCCAATTCAGCATGATTGCTTCTATTAATCTCTTGTTTTAGGTTCCTAACTCTCCCCCATAATATGCATGAAGAACCAGGGGGCCTAAATTCCATTAGGTGGCAGGGTTTGTAAAAGTTAGCCATTGCAACACTGAGTGTTACAACAACTACCCTAAGTCCCCCCATGTGAGTCTACCCCTGATTCTTTCACCTCTAGGTCATCAGTTCAAATTCAGTCTAGGTCGGTAGTTACTGAAAGTTATTTCCATAAGAAAGCTATTCAGTTGACTATGTCACGGTGGACATTTTAATTGGTACCTCTGCTTAAGGTGCAGCAGAAAGCTCAAGCTGAAATTAAAACAAGAAAGGGATGGGAAAATAAAGGAAATATAATGCTATTATAAAAATGGATGGCATGCTTTTATCTGGATGAGACAGAGCAGATATAGAAAGGGTACAGAGATGAACAAAAAGTATTAGGGGCTGGATACTCTAGTAGTAAGGTGATAAAGAGTACCACTGAGCCGTGCTCACTGAATTAGATAAATCAGTAGTTCAATGCCCACAAACCTGTATTTATAGTTTCTAGGCTAGATAAGTCTCCTAAGGTTGGAATAGTTGGTGATACATATCATTTCAGAGTCCTCTAACTCTTTAGATCATCCATGCTGATGTCAGCTCTTATTAAGCACAGTTCAGTCAGACAGGAGCAGGTATATTGTTCTGTATTCTGGACATTGTATTCTACATATTTGTCATAGTTATACATGGATTGATCATGCCTAAGAGTGCAATAAGTTTTATTTTTAGAAATCCTTTCATAGTTCAGCATTTTCAGGGAGTTGTTTCACTAACATCACATTATGTGCTATAGAACCAAAGCTCCACAGGATGAGGGGAGGGTAGAGTTTTACATCAAGTTCTGAATTTCTTTGCTTTTTCAGAGACCCTTAACATGAACTGAACATAGTTTTCATGGATCAATTAGCGATGACCCTCTTTTGTCCTAAAAATGTTCTAGCTACCTTTGGATTGGGTTGATGTTTTGGTACCTGACCTGTCTCCCAGTTAGATACTTAAGACTAAGGACTAGCCCCAGAGAAGGAATACAGGCACACTTGTAAAGCTTTTGCCATGCAACACCAGGCCATTGGTCATGTGATCAAGCTCCCAACCAGCAGCTATTTCAAGTTGAGGCCTGCAACAAGCAACAGTGGGATGTGGGGAGGAAAAAAGTGACTGATGGGGGAAGCTCATAACAGTCTTGAAGAAAACCTGTACATTAGGATTCCCCTCCGAATTATCCACAACAAGCACTGTCTGTAAATTTAACCCAAAGTTAGCTATTCTAATTAATGCAGATATTAAAAACAAAAAACCCTGTGATATTCAGGAAAAAAAAATTCTTCTCCTCTCACCAGCTTCTGGTACTAAGATCAATCTGGAAAACTTATTTTTAAACATAAATTCCAGGAAAATATACTGGGCTATTTGCTCCACCTGCCACAAGTGTCGGGCAAAGAGAAAAGACAAAAGGATATCTACATATATTAATTCTGAAATGGCATTTAGAAGACAAATGCTATGTTCAGCCTAAAAAGACTTCAAGCTCAAGACTGAGTGTCAAAGAAAAGAGTAGGAGTGAGCAAGAAGAGATACCACAACTTGTACTTCCAAGTTGTGGATTATCAGAGTTTTCTGATCGCTCATGTTAGAGCCTTCACATGGTGAACGGCATTGCCACTAAACAGAGAACAAGGGTGGATGAAAAGAAAAGCACTATTAAAAACTGCAGAAAAAGCAAGTGCAATGGTTTCACATTGAAATATGACAAAGGATGGAACTTTAAATTCTGAAACAGGGGATTGTCATAAAACAGTACATAAAGAAGGGTCTTGTGAGAGCCAAGAAATTCCAGATAATGCCAACATGCCTTCAGTTAGTCTTAGGGTTGGTCATACTACAGGATGAGGGGAGTGGGGGGGACTCCTGAGAAGCAGTGAACCTAAAGAGAACTTGGGGGAACCCAGGGTTGTGAGGTATACTATACATACATAACTCCTTAAGTATTATCCATCCATCCATTTCACAGTGATGGATGACCAGTGGGCTATTGGATCTTGGTAGAGACCTCACATATCATCCTTTGGTAAACTGTTATGCATCTCTCTCACCCAGGGGAATTTCTGTAAAACCCTGTGTACTCCTTGTGTCCTCTATCAGTTGCCACCAATTGGTCCCTGGGGTACAGCAGATAAGCAGCTCAATATCAGTGCAACAATGGGGGACATGATCAGTGTTCACATCGCACTCCCCGTCAATACCTGGCCCAAGCTGGGGAAGCTAATGATCCAATCAGTGGGCCAAATTCAGTGATGGATCCTAATCATTTGCCACTTGAGGCACGTTGTTCATACAATAAGAAGAAGTGCAACTATGGGCCCAAAATGGCTAATGAGATCCTTGGAATTATAAACCAGGGAATATTGAGTGGGAGTACGGAGGTTATATATTTCCCCTGTATTTGGCATTGGTGTGACTGCTGCTGGAATACTGTGTCCAGTTCTGGTGCCCATATGTTAAGAAGGATGTTGAAAAAAATCGGAGAGGACTCAGAAGAGCCATGAGAATGATAAAAAGATTGAAGACATGTATTGTAGGTTGAGACTCAAGGAGCTCAATCTATTTAATTTAGCAGTGAGAAAGTTAAGGGGTGACTTTATTACAGTCTGTAAGCACCTATATGGGAACAGAAATTTGATTAAATAAACCTTACGTCTAGCTTGCAAAGGTATAGCTAGATTCAACTGCTAGAAGTTGAAGCTAAACAAATTCAGTCTAGAAATAAAGACATACATTTTAACAGCGAGAGTAATTATCTATAGGAACTTGGAGCAAAGATTGTGCTAGATTCGCCATTACTTGAAATTTTAAAATCAAAATTGAACTTCCCCCGCAAGATATGATACAGTTTTAACAGGAATTAGAATTGGAAATCCTATGGTTTGTGTTATTCAGGAGGTTAGACTAAATGATCACAACAGTCCTGTCTGGATTAACAGTCTGTGACATCACAGGGCCAAGTATTATAAGAGTTGTACTTGATCTGCGAGGACTTGCCCCGATCCATTTATGCACATACCTAGTTGCAGGCATTACAGTAGTTATTATTGGAATGGAAGCAGTGAGGGAGAAGGAGGAGCAGAAGGGTATGACTGCTTTTTGCAAACTGATGACACATGCTGGGGTTTGGCAGCTGTCCAAACTATTGTCAATCTCTCAGCCATATCCCTAATTCCAAACCTGTAGGGGTACATTCTTCAGTGTGATTTCCAGAACATCTGCTACTAACCACAAGAACAATGGCTGGTTGCTTGCAGCACATGGACAGCAATCCCTAGTGAATATTTAGTATATATCTAATACAGTTCTTTTAGTGCCCTGAAAAGTACTGCATAATACTAGTTTCTAGTTTGGTCTCTGAAAATGTAAGTGTGTGGTAAAGAGGAGTTAGGCTATAGAAGCTAGCACTATCGTGAGATTTCTCTTGAAATCAGTTGTTTATATTGCTGGTATAGGAGTGCAGAGTCCCAGTTATCATCAGGTTTTATCTTGGAGCAGCTAACTAACAATCCAGTTAACTATGAATACAGACTGATTTATCCGGGCACTGTTGCTTAGAGAAGCTTTCATGGATATGGTGCAAGGTCTTCCTTTGGCATCAAAATTTAATTAAATGCTGTCAATTCGCCTTTGCCTTGACTTTGATTATTTGAATTTCAGCTGCCTTTGGGGAGAATAATATAGAAGTTTATTGCTCACTATTCCACATCTGTTGTAGTTTAACTGACTCAGTGGCCAAGAATTTTATGAAGCATCACTTAGTAATTATTCAGGAAATGATTAGTCAATACATTTTATGCTGAGTGTAAGCACACCTTCTGTTGTCCATCTAACCATTATGTCGCCTGAAAGTTAGATTCATATATAAATGTACACTGCTACCTACCAAAGGGATGTAGAGGTTTGTCTCTCCACAGTGTCTGTTTTTGTGGGAAAAAGCATTCATCAGATATAGTGGAGTATGGAAGAACCTTGGTTCTGTGCTGAAAGAGGACGGCTAATAAAACCCTTTGAAGAACTTTTTTAGAAACCACAATTAGCGGTTTAACCCCCCGCCTCAAAAAAGGCATACATCACCATTCAGTTTGCATTCCATGAAATAGGTATGTGCTATAATAAGACAAGGGAGAGCTGATTTGCTGCCCTTAACACAGTTGTAAGTGAGATGCTGTTTTACAAGTATTCTGAAACCATCAAGTTTAGTAGGATTCCAGTGCTAATCTTGGCACCATAGCCAAATCAATATTTGTGGAATTATATTTCTCCTGTCAAGAAAATCCCCAAGTTGTTTCAGTTGTTTTCCTATTCTTGTGTTTCTGGGTTTTGCCATGCTTCTACTCTACTGCATTTCCTCGAGGAACGAACCAATTCCAGTCTATAGACTGAAGCACTTGGGCTCTTTCTGGAGGAAAGACATCAATCAGCAGTGTATGTATTTACTGAAGAGCATAATCAAATGTTATACATTAAGTCAAGGGAGAGTGCTAAATAAAGAGATTTTTAGGAATAGTGATTCACTTTGACAGTAGTTTCCCTTGTTTCTCTACAGCTATTTTTGCAGCTAATACTTTCTGAAAGAAAATCTCTTCCTTATGACCCAGCTTCTCCTCCTGCTTGATCCTACCCTTTGCTTGTTTGGAACAGGAATCTGTTTTGATATAGCAGCCATATGCATGACAACATCAGCATTAGAACTTCATTGCAGGGTGAAGCAGGAAGCAGTGGGTGAGCAACCTCTCAGCTGAAGTTTAATAGGCTAGTACACTGATTGGTACATACACCATATTTATATATTTTTATGTTTTGTAACATATTGCAATTAAAGATTAATTAAAAAAACAGTCATAATTGCTTCTCTGTCCCTTCCCCCTTTCTTCACTCCAGCTCTTTCTTGAATTATACAAGACTGTTTTTATTTTATTTTCCATGCTCCCTCCTTCTCCATTTCTTTCCCTGTATTGGTCTCTTCTTCCACAGTATTTTAGTCTTGCTTTCCCCAGCACTCTTTTGTTCTTCTCCAGCCTTAATTGCTCTCCCTGCGCCCCACCCCCCAACTCTTCCCAGTCTCCCTTCCTTTGTCTTCACTCCTACAAATCTCTTGCCTCATATCCATGATCCATTCCTGGCACCCACACCTACCTCCTTCTTTCCAAACACCACTTGTCACTCATTGCTCCTGAATAAACTCCCTCCCAAAGCAGCTATCATCCAGCCCTCCCTCCCCCAAATTAATCAGTATTTATCCTACATGGGAACTTGGGCTCTTCTCATCTTTTACTTGAGCTACAGGGAAAGAGCTACAGTCCCTCCCCTACCCCTTTCCAGGTCACAGAAATAGTAGGAACAGTTTTCTACTCACCCCAGATCACTGAAAGGGAGCCTCCTCTTTCTTCAGTGAACCTCTTTCACTGAAAAGGAGTTAAGGGAACAGAACTATAGGAGTCTTTTTATTTCCAAACATTTCTCACATATTCATCTATACATAAGTGGAGGTTACTTTTTAACAGCTTGAAAACTCAGTCTTAAAGCCTACTAAACTCTTTTCTTCCCATTCTTTTATAGTAAGGTAGGCATGATTAGAGAAGCCTAAGAGATTTGGACACACGATTCCCATTCAAATTAAAAAGGGAATTGGTGTTCACATCTCTTAGGTATGTTTGAAACAGATACACCAGGGTCCCCACAGAAACAAGCCTACTTTGGGCTACATTTAATGTCTATTTCTGCTCCCAGTGAACTCAATGGCAGAACACCTGATGACTTCAGTAAGAACAGGATTGGGTTCCATATTTTCAGGATCTAAAAAGATACCCTATTGATTTCCCACAGCCATTTTTGTCTTTAGCATTTTGAGAGGGGCCTGCTAGAGTGTGTTTGCCCAAGTCCTCCCTTCTACCCCCATCCACTGTGATTACTGTCCTATGCAAAGGTCCTGTTTAAGGACCTTAGGCTGGAGCACAAAGAGAATTTTGGGGGCATACACAAACACAAGTGACTCATTTATATATTAGTAGTAGGGAATTGGATAATTTCCAGTTTTCTGCTACAGGATAAGTATACTATAGCTGATTGTGATGGACTCAATGCGGAGCAGGCAAGATTTAGAAAAAGTGTGTCTAAAGAGCTGGGGAGTCTGAAGAGACACTGTTCTTCATTCCCTCTTCCCATTTGCCATCTGCTTAAGAACCAGCATTTATATAGCACTTTACAATCATAAAGAAATAATGAAACTATTACAAAACCCCTGAGAGATAGGTAGTTGTCTCCACAGGAGGAACTTAAGACAGGAAGGTTTAGTGACTTTTCACTAAGGACACATGGAGTCATGTCATCTACTGGTAGCTGATGGGATTTATCGTTCAGTACACTAGAACTCCAGTATAGCCAGCCACTGGCTGAAAGGATGCTGCAGAACAATTCACCAGCGACTGGGATTCAAAAGTGTGGGTCAGTTAGAGCCTGGACAGGGCAAGATTTTCCCAATGAAATTTAATTTTATTCAGGTCTGGATCTACCAGAGCTCTGCCTGGCATTTCCCTCTGAAGTGTTACAATTTTTGCTTTCATAAAATTTCACATAAAAGTCAGCATGAAAAGTTAGGAAAGTAAAAGTGAATTTTGTACAAGACTAATAATTGGTTTTAACATTTTCACCTTATTCTATTGATTCCTCTTCACTTTTTGTATCTAGTGTAAGTCTTTAAAAAAGCCAATATTTCTTCACATGCTGTTTTCCTTTCAGTGCCTGCTTCTCAGCTTTGTCCTCCTATAACACAGAAAGATCTACAGTGCTGAGACCATCATGCTGCTCATAGTTCACAATTGTCTGAAGTGATGAGCACTCAACTCTAAATGGAGTCAATAGGAGCTGCCAACTTCACAGTAGATGACAACAGTGGCCTGTTTTGTCTCCTGTGGTAGAAACTTTTTGGTAAATATTACTAAGCGGGTCTTCTCACTGCTTTGGCGCTTGTAAAGTGGTTCATTAGACCCCCACCTTGAAATCCAAATGTCCATCTCAGGTACTTCTATATCTCCCCACCCCACCTATTGCTGTAGTATGTGAGTAGCTCACGATCATTAGTGTATTTATCTTCCTAACACCTCTGTGAGGTAGGAAAGTGCTGTCATTCCCAGTTTCAGATGGGAAATTTATGCACAGGAGTTGAGTGATTTTTCCAGAGTCAACAAGAAAGTCTGTAATAGAGCAGAGAATTGTACCCAGGTCTCCCAAGTTCAAGGCTAATGCCCTAATACTGGCCCACCCTCTCTCACAGGTATGACTGCAGTTTATTGTCTGCTAATATTCTCAGTGTCGTACATTAAACAAATAGAAAGACTATGCTCACACTCTCTCACAGTCAATGTGGACAAAGATTTTTTCAGAAAGATCTGAATGAAGAGAGGGTTGTGGCTTAGTAAATGATGATGAAAGGTAGTTGAATGGAATATAGATGTCACTAAAAAGGGACTCACTGCATGATCAGAATATTGCACATATAACTTATTAGCTCCCTTCCTTGCTTCTGAGAAGTAATAATTTGAAATGAGAGGGCAACTTTGTCATAGGTTTGGAGTTCCAATATAGTGTTTTTTTCAAAGGTATTTCATCCCTGTCCTATCTACTGCCTGCTCTCTCCTCCTCATATAGGCATTGCTAGGTTTTCTCCAAACCTAGCAATGGGGCAGGGGACTTCCAAAATTTGGTTTTGTGCACATGAACAAACTAGGAACAGTTGTCCAGGAGTGGGTGAGATTTTCTTAAAAAAAAAAAGAACAAAAACAAACAAACACCCTAATACGACAGCCTTTACTTAACTGTTCTCTGTTTAGTACTAACCCTCATATACTACTAAGGAAGAATCTTGCCTATGTTTCTGCTTTTCCTATGTGAAGATATTGCTCAAATGTGAGCATGCTGTAAATAAAGACTCCTTAATAAATATTGAGTGAATTGGACACATGGCAAGACATTTAAATAACTCTGCAAAACAAAGAAACCTACACTTCACCTGTCAAAAGTGGGTCTGTTCCATCAAGATTGACAACTGTCAGTGTCTCTCAATAAAGCAGAGAGACCTGGCCACTGAGGAATAATATGTATAGTCACTTCATAGTGGACTTTCCAATGGGTTTTAGGAAGCTAACTGTATAGACATTCTGGGCAATACACATCATGCCTAATTGATTTAATTTAGGAAAACAGAGCAGCTGCCTTAATAATGAAGCTAAAATGACAGAGGGCTATAATGAGCTGTCACTGCAATGCACACGTAGAGGGTGGTCTGTAATTGCACTGCTCCCAGAGGAACCTGAAGAGTCACAATTTACTCCCACGGTGGAAGTAATTTACATCTCCTTCTGCCCACCCCCAGGCACAGCTAACTAGTCTTTTGGAAGGTAAGGAGGGAGGTCAAACCAAGTTTCCCTCTCTCCATCATATTCTCTCTAAGCATTCGGGTAAGTGCTAATTGTACAATCCTTATTTTCACTTCCATGCAAAGAGCCCTAATGCACTGCATAGGAGGCTAGGAGAAGTCTCACTCTACCCTATTGTCTTGTACGGGCGCATTAGACTAGGTCACAAATGGGCTCTAAAAGAAACATTCGTCTTTTATTAATAATACAGCCCCATTGTAATTGAAAGGGAGGTGCAAGAGGAGAGTTTGCCCGCAACACTACATATGCCTGTCTATTTACAGCAGATTTTTCTAAAAGCCTTTTATTGATTATTTTTATAATAATTATAATATTTGTGGCTGCTCAGACATATCAGCTCAAAAATCTGGTCTCATTTGTGTTTGTTCCATCAAACTTGCCAACTGTCTGTCCCACAATCAAGCAGAGAGAGGGACCTGGCCCTTAAGGAATAATATGTATAGTCACTTCACAGTGGACTTTCCAGTGGGTTTTATGGAGCTAACTGTATAGACATTCTTGGAAATATACATTAGGCCTAGTTTCTCTCTTCACTAAGAAAACAGAGTTTCACCAGTGATTAATTAGTCCTAATTAGCAGTTATCTCTGGTTATACATTTCGTTGTGGAAAGTTAGTCACCTTTTCTCTCCCTGTGAGGGTTTATGCCCCTGGGAGTGGGGCAGCGTGGCCTAATGGTCAGAGTCTACAGGGTCACCCTTTGTTGCAGGGCAGCATGGCCTAGTGGCCAGAGTCTATAGAGCAGCCCTTGTTGCAGGGCACCGAGGCCTAATGGCTGGAGTCTGAGAGCAAGGTCACCCACATAGGGGTGTGACAGCCTAGGGGGGGAGAGGGCGAGGCCCATCCAACTCCACCAGGTCCCGACCCAGGGCCCTAACAGTGGTGTAGCACCTTGCCATTGATTCAGCAGGGCAGGGGGTCCAACCATAACATGCTGAGGTTTCCCGGGCAGGTGGTACCACTCCGCCACCCTCTTTGGGTCACTTCCTACCGGTCTCACGGTGAGGGTCTCCCAGGTGTCTTCGGATCCTCTGCAAGCAATTGGGTCTGTCATCTCCAATCTCCAGGAATCAAGCAAGGCTGGAGTGGTCCCAGTCCACAGGGTAGTCAGTGGTTGTGGTTGGCCCTCCACAGGCACTTCCCAGGCACATCCTTCCCCACAGCTGCCAGCCCAGAATGAGCTGAGCTCCCCCATTTTATACTCCTATAGCACTTGGAGCATGCCCAGTCCTGTCGGGGCGGGACTTCCGCTGTCAGTGCTACTGGCCTGACACTGCCTGGGTTAGTACAGAATAGGCCAGTCCCTTCACACTTCCCTTCTCACTCTTTTAAATATCCATCTGCCTCTTGGAGTATAAGTTTATGGTTGAGATATTTTTAAAAGGGGAAAAAAGCTACAAAGAGAATAGATATTATTTCAAACAATTGAAAATGTTCTTGATATTGTTTTTGAGAGTGTTCTAGGACAGTACAGAAAGTCTCTCTATTCTGCTTCAGTTGCTGTTTTCTTGGAACTAAAGAAATATATTTCACCTTTTGGCAAGACTTTACCCATCTAAAGCCCCAAACCAGTAACGCATGGATGCATGAGTAGTCCCTCTGACATTGGTGAGAATGCTCATGTACGTGAAATTAAACATGTGCCTTAGTGTTTCCTGGATTGGAGCCCTTGAAAATCTTATCCCATTCTCTTCCTTCTCTTCCAAAAAGGAAGACATAGACACCAATGTTTCCATTATAGCAACATTTGGATGTGTCAGAACTGATTTTCCTCTCCTTCAGACTTCTAGGACCTCACTCCTGCACCTCTTATTCATATGGATAGTTGTCATGATTATGGGGCTGATTATATCTGTTTCCTTTCTGTGTCCAACCACAGCTTCTCAAGTGTTAGGCCTTGTGTCCCTTGTCTGACTCAAGGTGGAGCTTCACAATTCTCCCTATCTAAGAGTGGGACCAAACCATTCCCCCACTACCAGTTCTCTGCCAACCACTTAATTCTCTGCACATAAAACACCTGTGTTTCTTTCCTTTCTTTCCTTCAGGAATCAATGATCAAACACTGCTGTAGGAACAAAATAGTAGAGGAAAGGGATTTTCAAGACATTCTACATACATGTTTTTCCTGCCTAGAGTTCTACGATCCCACAATGGCAACCCCTTCTCCAGAGCAGCTGTTTATGTTCTACCTGAAGCCAAAGTCGTAGAAATTTTAGCACACTTTCCCTTATCTACGGCACGTTCATAGGAGGGCCTGTTTGTCCTGAATGGGTCAATAGTCTCCTTGTGACTTTATGAGAGTTCAGTGGCTCTGGCTGCTTCTCTGAGCCTGAGCATGTAAAGAATTAAGTGTGTACTCTCTCTGGGCATGCTCCCTGCACATAATACTTTCTCTATTATTGTGGCTGCTGCCTAGGGTTGTCAGCTTTCTAATTGCACAAAACTGAACACGCTTGCCCTGCCCACTTTCCTATCCCTTCCCTGAGGCCCTGCCCTCACTCACATCAGCACTCCTCCCTCACTTGCTCACTCTATGCCACTTTCACTCAGCTGGAGCAGGGAGTTGGCGTGTGGAAGCATGTGAGGGCTCCAGCTAGGGGTGCGGGTTCCAGGGTGGGGCCAGAACTGAGGGGTTCAGGGTGAAGGAGGAGGCTCCAGGCTCGGGCAGGGGATTAGGGTGCAGGAAGGGGTGTGGGACGCAGGTTCTGGGAGGGAGTTTGGGTGTGGGAGGGGGTTCCAACCTGGGGCAGGCAGTTGGGATGCTGATGGGGGTGCAGGATCTGGAAATTATCATGCAGGAGGGGGTTCTGACCAGGGTCAGGGAGCAGGAGGAGGTTCAGGGTGCAGGCTCTGCGTGGGTGGCGCTTACTTCAGGCAGCTCCTGGTTGGTGACGCAGTGGGGTTATGTCAGGCTCCCTG